>BQMF02000399.1:0-409122 GCA_027922465.2 Turritopsis dohrnii
AGCATGTTAGAGATCAAAATGGCCGATTAGAAACGGCGATAAATTCCTGTCGGACATCATGTCCGGCAGTACAAGATCTCATGTCGGACGCAGCGCATTTCTTGCCGGACAATGTCCGATGTCCGACGCTTATTTACAGGCCTGCTTCAGTAAGTCTTTAAATCTCCCATGAGATACAACGACTTTTCACGAAGTTCATGCGAACATGTAATTTATTACCATATAAAACATCGTTTTTTTCGTGTTTTTGTAAACACGCTAATATCGATAAAGGAATAAGGAAAAGAAAAACAGAATATAGTGTGAAGAACAGAATTTCTTTCAGACATATTATAATTTTCTTTACATTCAGCCTCTATACTTGACATATGAACCAAAACTGTCCAGGCTAGACTCTTGAATACAATGTAGAGCGATGACCAATGCGAGTGGTGAAAATTTTGATGTTTTTCGTCGTTAATTTTCGGAAGAAATTGCTTGTTTCTCTTGAAGACGATTCTGATGATATTTTACAATAAGAATCTAAATGAAAATCTTAAAAAATGTGAAAAACGCACTTTAATTTAGAGTTTAAACAGTTTATTTTTACTGATCGAAGTCACCCGCTGATCGAAGTCACCCCGCTTTACGGTAATTGTTATAGTTATTGTGATATTTGGTTTGTAAAATCTTATTATTAATGTACCGTGTATAAGTAGAAAACATTTCTCATTACGATATATAACTTAACTTATTCTGGAGTAAGGGCTTTTACTTCCAAGTTGATTGATAGGAGAATGGAAGTCATGGTATTTACAATTCAGAAGTTATGCACACTGACAAAATACCTCTAACCTTGCATAATTTAATGATTTTTATAAATCGAAGTATCTGTCCAAAGGAGACAGAATTTCCAAAACCTGCAAAACGAGTTCATAAACAACTTTGCTAGTTCTATCATCCCTCGAAATATCATTTTGGATGCAGGAAAATTGGTGATTTTTCC
The DNA here is from genome assembly GCA_027922465.2 of Turritopsis dohrnii. Classification (NCBI taxonomy): domain Eukaryota; kingdom Metazoa; phylum Cnidaria; class Hydrozoa; order Anthoathecata; family Oceaniidae; genus Turritopsis; species Turritopsis dohrnii. Next base: position 986 of record BQMF02000399.1, read on the forward strand.
TCAACTACTGTTATGTCATCCCCCAACCACCAAGAATAAAGGTAGCATTTCCAAAGATTGCCGTGTAAAATCCTGATGTCATAAAAAAAATTCGAAAAATAACTCAACTTCAACAGGAAAATTGGTGATTTTTCCTCAATTACTGTTATGTCATCCCCCAACCACCAAGAATAAAGGAAATGTTTAGAAAATACTTTTCGGCCATATAAAACCGTGATGATTCATTTATTCATATTAGCTATTAGTTGATACATTCAAAGCTGGATATAATGATATTTAATTGTGGAAACTTGGTACTTTGAGAATACTGCTTTTTACAGCTTACGATATATGTTCGAATGAGACACTCCCTCAGAATGATCTCACCTTAAACACGCCTTCTTAAACATCAATGAGTACTCAATGTAGCTGTAGAAATAAGTTAATGATATGATAATTAAGGAAAAGACATCACAAAACAATCTGAAAGAGAAAGCTATAAATGAAAAACCACTTTTGTTTCTCCAGGAAAATAATTGAAACGTTATTATAAAAGAACTACTGCAGAAATGTTGGTATGATTCGCCATTAAAAGTATAAAATGTTTATGTGTTACCGCAGAAATGTTTAAGAAATATCATGATCAAGAAATGTGGCTTGATTGTAGTTTATTCCTTTAGCTATTGACCTGCTCTTTTAACCTGCAATCTTAAAAAACAATCATATCATCCATGTCCTGCAAGGAACATGTCAAAAATTACTTTTAAATTGCAGGGTTACAGAGCAGGTCAATGGATACGGGAGTAAACTGCAATAAAGCCAAAAATATAAGTCAACATAAAAATGTTGGTATGGTGTTACAGTCTTGTTATATTGTACCATGCAGCGTTCGAATTAGAAAGGTAAAGTACATTCGCAAAAATTTGGTGGCAAAATGCGACGAAAGTGCTACGCGTGCAAAAGGCAAGTGGGGGGTCTGGGGCAGTGAACCAAAATTAATGTGAAAAAATATAAACAGATTGAAGGACGCTGCTTGGAATTTTTATTTTATTCATTAGCTTTCATTTCACTGTTATTGTAAAAGGAGCTGGAAACTAAGATGCTTTTTGATTTCATTGAATAACACAAAAATGGGTCCTGCTGGTACCACTTCCATTTTCATATTCTTTCGTCAGATGAAGAAATGAATTCGTATAACAAAGGAAATTTCAAAATTACCTTAGCAATGGTGGTCGTTCTCCCTAGCAACAGTGAATTGATGAATAATAACTTAACCTAAGTTATCCTTCGTTGTCAATTGAACACGAAAACTAATATAAGTTGAGCATGTTTTTAGTATCTACATGCGCGATTAAAAGCGCGTATTAACAAGCTCTAGGAGTGTTATAGCGAGTGCTAGCGAGATCGCGCACCTCATAATGAGAAGACTGTCTTTTATTTGGCGCCATTCAAATTCAATAGATCTCTCAATTTCAAAAAGAAAGATCATGAAATAAGGAAAAGTTTGAACATAATTTAATGATCATTGAAAATGATAAACAAAAAATGAAATTTTTTATCGAATATATATTTTCATTTTTTCAATAATCATTAAAATATGAAGGTGAATTAAGCCTTTAGTTGTGTTTTAAAACTTCCCATTTTATAAAGTATGCAAAAGAAGAGTTGTAAAACATTATTGACCATTCCCAATTTTCAGAAAAAATGTAAAAGAGCGCTTGCAAAACGTCAAAGTGCGATCGCAAATTGCGAATTGCGAACGGCTAATTCGAACTCTGCCATGATGATCTTTTACATTCTTTTAACAATTTTAACTTGTAATAAATGATTTTTAGCTTACACTGAAGATGACTGGGAACGTAGAGTTGAATACAAATTTTAATTAAGTTATTTGCTCAAACAAACATATTTGATCAGATTAGATAGTACAAAGAAAAGTAGTAAGAGTAAATTCATGAATACATTGTACAGTAGCTTATGTTTTCAATTTAAGCAGCTTTCAAACTTTTGAACTTTCCCTTCCGCTATTTTGTAATATAGTTTTTTATTTATTTATTATTCTTTTTATTACCAGTTGTCCATTGCAACAAACTTCTACATATGTCTATAATATAGTTATATGATATTATCATCTATATTGTTTAGATATTGTTGATAGAATGAACATACTGAAACGAGTATGCCAAAGAAAACAGTTTGTGCACCATCTCCAGATCCAACCCTATGGAAAGTGGACCTTACCTTCAACAATGAAATGTTTTGTTTTAAATGAATATGCAGAAACTGTTGATAAATTGCAATATGAGACTGTATGTGCATGTCCCACCGAAAAAGAACTTAAGCCTGACCAGGTTCTTATTAAGGTTCATGCTGCATCAGTTAATCCTTTTGATATTGAGATGAGTAATGGATATGGTCGCAGTGCTTTAAACCTGTTTCGGAGGTATGCTAGGGAACAAGAATTCCCCCTGATATTGGGTCGAGACTGTTCTGGAGTAATAGTTAAGCGTGGAAAACGATTTCGAAGATTTCAAGAAGGTGATTCAGTCTGGTGTGTTCGTTGGATTACAGGTCAAGGGTCTCATGCAGAATATGTTATTGCTGATAAAAACGAAGTTTCACTGAAGCCCAAAAATCTTGATCACATAGAAGCCACTGCTTTACCGTATGTTGCATGTACTACATGGAACGCTCTCATTAATTCTAAAATTGTCCCTACAAAGGGGAGGAAAAAAAGAATATTTATCCCTGGAGGAACTGGCGGCATTGGATCGTTTGCTTGTCAATTGTGTCAATCATTTGGGCATGATGTAGTCACCTCATGTTCACATGATGGTACAGATATGTTGCAGAAACTGGGACTAAAAAACGTGATTAATTACACATCAGCAACATACGAGGAAGATTTGAAGTCAGCTGGTCCATTTGATGTTGTATTTGATACCTTAAATGAACGCTATAAAGATTTTTTTCAAACTCTGTTGCGACCTAGTCCGTTATCAAGTTATATTTCACTTCGACCAAGTCTTCTTCCTGACACAGATAAACATGGGATTCTATTTGGAACTCTAAATGCTGGTGGCATTTATGTGCAGTCAAGTGTTAATCAGTTATTTCTTGGCAGAGGTTATTATTACTGGGGTTTCTTCAATCCAAATGCTTTGTTTTTAGATGAGATCAAACCATTAGTTGAGAACGGTCAAATTTTACCAGTGATAGATAAGGTATTTTCAATTGACCATGTTTTGGATGCATATAAATATGTGGAAGAAGGCCATGCCAGAGGAAAAACTGTTATTCAGATGAATGCATAGGAATATTCTCACTGTAACATGTATGGCACGAAATATTATTGTCTATTACAAGAAGGATCCTTATGCATAATCATTTTTTTGTATTTGTATAGGTTCATTAAACCTATGTAAAAATTACAATAATGAAAAATCTATAATTAATTGAATTAATGAGGAATCCATAATTGAACCAAATTATGCAAATAGTAAGCACAGAAAACTTAGGACAATCATACTTTAAGTTTTCCTCCTTGAGTAGAGATGACATTTAAAAACATTAGTTTCATTTGCTAAATGTTGTTTAATGAGTGTTTAGAATTATAAAAGGAATAATATTTCCAGAGTGATATGCTCTTGATTTATGTATTCTGTTTCTTATATCTTCCTTTTCTTTTATGTTTAATGGTGTACACCATTGTAATGTGTGTATAAAAATCAAGGTAAAACGACAAGTTTTGTTAAAATAAGCAGAAGCTTTTCGATTTAAAAAATCATCCTCAGTGCATATTGTACAAGATAAGACAAGACAAAATTCTTTTCTGTTCTTCTGTTTCCACAAATAGTTTCTTCATCCCATTGTTTTATAGAAAGCTTCTATTCTAGTTATGTCATAAATTTTGAAACTGTATAATATTGCAACAAATTCTAATGTCTTCTCTGCGACCTCTGTTTCTGTTAAGTATAGGAGACATGCAATCACTGTTGACATCTATTAAATGTTTCATGTAGCAATTTCTAATATTATAACAATGAAATGGATGGTACACTCACCAAAGACTCGTTCAATAAACAATGTGAAGCTATAGTTAAGTTGAGTTCTGATATGGAGGACCAGTTTCTTCTTGCCAGGAACCAGGTAGCTTAATTTTTTTTAGATGGAAATCAAATTTCAATTTACTGATGAAGGACAAGAACTTATAATATTGTTGTCGTTTTCATTTCTTTCAGATGGATTCGTCTCAAGTGTATTTGTGCAAGACTTCAAAAAAACTCGTCAATTTAGCCAACAAAGTGATGGCGGATTTATTAGAAATGTGGCCATTGAGTTTGAGTATGAAAATGAAGATTTGATAGAAAGTGATGATACGGTTGCTAAGGTAATCTCTTCATATATGTAAATTAATTCACTTGTTGTTATTGAGGACAGTTGTTAAGTTTTCAGAAGATTTAGACTTTCCAACTGTTCAACATCTTCATCTCAAAGCCACTTGAATGTCAACAGGACTGAGGCAACTTTTTTTTTTCTAGATCGACTCCTTTGAATCAACAAAGAAGTGTTGGTGCAGTTTGAACACCACATTTTATACAGCGAAAGTTACAATGTGCCGATTCTGTATTTCTCAGCGTGCATGCCAGGTGAATTTTTTCAATACCGTTTCAAAGAAATGAATACCATGTACAAAACCCCTCATTGTATGTGAATGGCTGTGCATGTATACTGAAGTCTCTCTAATGATTGGACATGTTCTTTTAGATGGCAGAATGCTCAAACTGGATGAAGTATGGAGACTTGTGCCAAGCACACATCAGAATGCTATGAAAGAAAAGTGGTCGTTCATCACACAACAGGTTCGTAAGTTCAGATGAAATAAGTTTTATTTTCACAGCAACTTCATGTTTTGTAACAGTGTTTTATTCTTCACATTGTGTTCAAGCTTAAATTAAAGAAATTTCCTCATAAAGGAACATCCATATTTGTTGCGACCTTTCTATCAATTACATCCATGCCACACTGCCAGTATGATGACTGCGTTATGTGCTGGACAACACAAGTAAGAACATGTAAATATTCCAATCACATGCACTGATTATATGCACGTGATATCAGTTCGTTTCCATTATTGCTTCTTTAGTTTATCGAATTATTTATTGGTTTGGATGAGTGCAGTTGGTCCATGTGTACATTTACACATACCTCTCCACTACTTCTCCACTGTTGCTAAATGAAGATAAGGAAACAAGATGAGAAATGGCGACGTTAACATAATACTTGTGTAGGTAATTAATTAATGATTTGTAGTTGTCTGTCAGCAAGAATGTGATCCAGTCTATCAGTGAGTTTCCAGTCTAGTTCTAGGCGGTGATGTTCTCGTTCCCATTCTTCTTCCTTCAATTCGTTACGTAGTAGGTCAGGCTTACTCGATGCAAACTGAACACGAACTTCTGAGGGTTCTTTGGAAGTGATTTCTCAGCTTACCTCACACTTTCTGACTTCATGGTAGAATTACTACATAAAGGCGAATACTTTAAGGGCAGAAAGTTTCGCGGGCAGAAAGTTTCGCGAGGATGGAAAATCGCAAAATTTCGCGAATTTGTCTTTCGCGAATAACAATTTTAGAATAGATTTTACTGATAAAACTTTCGCGAATCCTCCAAAAACTTTACTTTCAGGGAAAAAACTTTCGCGAATGACAATGAATGAAGAAATTGTTTTTTGAATTATTTTAAAGATTCTTAACTTTCTTTCAAAAAAACTATCGAAATGTAAATAGAAATAAAGTAAAGGTTGTCTTAGTTCATTTTAGAGCGAGTCATTCATTTCTTCCCACTCCGAATCTTCATCACTACTATCCTCGATCTCCCTCTCTCTGTTTATATCTCAGGACATCCCTAAAAATTAACTAAAATCACTCCGTTCTTGGATTCCTTGTTATTTGAGAATTTTTGACTTTTGACTTTTCGCGAAAAAAACTTTCGCGAATTTCGATTTTACTTTCTTACCTGGCAGAAACTTTCGCGAAAAAAGGCAAAAATCGCGAAAGTTTCTGCCCTTAAAGTATCCACTTCAGATAATTGTCCGCGGACCGAACCGGATCGGATCGCTAAACAATAGACCACGTGAAAACATTACGTATTATTTTCACGTGGTCTATTGTTTTGCGAACCGATCCGGTCCGGTCCTTGGACAATTATCCGAAGTGGATAATCGCTTTAAACTATAAGTTTTTTCGGTCGATGTTATTTTTGCAGCGATAAGCATTGGTAGTGTTTTTGTTTTGTTTTTTTTTTTTTCATTCTCAATTTATTTTCCATCCTAGCAATGTTGGCGCCAGTAAGAAATAGCTGACGAAAAATGTTGCTTAGAATAAACCAACTTCACAAAATAACTCCAACAAGATGCCCTTACGGGCAGAAGGATTTCTGCAAGATTTGCTGAATATGCACAAAAATGCAAAAACCACAGCCTTGATCGGTTTAACTTTGGCAAACTTTTCAATTATTTTTACAAAAATCAATTTTCGAAACCTTGAACTGTGAAACTATTTTAATTTATCAGTTCTTTTTAATTCCACTAATCTCACCCTGTATTAAGTTTGTGCCGGTCTGCATATATGCTCAGACCACCTTGATATCATGTGGTGGGCATCATCACAACAAAGCTGCGCATTGCCGTCTAAACCATAAATGAAATCTCCCTCTTTCACTTTTCAAAATGTTGGCATGTCTGTTTCGAAGATACGAATACACGTTTTTTTTTTATTAGAACACCTTAATATTGGCTGAGCCTGGATGTGCTTATTTTTTCAGTAAATTTCAGCCTCAGATGTTCTTATTGACGTTCTTGATACGAAATCAAATATCTGAAGAAAAAAATTGCGCCTTTATAATAGATTCGATATTTTAACACAAGTATCGGAAAATACAAGGTGCTTTTAAGCGACGAAGATGAGGACTTCGTCGGAGTAGAAGAGTTTGATGGTGTAGAAGTTGTTTTTCTGTAGGAACTTTAAAACCATTTGTACGCATTTTTCCGATTACTTTGAAAACGTAAAAATATTTTATCTTTTAAATGATTTGTCTCAATTTCATGTTCTAATTTTTTAGCTTCGAGGCTGGGCATGTTCTTACGATGTTCTTAATTTTTTGCCGAATTTCAGCCTAAATGTTCTTATAAACTGGGTTCTAATAAAAAAAAAAACGTGTAGGCAGGTAACCATCATATGCCTAGGCGGGACAGGGGTAGTGGGAGCAGAGGGTGTAAGCGAAATATATTTGTTCACACTCGTTTGCATGAACGCTATTACGAACGCAGTTGTTTTATATTTCAGTTAATTTCTTCGGGTTCGAACATTTTCCCCTCAAATTACTTGAACAAAAAGGAAATTATGTACCAACGAATACGAAAAAACAAAAACAAAAGTAACAATTTGATGTCATCTTTTTAAAATTTCAATACAAATATAAATTAAATGAGTTCTTCATGATTGACAGCATTATTTACTCCAAAATGCGAGAGACAAAACGAGTTGACGGTTTGTATCGAACAGATTATCATCATTAAATCAGATCTTTATTTTGGAAACAATAATCTGGTTTCCCGATTGTTGCAACAGCCTTCGTAATCATTATCTTGAATACATCTAGACAGGAATTTGAACCATCAATTTCTTCAAAGTTCCGTGTGTAACGAACAAACGAGCTACACACAGTAGTATACATTGTTACATATAAATGATATACAGCACGGTCGATTATCTGTTTATCTGTGTCGGAGGATATATCTGGTACGCATGCTTAAAACATCGAGTTCGTGCATCCAGAAAAATTCAGAAATGTTCATATCTAACGTCATTAAATTTTATTTTCATTTGGCTTGTTTTCGTACACAACCAAAAAGGTTAAGACGGCTGTCTAAAAGAGAGAAAAAATACCGTTAATAATATCGAAAGTATATCCAATAACAATCAAAGTTAATCTTTCACATACATTTTAGCATCTTTTCTGGAATCCCCTTCGAATAACATGTAGAACCATGAAGGCGAATACAATACGGCAGCTTTAATCAACGACAATATCATTCCGTAATTAAACGTCACATTTTGCTCTCACACAGTTCGTCAACATTTGCATACACACATCAGTTCTTGCAATTGTACTTCACCGATTACAACTGGAACGAAGGCTTACACTTTCATCTCACAAAGACATTCAATAATTTACAAATTCTTTTGAATAAAATATTAAAATTGATTAAATTAATTATAATTAATTCCCTATATTATCCAATAAAAAATAGAGAGGGTGACACAATCACTAACTCACAATTTTTACAACACTAACAAACACTGAAGACAAAATTAGATTTTCTGGAAGTGCATTTTAAATCTTCATGTATATTTAACTCTGATGATTACTTGCATTGCTATCTTGTTTGGTAACCTCCTGTGGCATAACATACACCTAAACAAACGCGAAAAGATCATCATTCAACAGTGCAAAACTATTTCTTTTCTGTGTGGGCTATTGGGACGTACATTAAAAGAGAAATGATGATCGCCTCACGTTAGTTTAACATACAAGCACAATATGATCACAAAATGCTATACTTTAAACGTTGTGAAATTACAGAAAATAAGAATAGTTTGAAAAGTTGCGAAATTAACTGAAATTGAAATTCACATGCTGAATTTTATAAACGTTTTGTAGAAAGATCTCACATCATATTATAGACCCTTTGTTTGAGAAAAATGGAGCATTTTATGACCACCACATACACAACCACTGACAACCCTCTCAAAAAATAGTGTAAATTCATAAATAAATTTTCACAAATTTTGACATCATATTTACAATTGATTTCCAACTTAAACTCATAAACTTTAAAACACAAAATTTTCGACATTAATATTTACATGCATATAAATCTAAGGTGATGGTGCATGAGTCCATTCAATTGATATCGCAGAAATGGGAAACTATAAGAAAGATTTCATTTAACATGATTTGGTACTGCCATCTTAGTAGATCTGAAAAGATAAGACAAAAAATAATTTCAAATTTAATCATCTGCAAATAACCAAAAAACTTCATCAATTTTACAATTTAAACAAATATTTTAAAATATTTTAAACAACCCACAACCCACAAAGACAACTAAACAACCCACAAAGACGACTAAAACAACAGAGACAGATAAACATACTTAATGAGACCTAATGAGATCAAACAGACTACACCTGTCTTTCATTCCACTTCATAAATAGAACATGTATCTGTCCCTGCTGTAGACACATACATAAAACACACACATACCACACCCACACACTACACACACAGCCACAGGATCTTGTCAACAGCTTTCCATAGTCATGTGCAACATTCACTATTTCAAATAACTAAACAACTTCAAGTAACTAAATTACAACCTTGAATGCAAAACAAACATTGCTTAGACAATTATGCTTTACCGCTTTACCGTCTTCACTATTTGTGCATCAATAATAGACCAGTATTAGAAAAGGATTTGAATAACTTACAATGAATTGGATAAATAATTATACATCAAAAAATATAAATTAGAATTGGTGCCTAGAAAATATTAGATTGCTCAACATTAACCATCTTATTAAGATTTAAAACAAAACAATATTAACTTGAAATTTTTACCTTGATTGCATCATGGTCTGAGAAAAAAATGCACTTTACCATTGTCTCTAACTTGAAATTTGCAAGGAAGCTCTTTTTGATATAAACATGATCAAGTAGTGACCCATCAATAAAAGTCGGCTCAGATACAACCATCTCGTAACCACTAAGAATTTCTGAAAGAGTATCACTAGATGTAAAATAATCAATATTTAAATCACCAAGCAGAATGTCAATATCAAAAGAATGGACGTAATTAGATAACTTATTGTAAAAAAGTTGCAATGGTTCACCATGTTTTCTATACAGTACCGCAATTCCAACCAAATCACTGCAAAAACTGTGTTTTAAAACGTTAACATATAAAAAGCCAGATTCAGTTGAGCATGAATGAATGTCATGATTTTTTAATCCAATTGCCAAGCTCTGGTACTTATCATCTCCAACAGAAAATTCTAAATCGAAATCCAACAGCTCACATATCTCAGAACAATCATCGTGTTGTGACATTTGTGTTTCAGTAAGACATAACACATCACTCTCCACTAATTCATTTACACAAGCAATATCTTTTGCATGCAATGACAATGAACGTGTATTCAGCATACTGATACTTAAAGAATTCGGACACAATGGTTCAAGCGTCTCTAACCGTGGCAATGGACAAGCTTGTCGCATCCGTTCATATTCCGTGAAAGCTCTTTTGTCAGCCTTAATGGCATTTTTGTCAAACTTTCCAGTTAAAAACAAGCCAGATAAACTAGTAACTCGACTCATTGCAACATACATCTGACCAGGATTAAACCGCCTTTGCTTTTGTAAGTCAAAGCTAATAACAGCTTCAGGAACACTCAAACTCTGCACTTTATGAATACTCGTTGCCCAAGATAAAACTAAGGGAAATTGTGTTCTTTTTATCACAGGTGATGTGAATATTCTTTTGTTGATATTAATATCAGTCTCAGCACGTTCAATCGGAACACACTTATGGATCACAGCGTATCTGTCAGATGCCATTTTCATAATGCCAGCACTTTCATCAAGGAATTTAACATAAATTTTTGAAACCTTAGTACCATTTGTTATGAAGTTATATACTATGCCCATTTGGCCATTGATCAGTTTGTCTTCTATATCTATGTTTGATGTGAGCATCACTTTAACACCAATTTTTAAAACAAGCTTCGTCGGTAGACCACCAGTTTCAGTGTGTTTTCTATTGAGAGCATCACTGATGAGTCGATGAGGAACATCTTTTGGTAAGTCATCGATTGCGTTTATCACAACATCTGAATTTTCTAAATCTCTTAATTTTTTCTCGTTATAGTCCATAGCTGGTTTATTTTCAGCAAATAGATGAAGGGCGTCGACTGGATACTCGGGAGAATTAGTACTAATAAATCTTGTTTTAAGAAGATCTTCGTCATCAGCTGTTATATTGGCAACACGCACATTGTTTAACAAATCAATGAATACGGAATCTCCTTGTTGTCGCATCACTTCTGTTAATTCAGCAATTTTAAAAGTGTCCCATAATTTTAATAAATTCTCTACAAAGCCATATGGTGAATTAACAGGTCTTCCCATTACGGGTGGCAGCTGAAAAAAGTCTCCGGTAGCAATGACGGTTTTACCTGCAAAAGGAATCTGAATACTTACACCAAATATCTCACATAACCGCATGTGAACATTTTTCAATAATTCATCGGAAACCATGGATATTTCATCAATTATCACAGCAGACACTTCAGAAAGTTTATTACGCAGGGATGTCCTCATCTTATCGCTTAACGGTGCATAATTTTTACCATAAATACCAAGGCCGGAATGTATGGTAGTACCTGCAATGTTTACAGCAGCTACACCTGTAGGTGCCAGCAATAAGACTCTTGGTTTTGCTGGATCTGTTGCTTTGCGAAGTAGGACCTTTGATACAACATGATAGATAGTTTTCAATAGATGTGATTTTCCACAACCACCTTGGCCTGTTAAGAAAATATGCAATGGCTTAAGATCATTGAATTCCTTACAATTTCTCCTCTTGACAAGTTGCCGCGACCATGTTAACACAATATCAAAAATTTCTCTCTGTTTCATATTGAGTGATCGGATTTTGTCATTCAACACATTATCATCTAAAACATATTGCCTTTCAGGGATAATTCCTGATGTTGCACATGGTGTATCATGAAAATCTTCCTCATCAGATATGTCATTGTTAGCATCCAAAATATCTTGGACAGCCTCATTCTCTTGTTGTGCAAATGGATCGGAAGTCACATCGAGGTCAGCTCTGTAGTTTTGGAAAGCATCATTTACTAGTTCATCGTATGGTTCAATCTTTGATTTATTTTCATTTACAATGTCCAGAACACCAGGTTGACCAAGCTTTTCAACATAAGTATTGTGTAATAGTTCAGCCTCTGATCGAAAAGGATAGTACATGAACAACAAATGATGAGCATATCTCTCTGGATATTTGTGCCTGTTTGGAATGTGATACCTTAAAACTGCACGGATTTTCCTGCATTTTAATTTAGATTTACTATTCATCAATGGTACAACTGGAGGGTGTGGTGACGGATGGTTTTCTTCCATTAGCAATTCATTCAAAATTTCAGGCTGGTTATCATTTCCATTGCTAGCATCGGACTTACATTCCAAACAATAATGTGCCAAAAACTCAGCAAAACACATGCTATTCAGAGATGCAAACTTTCCATTTTTGAAAGAACTATCGGGTCGGTCAAGATAACGATCTAACATGTTTGTTTTGAAAATATCCGTACTTTCATCAGGAAGATTATTTAACTCCTTTTCAGATCTGCAAATTCGAAATCTGTTTTCTGGTACATTGCTATTGGCAAAAATGACCTTTGGGAATGTTTTACGCAACCACAATTCAGGCATTACATGATACACAGCTTCTTGCACAGAGCATTCTCTTTTACATGAATATGCTTTTGCAATTGTAAGCATTTGTTCAAATTTGTTCAAGTTATTGGACTTAGCCTCATCCAACGCTTGTTTCATTGCTCTGGAACAATCATCTTCTGCCTTTGAAAGATATTTGCACATGTAGGTTATGGCTTTATAGTGATTGAAGACAGGCTGAATGTCCAAATTTGCTTCCCATGCAGTCAAACCTTCCGCAAAATAGTTGTTGACAAAACAAGAATTTGGTGGGCGTCTAAGGTGAATTTCAAAGTCATTTTCTTTAGAAATTGAGAGTGCAGTGTAATATTCCTCTTCGGTTATGCCGAGTTTATCCAAAATTTCTGAAATAGTTCCAGCATCTTCATAATCATCTTTCAATGGATCAATAACATTATGCTTCTTAGGACATAGATATTCGTCGATATAACTTTTCACAGTATCTAACAGTGCTTTTCTACTTTCTAATATTGTTTCCTTGTCATCAGGGCTCACCTCAACAGGAAGTGGACTAGAAATAATAGTGCGATCTGTAAAAAAATGACCAAAATTGAATCTGCATGTACTATTTTTGTACTTGCGACAAGTTTTGGAGTGATTGTGTACTTGGTATGCTTTTACCAACTCAAACAATTCTGGTTCGAATTCAGGATCAGGCATGTCAGCTCTTATGGCTCCATCAACAAATGCAATATAATCATCCTTAGTAGCTTCTGTTAATACGGGTGGGTCTTTTATCCAAATAAATAATGAACATGTGGGCTTCCACGTACTTGAAATTCAACCCTAATTACGTAATATTCAACCTTTCCTAATGGACCAGCTAAGACAATTTCCTTGAAAAATGGTTCAACTCGATACTGAAAATGCCTTGCCAGAAAAACAGGATTCATGTTCAACATTTCACATCTTTCTTGGTATGTCATGTTTTGAATTTCATCATCCTGCAAATTCATTTTATACAATTTTGACAGCATAGAAGGCAACTCGAACCACCTCAGATCTGCACATGATAATGTCAAGAAAAATGTTGGAACGCCAAGTTGTTTCACCATAGCTAATACTTCAAGCAAAAACCTTTTCCAATATGCTGGGGTGCCTTTAATTTGGTTCATGAAGTTAAATGCTTCATCATTAGCAATGAAAGTCCGAACAGTTTCGCTGAAACTTTGACTCAACATACCGGCTGTTAGTCTACTTCCTGATAATTTCCTCATTGCAATATTTATCTTGCTATGTAAATTTGTTGACAGAAGGAGATAATTAGCAAAAAATATATAATCAGCATCAGAAGAAAATTTTTGAGTATAATTTAACAATCTTTGGTTAAAGTATTTTACTAGTGAAATTTTTATTTCCCGATCAGTATTGTATCCAAATCTGCCGAAAGGAAACAGGTGTGGAAAAGCCATCTCTTCACAAAATTTATCTGTGTAAATTGGAATTGAAGTAACACCTTCACCTGGTGCAATAGTAACTGTGTCTTCATTGACATGAATAGGTACTTTGGAGGCCATGAATGTTTCATTAGTAGCAGTTCTGTCAGCGTCTAATGGATTATCATCCTCTTCATCCATTTCCTGTGAAAGGCTTGAGTTCAGATCAATATTTTCATTCTCGTTCGAAAAGCTGATCAGTTCTTCAGAAAGACTATTCAAATCAACAATAACATTGCTGTATAATGGGTTGTGTTCTTTCAAAAAATTTAAAGATCTCAGAATTAACTCAGGTCGAACAGCTTCAAAGTAGACATGTCCACGGTACATAAGTTTCCTTTTTAATTTCAACAAAAGTAAGCCATTACTGTCAGCTGGTCTTGGTAAAACATTACAGACATCTTCAGCCTCAATTGGTACATTACAAATGGCTCCTTTTACTTTTGGAAAATTGCCTTTGGGTAGAATTACAACTTTCTTGAAAAGAATTCGTTTTGCTATCAAAACTTTCTCCAATCGGTTGATTTCAGAAAGATCAGACGGGAGATTATCAACTTCGAGATTGTTGCAAACAGCTTGAACTGGGATGTTCTTTCTTTTTAACTTCAGATGACAAGTTTTGCATATGTATTGGTAACCATCAAAGCTTTCCACAAGTGAAAATTGAAAACTACTAGAAACGATTGCATAATTACATTCATTGAATAATACAACAGATCGTTTATACAAACAACGATTGCAAACAACACATATGTAATACGGCCCTTGAATTATCATGTCTTTAAATGTTTTAACACGTTTTGCAGCTTTCAAGGTAGATAGACTCATCATTGAATATCTTTCTCTTTTTCGTTTTAACCTTTCCAAATGTTCAGGAGTCCCTTTACTTTCCTTATATTTCTGATGTAAGGCTTTCAATTTCTCAGCATGCTCACAAGTTCCTTTGCCCTTCATGTATTTATCTCGCATTGCTTTCAATTTCTCTGAATTTTCAGGAGTCCCTTTACTTTCCTTATATTTCTGATGTAAGGCTTTCAATTTCTCAGCATGCTCACAAGTTCCTTTGCCCTTCATGTATTTATCTCGCATTGCTTTCAATTTCTCTGAATTTTCAGAAGTTCCTTTACTTTTCTTATATTTATGATGCAAGGCTTTTAATTTCTCAGCATGTTCAGGAGTTCCTTTACTTTCATTATATTTATGATGCAAGGCTTTTAATTTCTCAGCATGTTCAGGAGTTCCTTTGCTTTCCTTATATTTATGATGCAAGTCTTTTAATTTTTCTGAATGTTCCGGTGTGCCTTTACTTTCCAAATATTTATCTCGCATGGCTTTCAATTTATTTGCATGTTTAGGAGTTCCTTGTGTTTTAATGTACTTTTGCTTTAACATCTGTTCATGGTTATCAGGCTCAAGCGTTTTTGATAGATTACGTTTTCTTTTCTTTGCTGCACCACCTTTAGAAATTGTAGGAAATGCTTCTTCCATTTCTATGAAAACATATTGTATTTGACAAAACACATGTCCACGGTCATGTAATTGTACTGCACTGATATATTTTTGAAGTTGCGAGAGGCTAGAAAACTTTACCAAAATGCAAGTGCCATCTTCAATACTAATGCCCAATTCATTTCGACTGTGCGAATCAAACAAATAGAAAGATTTTGTATCCCAAGTTATGCTGAATGTCATTTGGTTAACAAAGAACAGGATGCCATTGGATTCAGGAGAATATTCTTTGAAAGATTTCATAAAGTCATATCTGCCTTCAGCAATTTCTGCTGTAACATTCTCTCCATATTTCACAGTGTAATTATTGTTTTCTATAGAGACTTGAGGAGGTAAATCATCAACTGACAGGTATCGTGACAAATTCAGTTGTTGATATAATTCATTTCCTTTGATCATTACAAAATCTAGGTCAGTTGTTTTCCAGAAACACATTCGTTTGAATTGTGACCAACACAAACTAAACAATGCATTACATGCACACTGCATACCAGCACTTTCACCAAACATAGGATTTCCTTGATGGAAAGATGCCTTGGTCAATTTAACTATGTTATATGTTGGGCCAGGATTACTTTCAACATCGCCGTCAACAAGAAGTTGAATGTTTTTCAGAAAGGTCAGATCAAAAATAACTCCAATGAAGTAAATCAATTGTAACGTTACAATACAAAGGTTGTGCATAAATAACAATAACAGCTTAAAGTGGTTTACATACACAATATCTGCACGAACTTTACAATAAAAAATGCCACATGCTGCACGCCATTGCTCAACAGTAATCATGATAATATAAGATGTAAATGCAAATAAAAAGTACAGGAATATTAGCTAAGTATTATTACTGAGTATACGATAATGTTGATGTCTGCAGTCAGTTAAAACTGACAATATAATATGGTATATATATATGGTATACAATATGGAATATTGCAATATGTTTGGTATTTCAATAGGTAGTTTGGTATTTCAATAGGTAGTTTGGTATTCAATAGGTACTTTGGTATTTCTAGAGTTTGCTTCAGTGCTTTTGTTTGCTAGGTCAGCTAGGGGCTAGCTGACAAACCTCACAAAGACTTCACTTTTATTCCGATGCCCCCGGATATAAGCCTCCAAGAAAGCAAATGGAGGATAAATAAGCACTAAGGAAAGCCTTCCGAACAATAAAAGTTTCAAAAGCCGAAGTTTGAGAAGAGAATTTTCGATTTCTTTCTTACCGCAGTCTTACAACCAGTCGCTGGAAATTTCTCGTGGAAGAGACCTCGTGCAACCGAAAAATGCCTTTACGCATGCACGTAATGAATGCATGTAAACAAACGCACGAAATATACAAAATACCGCTAGGTTTGGACAGCAGAAAAAAAAAAAGAAAAAGAAAAACAAAGCCGGTTTTAAAGTATTTCTTGCTTTCGCAGGAATCCAATAATCAAAGTAAATAGGATCTAGGAAGCTCGAGAAATTGTTAGAATAAAGAAATTATCATACCTTCCTTTGAATTTACTTTACATTCGTTTATGTTCATAATGTTACAGCTTCATCACAACAATCCAAACGACTGAACAAGTTAAAAATCACGAACGAATCGATTTTTTCTTCATGCAAAATGTTCTCATAACTTTGAGAAATTCGAACGTTCTAATGTTTTTCTGATCGAATTATTTTATATAAAGAAATTCGAAAATCATATAAAAGGGTTAAAGATAACGGGATAAGATAACAGGTTGTTGAGGTCGAATGAGGTCCTAATTGGACGTGTGTTAGCCTATCCTAGATTGATGTTTGAGAAAGAAGAAGGGGTTAAATCCAGCCCTTTTTGCCCCGCACCTTTTTTGGGGTCAGATCCTTGGAAGGAACCGGAAATTTTGGTCAGATTTATGATTTTAAGTATGCCTGATACATTGTCAAGACTTGGGCAAAATTTCAAATCTGAGGCTTATGAGGTAGATAAAATACCTATATGGGCCTGTATTATTTTGGGGTCAGATCCTCCGAAGGAACCGGAAATTTTGGTCAGATTTATGATTTTAAGTATGCCTGATACATTGTTAAGACTTGGGCAAAATTTCAGATCTGAGGCTTATGTGGTAGATAAAGTCCTTTTTTCGCACCAATAAATTTAGGTCAGTTTGGTCCCAGAACCAGAAATTTTGGTCAGATTTATTATTTTCATGTACTTTTTAGTTTTAGTTATATATATCCCAAGTTTCAAGTCTGAGGCTTATGAGGTAGATAAACGTCCCTTTTTACCTGACTTGTTTTGGTCCTGGAACCTGAAGGAACCGCTAATATCGCGTCTGACCGAGCGTTTTACGCTATTCAATAAATACCTATTGCCGCTAAATGGGTTAAAATTCTGAGGAAAATGAGGTAGATAGACATGTTGAGAGCTCCTGAAAAAAAACAAGACAGTAGGTACAATGACCGACATAGATAGAGTATCTCATGATATCGTGCTGGTTAAAAATTCAAATAATGAAGTATTGAAAGGATCTGTGTATAGTTCTTATTTGAAACGTCCTGCTCCTGTTACATTATGTAAAGTTAATAGCAGGATTTCAAATAGTAAAATAACGAAAAAACAAGTGAAAAATCGTGCAGTTACTGCCCATCATTTTCTTAACCAAATTTCTGGTTCAGATGATAATGATGAGAAGAAAATTTTACTGGCACAGATGATCCGATCCAACAAGGAATTATTTTTTAGTGCTGCGGAAGAAGCTAATATTCAAATTCAGGGGAAAATGTCAGTTTCTCAAGCTGTTCAAATGATGTCACTGTTAAGGGTATCATTTTCAAAGATGAGGGAACTTAGGTCTGTTTTGGGCAATACTAATATTGGTCTAAAATACGCAGTGAGCAAACTGTACTTACCTCTCACATCTCTGAAGATAAAGTTGAGTTTGGCAAAATGAATTTTAAAATAAAAGCAACTGAGGAAACTGTCAAAGAGAGGGCTTATATACGCGTTAAGAAATTGATTCCTTTCATAGAAGATATTTATATTAACATTCCCTCATTTCGAACAGATGTGGAATTTATTAATGAAATTTGGCTTTTATTTTCTGGTGATAAAGTGGGGAATAGTATGAAATTTCATGTTGAAATTATCAATGACACAAGATCAGGATCTAGAGATGTTGTGCATCCCTTTTGTATATTTGAAGCCACTGATTTTCTTGAAAATCTGTGGAAAGTATTTGATTTTTACCGTCAGGAAATAAGGAGCCTGCAAGATCAAGATTTTTTGCTGTGTGGGAAAAAAGTTAAGGTGTTTTTAGGTGGTGATTATGACTTCACCAGCAAGTGCCTTGGTCACCAAGGACAAGCTGCAACCTTTCCTTCCTTGACTGATCTTGTCACTCTGGAGCACCTCAGAACACATACTGGGAAACCACATGGTTCAAGAATTTGTGGTATAGTCGCCAGAGATTAGGAGGACTATCAACGAAATTATGCAGAAAATTTAGCTGATGTCAGAAGCAAAAATAATCTACGTAATTCTTAGCAAAGAGCATAATTCAATAATTGATGCCATGCTTTTTCCAATTACTGCCCTATGCAATGTAGTTCCGTCAATATTACATATTCACTTAGGGATTGCACTGGAACTTTACGAAGCATTGGAGGAAGTATGTCGAAGCATTGACAGTTTAAGTGCAAGTGACAATTCCTTGCCAGAGGAATGCTTGGAAGATAAAATAGCTCATGCTTGTGCAGAAATACAAAAAACTCAAGCCAAAATGTATTCTGTCCCAAATCATATTGTTAAGGTCGATGTAACACATGCAGCTGAGTTTATTACTCAGGATAGGTCTATTTCCCATGAAGGAAAAAGCAAAAAACAATAAAGAAAAACTGTCATACCTCCGCCACAGACATAAGATCGTTTTTCAAAGTAAAAGCAACAATACAAAGCGCAAAACCTGTCGCAAATGCTGATGCTGTTTGTATTATTGTTGAGGAAGAGTGATAAATAAATCCTTACATGTTCAATAACCTCGACTTCTTCCTTTATCAATTCCCTTTTTCATTTTCCAAACGTTTTATTAAGACGAGACTTTCATTTACATGCAAAGAAAAGTGAAAAATTAGTTCTTTACGGATGAAAAGCTTTGAGAATGGAAAATTTTGCGGAATTTATTTTTACGGATTTGAGCAAAATCAGCAAAAGTAGGTTCCGCAGCAGAAGGTCCGTACAAATTTTTTCCGGAAACAATTTTTTCCCCAAAGGTAGCCTTTATTTATCAAAGCATAAATTTGGGGATTTTGTTTGATTAAAAGATTATTTTCCAAGTATTTAACAGAGTTATACTTTTCAGATTTTCTTATAAATGTATGTGCACAGGTAGTCATTATTTAGTTACTTTCCTAGGAATTTCTAGGGTTTTTCAGGCAATATAGGATTGACATATGAAAAATTTCTTACTGACAATCAAGTATGTATGCTTCATTCTGAAGTCCAAAAGGTTTACCTCCAGAATGATGGGAAGGTGAGTAATCAAAGTATAATGCATTATTAAGCTTGCAAAAACCTCTGCTAATTCAAATTGCTTGTATCTCAGAACTTCGACTATGTTAATAAGGTTTTGGTTAAAGAATCCATTATCCTATTACATGGCAAGAAATCTGGTATACACAGAAAGGAAGTAAGTGCTATTGCAACCATTTCTTACTGATAACATTGATATTAGAATTTGAATAACAAGACTGTAAATTTGTGAAAATATATTTAACAACGTTTCGGCCGTACGACGGCCATTTTCAAGTGGAAAACAATACAAACCTGTGTATAACAGAAGATATGTTGATGATATTTTTGTGCTTTTTTCATCTCCTAGCCACTTGCCTCTCTTTCAGGACTACCTTAATAGGCAACACATCAATATATCTTTCACTTCTGAAGTGGAATTTGAAAATCGTCTTCCTTTTCTTGATGTTTCTGTTATTCGTGAATTTAACAAGTTTGTCACAATTATTTATAGGAAGCCCACTTTCAGTGGTGTCTACACAAATTATTGTAGTTTTTTGCCTGACGAATATAAGTATGGATTGATTTTGACTTTGATTTTCAGAATTTTTAATATCGTATCTGATTTTTCTAGGTTCCACTTGGAGATACAGGATCTTAGAGGCATACTGCTGAGAAATGGCTACCCATCCAACTTGATTGATCGATGCATTAAGTCATTTCTTGACAGAATGTTTCGAGAGAGGAAAGTTGTCATTACTGTGCCTAAGTTAGAAGTATTTCTTGTTTTGCCATATTTAGGTAAATTATCTTTGAAATTAAGAACTCGTTTGCTTAGTACTTTTAGTAAAAACCTTCCTTGTTGTCAGCTTAAGGTAATTTTTAAATCAAGTAGTAGAAGTAGCGATTTTTTTCGTTTTAAGGACCCTACCCCAATGACTCTGCGCTCAAATGTTGTATATAAATTTAGGTGCGATGGCTGCAATGCCATCTATTATGGTAAAACTATGCGACATTTGAAAGTATGAGCCTGCGAACATATGGGAATTTCAAGCCATTAAATTACAAAACTATAGCGCTATTTCGGAGCATGTAGTACATTGTAAAAATAAGCCTACATTTGAGAATTTAACTATACTCTCCTCCGCAGGCAACAATTTTGACTTAGAATTGAAAGAAAGCTTGTTAATCCGTAGGGACAAGCCTATCCTCAATCGGAATATAGCATCATTGCCATTATTGTATTCCTGCGTAAACAAGGAATACTTTGAAACCGTTCGTGTTTTTTTTTTTTTTTTTTTTTTCACTGTCCAAACCTAGACCAATTTTTGTCGATGGGAAATAGCCACTCAAATCATTAATGTTCCCAACTTACATTCTTTTTATGATTTAACAGTCTTAACTCACACTATATTCATTAAATACAAGTACTTTGCTTGAAAAGACTCTAAAAGTGTAAAATATAAGCTCTAGTGGAAGGAATAATTAACATATGGCTAAATCGCAGATGCCAAGGTAGAAATGTTGTTTCGTGTGAGTCTTATGCAAAGTTCTTACGTTTTCCGTAGTTGTTTTAAAAATGGAAGCGAAGAAGCATGCGTAGATCTGTGAAAGTTTCTTTGTTGAATATATGGATATAAAGAGTTTGTAGTACGGCTGTAAAACCTAAAAGAATCAAGAACGTTTATGATCCAAACTGATAATCTACGTGAAACTAATACTCTTAGTAGTTATTCGTGATAAATAAGCAGTTTTCGATGCTTCAAATCAGATAACTCGAAAAAAATACTTGAAATCTTTTGAAGGGATAAACAAAAATGCTGCAACAAATCAGAAGAAGAAAAGTATGGAAGGGAAGGATATTAAATTATTCATAACTTGAGATTACATTTTATGTACAGACTTTGGTAGTGTACGACATTCAGCTAACCAGTATTTTGTTCTAATTTGCTTTATATTCACACCAACACCAATCTACACTAAAAGTCTGTATTGCACAAGTATACTTTAGGAATGCAGTATAATTTGATATATAAATATATTTCATGCTCTGGAATACCATTGAGCACTCTTGGTAGTTGTACACACCTCTTACAATATAAAATATTTATAAGATATCTGCTTTTGTTATGTATTTATATATATAAATAAAACATTGAAATTAATCAAAAGAGTTGAAAATGGCTAGCCAACCGTTTCTTTAAAAAGATTTCTACTCCTAGTTCCCATTTGTGTACCTTAAGGGAAGAAATGGTTTGCGGAAGAAATTTTTGCGAATATATTTTTGCGGATAAATGACACAAAAATACCATATTTTGCGGAATTAATTTTTGCGGATGCAAGGAATTTAATAACCTCTTGCAAGTGCAGATGCTGCTTGTATTGTTATTGACGAATGAGTAATAAGTCCTTAGATGTTCAATAACTTCGACTTCTTTCCTTTATCATTTTTCAAACGTTTCGTATTTATATAAGCAAAGCAAAGTGAAAATCCACTTCTTTACGGATAAAAAATATGGAGAATTTTGCGGAATCTATTTTTGCGGGTGACCAATATTTATTCATTTTTACGGAATTTAATTTTGAGGATTTGACCGAAAGTTACGCACAAATTTCTTTCGCAAACAATTTCTTCCCTTAAGGTATATAATCTGGTAGGTTTTGGCAGATTACAATTTGTGTGTAATTGCATATAAACATTTAGGCTAGGAGAAAAAAACTGTCTCTTTATACAATATGCTTATGACTTACGATAAAAATATCCTTAGTAAAAAAGAATCACTTAATAAAAGCCCCCAAGTCATCTGGGAAAAGATTGAATTCTGTGAGAGAAGATCCTTCATTTTTAAATAACAGCCTTTAGGAACTGAAAAATGCATTTTATGGAAAGACCCATCAGAGAACCCTTTAAATCAACAGAAAATATTAGTATATATATATGAGTTTCTGCAAATTCTCATGAAAAGAATGGATGATCTTTATTAAACGATATGTCACGCTTAAAATTTACTTTAATAGAGATGTATCAAGGTATTCTGTGTCTGGGTAGGTTGACTGTAAATCATGCTTTATTAGCTTTTCTATTTTCTTTTCCCTTTATATATAAAACAGATGACTTTCTAAGTGACATTGTTTAAATGTATGTGTTCTTTTCTTGATAATTTCTTAAGGATCAAGTCATTTTCTGTCGACTTAGTTCTCTGAGGGGTCATTTTGATAATAACGAAGACGTTTAAAAATAGACATTAACACTTTCACTTACTTTGATACAGGATTTTAATTATTTTTCAGTTTGTAAAATGGTATTAGCATGCATATATAAGTCAGTGCAACTATTCAATGATCTGAAATATCCCTCAAAATTGAAACTAACAAAGAATAATATGAAGATCCTCAAGAGTTTTTTGTGCTCAACATCCACTTTCATTAAACTTTCAAAAAAACTGATACAAGCTTGAAATTTTTTGTACGTGAAAATTTGCTCTTTCGGCTTTTAGAAAAACCCAACACCAAAGCCAGGAAAATTCATTATCATATGAAAATCCTTAATACAAATTTGACGGTAAAATCAGTCAAAATTTGCTATACTTGTTTGAAGTGTGAAACAGCACCACAAACACCAACTTCTGTAGATGTAAACTGATGAAAGCAAAGCTTCGAGCTTCCCAGAATATTCCTTGCTAGCTTCCATTTACATCACTCTTATTTATTTATTGATTTTTGCCATCTGAAAAAGCGCCTTTTATACATTTTTGCTGGGCGTCGAAAAAGACTTTCCGCCATCATGAAAACTTGTGAATTTTGAACTAGCGAACTGCGCATGCTCACAATAAACGCCGCTTAGGAAACAGACGTGACAGTCATCCGCAGGAATACTTTTGCCCGGTAGGGCATCTTGTTTCTATTTTCGGATGGTTGATTTGTCCCTGGGGGAAGTTTTTGATCGTATGATCGTACGACCTTACCGTATCGTATGACTTCTTGTATATATTGTCACACTTGTATTGTTTTCCACTTGAAAATAGCCGTCGTACAGCCGAAACGTTGTTAGATATTAGAATTGTTGTAGAAAACTGTATCAAGTGAAAAATTTATCTTTTTGCTTGTTTTTTATGCTTTTAGAGTTTGGCTATATAGATGATTTATTAAGGAAAAAACAGTAAGTTTCCTGACACCTCTTTTACATTACTCTTTACTTCTAACTTTTTTCCAATCCAAGTTGACTGAAAAAAATTCCTTAAAAGCTCTTGTAATTTCCTCTAGGCAAGAAGATTCGGATGATGATGAGGAAATTTCAGGCATGGAAACTTTTCTAATTCCAATCAATCCATCCTTGCATTATATCCTGTAACAATATTTTTTAGATGGTTTGTCGTTTGAAGAAATGGTGAAAATGTGTCTTGTCAAAAAACGTAAACTTTAATTTGAACTATTTCTTATGTCTTTGCTATCTTCAGTTGATTACAGAAAATTCTTAAAAGATTTTCTTTCTTTGCAAACCAGACAGAGCTTAGAGATAAGGATATTGATGAAAGAAATACCAGAGATCAGGCAATTGGAGCACTTCAGAAAAAGGTATGTCCGTGAATATGAATGTGACTTAACCTATTTATCCACAAACCTTTGATTTTTTATGATTCGACTTCCATAGAAAAAAGGGCAAGCAAAGATAACAGACTTAGAAACTGCCAGAAAGTATCTCGCTCCTGGATGCAACTTATTGGTTGTTGTCATTGATAAAGTCACATCCAGTGATAATGTGAACAAAAATATTGGTATGACTAGCATCCCGGGTAAAAACTTTTTACGGAACTTAACTTCGAAAACATTAGGTCAAGCGTGTACGTACCCCGTGACGAAAAAAAAAATCATATAATCGCAACTCAAAAGTGTACCCATGTTGTAGAGCTCGAAAAACTGATCAAAAAAATGTATGGGATCATTTCGCTACGATCAACCGTTGCAGAGATATCGTCGATCAAAGATTTCGATGACGTCATATCCGCAGTACCAAATAAAATTTAGGCTCAAATGTTGCGTCACTCCATCAACCGTATCGCTGACCCTAAAAAACGTCAGTTATCCCTATTGGTTCTCGAGATATTTCCCCAAAAACGTTGCGTTCGATTGGGGATGCAATGCAATGATTCCCCGTGATCATAAAAAGCTGACGTCAAATGCCACGTGCTTTTGGAATGATTGTGAAAAAAGTGTCTCTCGCCTCTACGTGGTTTTACGCGCTCGTAAGAGGACGATGACCGTAAATTTAAACTAAATATATCACTCTCTAAAATAAAAGTGGGATGCACAACGCGGATTATTATAATAAGATAGCTGTTGCAGATGAATCTTTTGCTGAAACTATTATGCAAATTGGACAGATGGGTACAGATATTATTGATGAGATGTCAGCTGGTGATGTTCTGTTGATGAAGAAAATTTTTTTTCGAACCCATAAGAAAGATGCAGTGGGATTCACAGCTCCATCTGCTTGTGAGTGTTTTATTCAATTCTGTATCCTATATGTTGTTAGTGTATGGACTATGCCATCATCTGATTCTTAAAGTTGTATAACTTTTAGGTTCAAGTTTCTTATCAGCTGCTAGGCTAGAAAGTCTTGAAAAAAATGTTTATCAAAAGCATTTTGAAGTGCGACAGACTGATCAGCTAAATGGGTGCTTTTTTTTGGACATGACAAGTATTGATGCTTCCGTTTTGAGAAAAATTGATTTAAAATATTAGCTTTCCTTGTTTCACAATAGATGTACCAGGGCGGACATCAATATGTTGCGTTTTGGTCCACCGACCGACTATCTTTTTCCCGAAAAACCTGATTCGGAGAAGCGGTTCTATTTGGGAGTATTTATTTTGGCCAAAGTAAAGTGATGGATATTGGTGAGTCCAATGAAGCCAGCTGGTTTCTGGTTGTTCTGGCAATTGGTGAAAATCTTAAGCAGGTAATGTTTGAATGTTTTTTGATTTTTTTTAGTCTGTAGCCAGCTAGCTTTTTTGGAGAGATGCCATAAGTTCTTATTTTTTATTTTCTTTGACCTTGGGCTAGAAATAGTTTAAAGTTTTAAACCCAAAAGTTTGAGCAATTGTAGCAGCTTACTTTTTAAAAAAAACATTTAATAAATGATTTATAAGTAAAAGTAAGTAAGTAATTCAAAAATATTTTTTTATATTACATTTTTCTGCATAAAAGAAAGAATTTTACAGCAGTGTAAAATTCTCAGATGTTCCATTTTCATTTCAGTGTCAAGTTGTTTCAAAGAAGTGGGTCGAATGTTTGAAAATGTTTACAATAATACAACTCTGGGATAAATCTGGATATAATCAAGATTTCGATTTAAAGAAAGTATTTTTTGTTAAGCAAAATGATGCCAAAGAGAAAAACTTTGTTGAAACTCCGACAAATTTCCCTCTTCGCCTTGTTTCAAGCGATAAGTAAATTTGGTTTCTTGTCAGTACAGCTGTGGAAAATGAGATCAATTTTGATGTACCTATACAACAGCCTTGGAAAGATCAATTTTCTATTATAATGAAAAGTTCTAAAGCAATACCAATCCAATCAACTGATGTTAAAAATAAAAAATCTGAACTTTACAACGACATTTTGTCCCTTTCAAAAGCTGTTGTTCCGCCAAGATTTATTAAAAGTTTCGAATGATTTGTCTAACACATTACAAACTGTTTGTGGGAAATTGACTGTAATCAGGACAAATTTAAATCAGCTGCAGAGCATGGTAACTGTAAGAAATAACCTGAATATTTTGACTCACTTTACAAAAAAGAATACAGAGATTACAAGCGCCAAAAGAAAAAAAAGCCTTGTTTAGAGGCTTCCACATTGCTCACCTGCAGTAAAAACCTTTTTGATTCACTGGGTCTTGTTAATACTTTTTAAAAATCAAACCCTGGTTTGTTTGCTGCCAGTCAGCAGCTGGCCGAATCACTTCACTCGTATTCTGAATACCTTAACAAAGCCAAAGAAAGATAGAAATAGAAGTGAACAAGAATGTTTACATGAATTCGTCATTAAATCAATAGAAACTGTTCCTATACAATACAATACAATACAACAATTGAATGAATTGATTTCAAACAAAGAATTTTACGAGCCTGTTCCAGTCCAAGGAGATTATGTACCTGATGACAGACGTAAACGATACAAATTGGTTCAAAGACTTAATGTTATGCTATCGGTAATTTCATATAATTTTTTAGTAAAATGTCCTTTTCTAATTAAAAACAAAAATCATTGTGGAGACTAAAAACAAGTGTTTAACCTCAATTTTTTCAACTTAAAATAAAATGGTTTTTAAAACTTCTAAAAATATGCTTCATTATTTAGTGCTCAATTATTTAAATACAATTGTGGTGGGGTTTTAGGTAATGCCAATTTCATATGGAGGATTGAGGAGAATGTTGCAATTGACCAATCCAAGCAAATGGCAACGATAGAAGATGTACGAAAAATGGTACCTAGATTTGGAAAAGCTGATTTTGCCAAAAAGATGCGAAAGAAATATAACAAAGTTAGTGGCATGAGCCCTGTAATACAACGAAATCTTGTTCAATTTTTGACTGGTCAAATACCTCAGTAAGTTTTTTTATTAATAATTATATTGACAAAAAGTACTAAAATTTATTTACGATTATTACATGACTAGTATCCCGGGTAATACTTTTTACCGAACGTAATTTCGAAAAGGATGGGTCATAATTGCCTTTCCCGTGAACAATCCCCGTGATGAAAATTTCAATTTAGGAATTGGAAACGGAAAATGTAACCATGTTGTAGAGCTCGAAAAACGGATCAGAAAAAATGTATAGGATCGTTTCGCTACGACCAACCGTTAGAGAGATATCGCTGATCAAAGATTTCCATGACGTCATATCCGCAGTACCAAATAAAATTTAGGCCCAAATGATGTGTCACCCTATTACCCGTATCGCTGACCCAAAAAAACGTCAGTTATCCCTATTGGTTCTCGAGATATTTCCCCAAAAACGTCGCGTTTGATTGGGGATTAAAACACTGAATAAATTAGTAATAATTATGTGACGTCACTGAAGAAGTTATATTCAGTGCTGATGCGATGTTGTTGTTTTTTTTTGTTTTTTGTTTTTTTTTAACATCAATCTATCTGCCATGTTCAGCAACTAATATACATATAGAGCATATACGTTCGATTGGGGATGCAATACAATGATTCCCCGTGTGATCATAAAAAACTGACGTCAAATGATGCCACGTGCTTTTGGAATGATCGTGAAAAAAGTGTCTCTCGCCTCCACGTGGTTTTACGCGCACATAAGAGGGCGATGACCGTAACATTTAGTTAAATATATCACTCTCTAAAATAAAAGTGGGATGCACAATGGCCGATTATTATAATAAGATTACTGTTTTGTAAAACAGTCTTTTTTAATATTATTATTATCTTTAAGTGGAAAATCTGAAATTGATGATGCCTTTCAACTCTTCACTTCTGTGTCATTTGATGAGCACGATTTGATAGATTTGGTATATGATCAACGCAAAGTCAATGAGGAACGTCCAGAGGGTAACTTTGAGAAATTTTACGATGAGCTAGATAAGATGTTTGAAGAATTTGGTAAAGCAGCTGAAGAGCTACGAAAATCTGTGTCTGCCCACTTACCTTTGGCTGTTTCACTACCTCAGTTAATAAAAAAGGTTTGCCTTAATAACTCTCTTTTTTTATTAATTTTATTAATTAATTTATTAATTAAGGGTAAGTTCTTCATAGATCTTCATTCAAGGAAATTTAAAGAATTTAAATAAAACTTTCTACCCAATGTAAATTATATCTTTCAGCAACAATTTTTGAATTCCAAGTTTAGTAGATTATTATTTTATTCATGCAAAATGTGATCCAATCAAAATTGAATTTATTTTTGAATTTTAAACACATTCTGTCATCAATCCTACCTTTTCAGGTTAAAGATCGTCTAAAAGAATAGGGCTTTGATACAGTCACTATTCCATCTGAGACATCGTTGAGATACCAGTTTATTCCTTTTTTTTTAATTAAAAAACATCTACTAACTACAAGTGCCGATTTGATGTGGTTTCAAAAATTCAAAGACGCCAACTTCATAAATTTCCTAGGTATGTCGTGGAGCTACTTGATGTTCTTAGAAGACATGAAATACCAGCATACATCTGCATCTTTTCAAATGGTGGTGGTGACCACAACGTAACCTTCCTCTTTGTTCAATGCATGCTGTTGGCCCTGTTCAAAATCCTCGATTTGATCTGTTGAATGTGGGTCGTTGTGCACCCAACCAATCCTGGATTAATCCAGCGGAAAGGTCTATGTCTATCCTTAACATTGGCATGCAAGGATTGGCCTTGGAGAGGGATCATACTGGTCCCTTTGAAAATGTGATAATCAATGCGAAAAGCATGAAAGACATCAGGGTCAAAGCCAAAACACTTCAAGGACTTAGTGAGACATATCAAAGTAGTCTCCAAAGCTCCAAAATAATCCTTGAGCGATGCTTTTAAGCAATGGAATTAAAGGGTAAACCTGTTAATGTTTTTCAACCAAATCGAGACCCAGGCGAAATTATTAGTTGTTTATCTTTGATTGAGCCAAAAATCAAAGATGAGTTCTCAGTACCACACAACCAACCAAAATTAACAGAGTATCCGCTATTGATGCAACATTTTGAAACCCACATGGTCGAAGGCTTATATCTATTGCAGTTTCCCAAGTGTGACAATGTTGAATGTTGTGTAAAACGCAATGGAAAATTGCCACCACTTGTACCATCACCTATTCTTCTCCCCAACGAGAGTCATTACATGCCGTTCCACAGCTTGTATGGAAAAGTTAAAACAACAGAAAAGGATTGCCCTTCCTTGCAACAATCTGGTAAAGATCAAAAGAAGAAAAATAACGCAGAGTGAGTTTAATTTGGGTTGTTCAACAATACAGTTTGTGACAACTTGTCCCTGATTAGTCTAACAGTATTTTCAGTAATTTCCTCTGGAATTTTTAATTAATTAATTATTTGATTTTTTTTATTATTAGCAATATTGTTAACTTAAACTTTAGAATAAGGGGCTGGTCATATGGAGTTTTTCATCCCGGCAGGGCGAGACGAGACGTTTTGACGAGATCCTAACTTTTATGTAAATCTCGCTAAAAACAATTTTCTGATCATATGGAAAACGAAAAAAATCACCCTGTCCCGGTTAGGCGGGATCTCTTTTATTACTGCCGGAATCCCGCTTAAGCGAGGTGGTTTTTTTCCATATGATCACAGTTATCCCGTCTTGCCGGGACGAGATAATATTTCACGCGTGCGTATAAATTAAATTTTTTATATAAACAATGACATGAAAACTATCCGGCAAGGAGGGACAAAAATCTCATATGATCACAATGTAAAAACTGTCCCGGGACAATTTTCATCCCACCCTGCCGGACGAAATGCTTAAAGATTTTAATACTGTGTACCCAATCTGCAGATTTTGTCGAAATGCAGGAAAGACTCGTATGTTTCTCAACCCTAAAAAGAAGACAAAGATGAAGAAGGCTGGACAGCAGACTATTAACTTCGAAAAAAGAAAATGCCCTGAAGAAGCTAAAACTGTTCCCAAAGAGAAACCTGCACCAGAAAAACCTAGAATCTGCTTCCAGAGAAGTCAACTGCTGCTGTTTTAGATAGTGACGACGAGTCAAATCAAATATTTGATATCACTTGTGAATCTGATAGAATCGACCCTGACGAAGTTCTTGACAGTGGCGACGAGGAAGGCAACCGCCCAGATAGTCCTAATGAGAATGCATGTTCGATTTGTCACAAGGAGGATCCACCTGGCTGGTCTGCCAAAGTAATTTGGGTTGATTGTGATATATGCCAAATTTGGGCCCACGATAGCTGTGCAACTAAGGGTGATTGGTATAATGTTCGTCGCCGCTCTTGGCTCTGTAAAGACCACAAATGATATTTTTTTGTTTTAATACAAATAGAAATCTTTTTACACAAACTTTAAACAATACTATACTATTCGCACCATTCATTCATCTATATTTAAATCTATACCTATATGTAATTTTTACTAGTTATACATTTAAAAAAAAAACTGTTTCCAAACGTGAAAATTTTATTATCTCCCGAAGATTAATCCTATGTCCGTTGTGATAGCCTAGAAGAGGACAAATTTATGTTGGTATCATTATAAATCGATTTAGCAAGGCAGTACCTTAACATACACAATTATGTTCTGGCCCGTACGTGACACTCAATTCCTCAAACAACCTTTCTTTATGTACGTATGTGCATATGTAAACTCTCAGAGGCAGTGAAGGAAAATGAAGCACGGGGACATTCGCCGTAATTTCTTGTACGTGCACAAAATACTTCATGAGACGTACGTTATTTTTTAAAATCTTAGTACGTAACGGGAAATTTTTTATCACTCAATGTTCATGACGAACGCACGTACGACGCCATTTGTCAAGCCCATTACTTGAGAAAAGTACCGATTCGATACCTTCGGAATTTATTTTCTAGAAAAACCTGACAGAAATTAGTAACGAACGACTCCAAGATATTACTATTCAGGACCCGAACGCAACATTTTATTGATGGCCACCCAGATATGAATACATGAGCACTTAATTTGTTCTTGGTTTTTTTTATAGAACTCAATGTCGTTGATAGACCAATTTTTAAGGAGCTAGTAGTGAAACTTTTTTGAATTATTTTCAACTGAATGAAGGAGAGTTCATAAGTATACTAGTAACTGTTGTGATGTAATCCAATGATATCTGAGGCTGATACATCTTAGGTTTTTCAATTGGAAGTTCATGCAAACGTTGAAGTACCGAAAACAGAATTGTTACAAAACAATGATTGTACCAAACATACAAACATTGGAAGTGTAGAGGATAGAAGAGAACAAAGGAAGCAGATACAAACCCATTCTTTGATGAGAAAGTATTTAGGTGGTATAGATGTGGTTGAAGAGAAAGCGGATAAGAGTTGACAAAGTTACGTTTATAAATGCCCTGAGTGGAATTCTTTTGTAACCGATAAACTAAAAAGGCACCTTGTCGAGTTACATAAGATAGATGAAAATGTTGCAGCAGAACAACAAAGTCCGATGCGTGTTTTATTCTTATGATGTCGTTTAGAGAAACATGGAAACCCTTTGCCACTGTTTTGCAAAGATTGCAATGAGTAGCATTTACGTCTGGACCAACATTTGAGAAACTTGAAAGTCCATCATCATCTAAATTCAGTGACTCGTGCACGAATGATCAAGATAGCAAGAAAAGAAAAATGTAACTTTTTAACAAAGAATAAAATGCATGATTGTCATCTCACTTTCATCTCATTTCATTATAATGACTGTTGATACTGAAAGCGAGACGATAGATTCTATTATATTCGTAATAATGTCTAAAATCGGCAATTGAACCAATAAATGGAAATAACAATAATAAAAAATAACTTTTCTTCTAGTCCTGTACCATGTGTAACACAGTGTGCAATTTTAATGTCATGGCTCAAACAAAAAAACAGAAGAACATGGGACATGCTTGCTTCGGTTCGGTCTGTGCATGTCTGCATAGCCCAACCGTGTTTCAGGCAGCAAGCTTCAACGCAATGTCGTACAAGAGATAAGGTCACTTTGGTTTGGTCCATGCGTGTCTACATAACCCAACCGTGTTTGAAGCAACAAGCTTCAACACAATTTCGTCAAAGATAAGGTCACTTTGGTTTGGTCCGTGCGTGTCTGCATGACCCAATCTTTTTCCACACATCACACTTTGACACTATCTCGTACAAGACGAGCTCGCTTCAGTTTGGTTTTTGCGTGTCTGCATAACCTCACCATGTTTCAAGCAACAAGCTTCGACAGAAGATAACTTTACGACAAGCTTCTAATTATATTAAGTAGATTTAGAACAAACTTTTCTTTTTTTCTTCCAAGTTGACAATAGTAGCCAAATGTTACAATTATATTAAAATATTATATATACGTTGTCAAATATGTCCCATGAATGGCTGCCTTTAGTTTACGGCCGTAAGACTTATGTTTTTTGTTGTTCCAAATATGTATCATAAATTGTACATAAAACATAAAATTGACTTGGGACATATGACGAGCTGATCCTTTGATACACTGGAGAAAGCTATTAAATTGGTCACATAGCAAAGAATTAATACCTTCCAGGCCAGGCATTAACTGTGACTTATATACATCACTGCATTTATGATTGCAGCTATGAAAGATGTCAGGCAAAAGGTGGTATCCTTAACATATCCACTTTCTCGGTTAAGGCAGTACTCTTCTAGACCACAAGCGAAATCTGTATAAATGATACTTGGGGCATCTTCTAGGTGGCAATATAATGAATATGCTGGATCTTTTCTTCCTTCTTGCCCATCAACAATATGGAATCCGTAACAATGCCCATGCAATGGACAAAACCACAAAAAAATAAAGCTGCACCCTTTAGCCGTCACAATAGGGTAGCGTTTTCTGCATTGGCCACTACTGTTGTCTTTTCCATCAATTGCAAAAGATCTGATCTGATTTGGCAGCTATCCGGACGAAATTAGTAAGCACGGCCAAGTTTTGGTGGATTGTAGGTTCCTTGGACAGTAACAGCTGGACTGGGTTGAATTAACAATGTTCTATATTCTTCCATTTTGTCCACTAAATATAGCAACAGTTTCAAACCATCTTCGTCTACATTTAATTGCTCTAGTTCTGGTATTGCACTTAAAGGAACCAGTGAGCGAATTGGTGCATCAAATGATAAATACCGGAACATTTCAGTAGTTGCTTTGGCAAGATTACTGGAAAGCAAGTTGTCATTAAATCGAAAAAACAAAGGTTTTGTTCTTCGGGCAAAACAGAAAGTAAAATGTGGTCTTTTGATTCCTTTTCAAAAAATGAAAGTGCATCTTTATTGCTCACTTTACCACATCGTAGGTCACAAATATATTTCAAGTGATTCCGAGCTTCCTGACATTTACGAGACAACGCAGTACCGTTACTCGGTGATGTTATGAAGCACCGATCAAGTTGCTAGGAAGTTATCTCTTCAATACTTCTAACTGCATGCTCAACAGGGTCAATATTGATCATGGTTGATCTGGGACCAATTTTAGTACCATCACAAGCTAAGATCGGTGGAGATGTTCCAAATGCAAAACATTGTTGCCTAAAAGCAATGGCCTGATGTGATGCCCAAGAAAACCACCAATCACGGAATGATTTAGGATCCATAAATTTTTCTGATGATAAGCCATATATAAAGTTTAATCCTTGACAAAATGCACTAAAATTTGAACGAGATGATGTGACAAGATGAATGTAATACCAGCCCAATTCACTTCCAGCCCAAATTGACTTGCAACGAAAAATATCATCTTCCTTGCCAGTCCAAATTAAGCAACATGGGTCATTTGAGCAAACTAATTTATGAATCAAAGAAGGGATTATTCCATGCAACGAAAAAACTTTAATTTCAGCATCAACAATAAAAGCAAGGTTTCCATCTTCATTGCAAGGCCAAGGAAGTTATGGAAAACAACAATAGTTTAAAGTCTTAAGTTTACAAAGTCCACTAAATTACAAAAGTTTGACATTGTCATTAACCATACATTACAATCACATTCATCTTTCTCAACAGTTGGGTAATATCTTTCAAAAGTGTCCATATTTCCAAAAAACTGTTTCCATTTATTTGCATTGTTTTTCAAGTGTTCTGAGGAATCGTCATTGTCAATTTTATATGGATAATCCGTTGGGAAACACCATTGACTGGTTATTGGATTAAATACTTTTTCCCACTGAATGTAAGGAAAAACAGAATCACTAGAATATCTTGGAACTTACGCATCATTTAACAAACTTCATAAAAGAGTACCTGTGATTCACTTAGTCCAAACTCGTTTATTTCTTCAGACAGGTCCTCATCAATGCCTTGTGAATAATCTTGTAGCTGCTCACTATCGAACTCTTCGTCGTACTAAATTATGACATAATTTTGCATAGGACTTAAGGTGAAAACATGCAAATAAACAGTCATGTTTGGCGAAAACAGATGCAGATTACCTCATTTGCTATTCCATCATTGATTTCTCTTGTTAATTTTTCTATGTGTTGTTTACAAACTGCCAAATGTTTACATATGTAAACATTTTCTTCTAACCTGATTCAAAATTTATAATTATTTATCAAATTTAGGAAAATGAGAAAACAATAGCTGAACTGAAGATAAACTGCGAATTGCTGAACTGTTCAACATACCGCTTAAATTTTAATTTACGACCAAACTGATGCTGGCACACACGTGATTGACTGTGATGTAAAAATTGCCAGAAGCTTCTGTTTTAAACATATGTACAAATTCAAAATCGTTATCATCTGTAACAACACCATATTTCTGCACGGATTTGTCTATACATGAAAGTTTCAAGATGGACTTTGACGTCATATTACTTGCATTTTTAATTTTCTGCAAGAAAGTGCTTTCCACAGACACATCAGGTACAGAGTAGTATTGATGATCATTTGTAGCATGAATATGAGCTGCATTCGTGTTGTACTAAATATCACAGAGAAGAAGACGAATTAATACGTTTAGAACAAACAGTAGCTTATGTTTAGATAATATTTTCAAACATACTAAAGAAGTTATCTCCTTCATTAAGCGACAATGAAAACAAGTGATATTGCCACTGAGGTCATCACATTCGTGTGTTTCAATGATGGAAAAAATTGAACACAAACAATGCCATGTAGTTTCAGCCATCACATTTTTTCCGTTGGTATGAACATATTGATCTTCCTATAATAACAATTATTATAACTGAACTAATATGTAACCGTATAAGCAAAATTGTCAAAGGAAGAGGTAAGATGTATTTGCTTCATTTGCGACGTTTTTATTTTGAGATTTTCGATCACATATCTTATCCTAATTTGATCATTAGGTTGCAGAACATCTTTGGACGCATATGCTGCTCCTTTATTTGCTGTACTGAAAGACTGGGATTCAATTAAGGCTTCGAAATTGATTCAACTTTCCCAGAAGTAAGTCATCAGGGAAAAAGCAGAGAACTCTGGATTTCCAATTGCCAATATTGATTTGGACGATGAAATGCTTTCATCATCAAGACATGGTTTTGTGCAAAAGATTGGATTTAATGACTAGAGAAAACTTGACAGAGGGCATTAACAAGATTAAGTCTTGTTATCAAATCCAGTTTTCCGTGAAGAATCTTATCAACGATGGTAAAATCACATGTTTTTTCAATATGCGTTTGCCTTTACTTTATTATCCACTCCTATTGATACAAAGATTTGTGCTATTATTTTGCTAGATGAAGACTCGGTTTCCGTAAAACAAGCAAGACCGACTTCAAAAATCTGCCAAGCCGTGGATTCCTTGAGGAGAATAATGGCCGAAAATGGATACAGCTTGAGCGATGGATGTATTTACAAGAAAATTGGAGAATCAGTCTATACATACGTATACTGTAGTTCTGTGAAGCAATATCTGCTGTCTCTACTTGGAAACGGTCATGTAGCCGACGTGAGAACTCCCTTTGTGTCGTCTTTGACAGTCTTGTTGTTGGAAAGTTCATGTCACCTTATCGAAGTTCTGAAGATCGATTATAACTTCATCGAAGTAAACGAGGGTTACTGTTTCGACATTGAAAGCAAAACGTTTGAAAGTGACCCTTGTAATCTGAAGGGTCGCCGCGCGCCTTTGTACGTAATCAGTACGACAAAAATGTCATACCTCATCCCAAAAAGTTTATTGAAGGTAAACTGTTTATAGCACCCAATTGCTGATAAGTCTCTGACTTCTTTCTAATGTCAATACATGTTATTGTCATTTCCCAGGAGTGGAGAACAGTTTCCCAAAGCCAGTGGTGCGCAAAAAGTTCTACCAGAAGTACTATAAAATACTTATGCAAGGCAAATTTCCAATGAAAGAGCCGAAGTTGTGTTTAGTCTGACCACCTGGTTCTGTATGTTCCAAGGTACGTAACTGAGCTTCTTCTTCTTCTTCTTGGTTATTATCGATTGATGTTTTTGTCATAGCAAACGTTTGTGCACATGTTTTCAGGATATTTTGTCATTCTTTATGTCTACTTTGACCAACCTTTAGGAATTATTCCTTCTCGCTACATAGCTGGTGTTGTTGAGGAGGGACGATTCTCCAGCCACATGATTAACAAAACATCTCAAGTGGTGTTCATGGACGAGTGCATCTCGAACAGTCCTTCCTGTGAAGACGCAAAAAGAATTCTGCAAGGTGACTTCTGTCTTTCAATGACTATTTATTGTAACATGCGACTCATTATCTGAGTTTCCTTTTATCATTTTTTTCAGGTGGTTTGATTATGGTGCCTCAAAAACATAACGACAAACATCTACCCAGACTTTGGTGATAACAGCGACGGAGAGGCTGTCCGTAAGAGACTTGAGGTCTTCAATACAAAAGCCTTGAGAAGAAAAGATGGAAGTGTTTCTGGTGAGGATATTGTTTTTAAATTTCTTCACTGCAAGTTAGAGGATATATTTCAATTTAATGTCTTCACATTTAGCTTGGCTTCGCCGACATTGCATTGATGTCTTGCATTTTTTGGCCGAAGAGTTGAAAGACACGCCTATATTTTCAACAGTGGACAATAAGGAAGACGTCCACACTGGAGCAGTGTATAACGACTTTGATCGCGAACCTTCGACACTTATGATGAGCGACGACTCGTGTATATATTCGCAGGTGAGAAGTGTTTCGCCTAAGGTCGATAATTCGATTTCAATACCTGAGAAGGCCGTGGCTCACGCAGTGTTGGAGGCTGACCAATTGGAAGGAAATTTATATGAAGTGTTGGCAAGTGAAAACGATCATGTGGATCTTGTGCGTCAAACACATGACATACATTACATGGAAAACGTGCTGCAACTGATGCTGCAATGGCTTACATTGGCGCCCAACCTGGATGATAAGGTGTTGAAGGTATTTGAAATGCGCAAAACCGTTGGCTGGTCCGGAACCATTCTCTGTATGATGCATGGCTTTGTATAAATGGTAATGAAAGCAAGGTTTTTAGGAAATGTGTTTTTAAACACTGTTTTCCAGACTGGGAAGAAAGGATCAGAGCAAGCCACCAAGAAGAAACCGAGATAGATTTTACAGGAAATTCTTCCAACAACACTGACCTATTTGTGCCAATAGAAAATCTGGATGACTGCATACTGGAAAAGGCTGGAGCAAACACATCCAACATTTCATCCAACATGTTATTTCTATGTTGGACGGAATGTTCGATGAAGAAGCGCATGTTGGATGAAATCGAATTTTGCGTTTGCACACTATCATCCAACAAACTTTATTTCAAAGAAGTCAATGAATGGCCCATTCTACATTTGACTTAAAAATGGAAGATATAGCAGCAGTGATCGTATTGAGCGAATTATTAGATTCTGACGATGAAAAACCTGTTACACGTTTTTTTTTATATAAGAAACATTTATATAAGAAACATGAAGCTCAAATTTGGTAAAAATTAAGAAACATTTAAGAAACATGGTCAGGCTGAAATCTTGATGAACGAAATATTTTTAAAAACAAAGTGCTACAAACTGTTAAACTGTCTCTAAATGTCACTAAAGTTATCGAACAAATCAAATACGTTTCCATCAAACACGCCTCTTGTCTCCTCCACGATCATGTCATCTTCTTCTCCGTCATTCTCTATACTTTCAACATACTCATCGTCAGGTTCTGGGGCAATGCCATGGTCATCTGGCACGTCTGGCAGTGTTGTGGCTGGCTCTAAAATAGCAGGTGGCGGAACTTTGTAGTCTGGTAGACCTTCGGGTTGCACAAATTCATCGTCTGTTCCGTCTGCAGTTAAAAGACAACCAGTTTTTTGAAATAATCGGAAACGGAAACCATCGTACTTGCTATTAAGGAGGCTTTTATATGCCTCCCCTATCCACTGTGTTAAAAGTATTCTTCTCTCCGATGCAGTAAATGACTGATCGACACCATACCACTTTTCTGTGTTTTCATCACTATCAAGCCATTTAAAATGTTCCAATTTAATTTGAACTTTTAACTGCTCAGCATAACCAGCATCAACTGGTTGCCAGATGTCTGTTGCGTTTGGTAAGCCATACCAACAAATACCTCCAATCTCCGCCACCTTTTGCTTGAATTCTTCTGTTATTTGCCCTGAGAGATTGTCACAGAATAAAACAAACCTCCCATCAACTGCTGGTTTTAGTGTTTTCTCCACCCAGTTGAGGCAAAAATCGCTATCAGCCCATGCACACTCCTGAAAATACACATCGACATCTGGATGCCATGAAGATTTTTCAGCAGAAGATATCCTTTTACCCTTTCCACGGAAAATTACGGCTACTCTCGGTTGCAGACCAGAGGGTCGAAAACAAATTTGAAGAGAACATTGTCTCTTATCTAAACCCGATCCAGGTTGGCTGACCCATACTTTCTTGTGACGATTTTCTGGGTTTTTTGGCTCCACGTGCTCATACGTTGTTTTTGTATTAATAGCGAAAGGCAATGGTGACTGGTCAACATTGTATCGTTGAGATGGCAGAAATCTTCCATATTTTGGATCAAAACCATCATTTTTCCCAGTTTTAATCAGACGCTCTCGTAATGTGGAATGCCACTTCACCATTGGTTCTCTAAAATGTTCCTTGTTTGGCTTTCTGTTTCTCTGTGTCCGTCTTAGTTTCAAATTTCTCCTTTTAATGAACCCAACAATCACATGCTTTCTCACAAAAGCATCTGGGTCATTTTGTTGTTCTCTATAAATAATACGAGCTTTGCTCCATAGCCAATTAAAATCAACTCTCCTCCCCTCGTTTCTTGCTTTCTCAAACTTTTCAAACAATGCACGATAAAGTTGATTGTACTTTTTAGCTGGACGTATATGGAACAACGATTTGTGATCCTTAACAGCAGCTTTTACGATCTTTTCCTTCAGCTTTAACCATGCTGAAACTTGAGACCTATTAACATTAAATCGGTCTGCCACAGAAATAGCCCTCACTCCACTTTCCACAGCTGCAATTACCTTTGCTTTAAACTTGTTTGTAACAGATTTTCTCTTTTCCTGGCCTCGTCTACGGTCGTATTTTGTTTTTTTAGATGCAGCAGCTGAATCATCTACTTGTTCCTCAGGCTGAATATCTACATGACCTTCATTCTTTTCTAGCTCTTTTCCATTTACACTTTCCTCGATAATGCTTTCCTCTTGGCTTTTACCTTCTTCTGTGTCAATTATCTTTCGTTTACAGCTACCTGACGGGTCGTTATTTTCTTTTTTATTTGTTGCCGAATGTTTACATAAAATATGAATGGAAAGCCCTTGCTGGTTTAAAAACGTTTGTTCGCAATTAGGACATTTCAGCTTTGGTGGTGAGTCAGATATTCTGTTTGGAATGTCAACTTTCATTTCATTTCCTCTGTGGATGATTGTTTTGGTAAAACCAAAATCGGCTAGAGTTCTTTGCTTCTTCGACATCGCTGTATTTTCTTTTTCTCAACAACAGAATATTCTAAATTTAAAGCATAAAAAGATTCGAAACTGAACACTGCATTGGCTTCATTTAAATTCTTAAGTTCTGAAAACATAAACAGACATTGCAATACACGTTTTTTTTTTATATAAGAAACACACTTTTTGCTTTAACTAACTACCAGTGAGTGCCAAAAAAGAGTTTTCTATAGTTTTAACTGAACTGTTGTTAAGAAACATAAGAAACATTCTAGGCTGAAAATATGAAAATATTAAGAAACATTGAAGCTGAACTCAAAAAGTGTGTTTCTTATATAAAAAAAAACGTGTAGAGGAAAAACACAAGATATTGAGGCTGATATATTGATATATTGTGACATATTAATTTTTTTTTTATATTTCCTATAAAAAAACAATAATACTTAAACAAAAAAATTAGAAAAATCATTGATTCTGGTTCAACATGTCCATAGATGAAGAGTGTCCTAGTGGGATGAAAGGTGTTGATAGTGTTTTCTGTCCCTGTGGTGTTGCTACATCAAAATTTTGTTGTCTTGTACCATAATTAAAACCATAGGGTGCTTGTTGAGGGGGGCTTATCTCTGTTCCGTTTTCCATTGACATCTCTATTTCAAACAAAATATCATTGTATATGGTAAGAACATTGTGGCATTTAAAATTTTTGTTCAATTAAGGGTGACCAACAATGAATATTTAATATTATGACAACATATTTCAGATTTATAATCCATCTTCAGTTCTAAAAGCAATAAAAGAATGTAATATATTACTATTCAACAAAAATTTATTCAACAAAAACTTATTTCTGAGAGTTTGAAAGATGTTCAATTGAAAGAGGATGAAGAGTTAGTAAACTTTGATGTGAGCTCGTTATCCCTATAGGGCCTAGGCCCTTAAATGACCTCGAAGTTTTGTGAAACTTTGACCAGATCCTATTTTTACTCAGTCAACTTTTTTGCCTAGGCGCTTCACATTTTTGAGATATTTTTTGTCCATTTAAATGGACTTCAGGCACTTAGAGAAAATAAACGGTGCTTTATAACATTTTTTTTCTTGAAAAAAAACGAGTGATAATGAGTCCAAATACTTCAGTTTTAATTTATTTATTCACGGATGCACCAAGCGCATAATGATTAACAGCATTATGTTGGTTAGATCAAGTTAACACCATGGAATTGTTGAAAACATTTGTTGTTGTTGATGCATATATAGACCTTGCATTTAGAACATTGGTATTTCGTTTTTTTTTTTACAACCCGAGTATTTACAGCGCCGGGAGTCAGATAAATCCATTAACATAGGTCAGTGGTTAATACAATCTT
Source organism: Turritopsis dohrnii (assembly GCA_027922465.2). Taxonomy (NCBI): domain Eukaryota; kingdom Metazoa; phylum Cnidaria; class Hydrozoa; order Anthoathecata; family Oceaniidae; genus Turritopsis; species Turritopsis dohrnii. Next base: position 42,885 of record BQMF02000399.1, read on the forward strand.
TTTTTACGTCATCTGGCACATCGCTGGCTTTCAGTGAACGTCGTGAAGGGTCATAGTCAGGCTCATTATCTTGTTCGTGGTTGCTGTTGCCTTTGATGAGAGAAATACAAATTTGACCAAGAAATTTCAAGAAAGTGTCATTCCCGCCAGTTCGTTAATAAATAATCCAACCATTTACTGCAGCTAAGCTGAACAGGTGAAATGCAATTCGATGATACCACTTCCTCGAGCGATATTTTGTGCGATAAAGTGATAGAAGCATATCAGCTTTGTCCACCCCTCCCATGAATTTATTGTATACCGAAACTGATTGGGGTCTCTCAACATCAATTTTTTTCCTCAATGTTTTGTCATAACGCTTGCAGTTATCAATGGGATCTTTTCCAATGTAATTAGAAACTGTTAGAACACGTTTGTTGTCATACCAAGCTGTAACTACTATTGAATCTTTCTTATCAACATATTCTTGGGAGAAGCCACGTCCCTTCTTTTTCATTTCTTTTTCTGAGAGAAGGGGACACTTTCGAGATCTTTTGACATTCAAAGTAGCAACTGCCCATATTTTCTTCTCTTCCCTCAGATATCTCATCAACTCGGGTGAGGAAAAGTAGTTGTCAAAAAAAAGTTCATGCTGGAACTGCTCCAAATCATTTGATAGACGTAAAACTATAAAGTCACTTTCCCCACATTCAGAGGGTGGGTCACAATCAGAAGGGGCACCTTTTGAACCCAACCCGCCATCCACCTCAAAATCATAAACATATCCAGATATTCCCGCACGAGCCCATAGTTTATATCCCCATTTTTTGGGCTTCTTGGGTAGATATCGTTTCAAGTTATGGTGTCCCTTGAAGGGAACAATTTGTTCGTCGATAGACATGTACGTCTCGGGAATCACTGTATTTTTGAAGACATCTCGAAAATGATCGATCAGTGGTTGAATTTTGTGGCATTTGTTGTATACTGGACTGTCCTTTTCTTGCATTGCGTTATTGTCATTGAAATGCAAGACCTTCATTATTTCATCAAACCGATTTCGCCTCATTGCCTCACTAATGAGATCATTGCGATAGTTTGGCGTCCAGTACATGCGACGGTTAGGTAACTTGACAATTCCCATTTGTAATACTATACCGATGACACTACGAATTTCAGCACGCGTTATATTTTTTACAGGTCGGGCACTCGAATTTAGGCTTCTGTATTGATTATAAAGTAAGGTTTGTTCGAAGATCGAGTCAATAACTTCATTATTCACAAATAAATTATAAAAATTAATTGCACTGCTATATTTGGTTAGAGGTATGCCTTCTTTCAGGGCTAGCTTGGTAGAGGTGGTGGAGTATTCGGGAGGACTTTCCCATTTATTACGTTCGTTTGTTTTCCATTCAATATTAGTTTTCTGCTGATGCTTTTGACGTTTACTTGGTACCTCTAATTCGCTCTCTTCAACTTCAGACTCTTCTAAGATTTCCTCTTCGGTTTCTGATTCAATAGCATTGTCACTGGATAAATATTCTACATCTTCATCAAGTTCGAAGTCACTATCAGATTGAGAATCTTCATCACTATCCTCTCCATTAGGCAAAGGTACACAAGAAATTGTTGGATTTTTGCTTGTTTGGCTTGGTTTTTTCTGGCCATAAAACGATCTAAAAAGGTAATACATCAAGAGTATATACAGCAAAACATGCTTGCTACACTTCGCATGTTTGTAGCTACAAATATGCACAAAAATGCTGCAATCAAAAATTCGAAAAAATAAGAGAAAATTTTCTCTAAATGCCTGTTGTCCATTTAAATGGACAGTCATATATATATCCTGTTTCACAACGAAAAAAGATAAATGCTGATAAAAACTTTACATAATAACTTTTTGCTAACATGTTGTATCAGGATTCAATCATTTTTATCATGTGCTTCTCAAATATAAGGCTTAAACAAAGCAAAACAAAATAAAGAGTAAAGAAATCTGACCTGACATTCACTCCACTTGAAGATGCCATCTTGAAAAGAAAATATTACGGCGACCGGATGCTAATTATGATATTTTCTGGATAGGAAAACAACAACTTTGAACAATTCAACTAGTGTTTTTCGCTAAAAATGACTTGTTCAAGTTTTACAAACTATTTTGTCTGTGTCCATTTAAATGGACTTGAGGTACTGTAGGGTTATACACAAATGTGCCTTTACATGAAGCCATCGATGACTGTACAAACTTACTTTACTCGGGAGATTATGCTCAACCACCAGTCGACCGCGATACCTTCAAAAAACTAGTTTCGATGTGTAGTTGCAACGTAATTATGTTAACCCATGATGGTTATTATCGCCAGGTGGATGGTTTAGCAATGGGGAGTCCACCAGCCCCTCTACTTGCTAACGGATGGATGAGCAAATTCGATAACAGTATTAAAGGAGAAGCAAAGTTGCATTTCAGATATATGGATGATATTGCGAGGGATATTCACAGAAATAATATCCAGTCTAAATTGAGGGGAATAAATGATCTCCACCCGTCCCTCATGTTTACCATCGAAAGAGAGAACGATAACTGCTTACCGTTCCTGGATATGAAGATCATACGTGATGGAACAAAGTTATCATCTACATGGTACACCAAATCTACAGACACAGGACTTACCATGAACTACCATGCTCTTGCCCCACCAAAATACAAACGTTCAGTTGTGACAGGGTTAATTCATCGAATCTACCGCTCATGTAGCAACTGGTCGAATTTCCATGAGAGTGTAGAGAAGGCAAAGTCCCTATTAGAGAAGAACCAATATCCACCATCATTTTACGAACCGTTAGTTGCTAGAACATTGAGTAAGATCTTGGAAAGTGACAAAGAGTTAGAGAATGCTAATAATGAAGAAGAAAAGGAGCAGAAAAAGTTGGTATTCTTACAATATCGTGGAAAATTGTCGGAAAATTTCGAAAAGTCCTTAAGAAAGATCAAGGCGCCCTGTAGAATTTTGTTTACCCTCAAGAAGTTAAAATCTGTTTTGTCTTCGTTGAAACCATCCGTCGATAAATGTTTCAAAAGCGGGGTTGTTTACAAAATGCTTAGCACGCACTACAACGTGGACAATGTCGGGCAAACGACCCGACATTTGCAAACCTGTTTCAAGGAACACAGACGCAAGGGTCCAGTCGCAATTCACATGAGAAATTGCAATTTAGAATTGACAATGGATGATGTCACCATCTTAGGTGTCACAACAAAATCTGACTACAGATTAATGACTCTTGAAGCTCTTTTTATCAAAGACATAAAACCTAGCATTAACACAAAAGATGAATACAAAAGTAGATCTTTGGTAATCTATATATTAATAGCCGATTCTCCGTCTGTCTGTTTGTTTGTTTGTTTGTAAGTCACGCAAAATGGTAGATTTCGCTTCGAAAGAAATCGGGGATCTGCAACGGAGAGATCGCGGAAATCTGAAGAAAATTAGGGGGTATAAACAGAAAAAAATGGCTTCTAGGAAAAAAATGGCTTCTAAAAAATAGCCATAATTGCATGAAATTGTAATATTTTTAACTGAAATATATGTACATGAGTAATATAAAACAATTTATAACTTAATATTTCCACAATACTTAAGAATGACCTTTAGTGAATCCACTTTTAAGCGTTTGTTAACCCCCGCTCAATGTCATGGCAACAATTGGAAACTGATCAGATTTGCTTTGAACAAATTTTCATATAATCGCGCGAAAAGAAAGTGAAGAAAGTTGAGAAAAAACGATCATTTCGTTTGCCTAAAGGCAACAAAGGAAAGTTGTGTTTGCTTTTTTGTTTATTGTTGTCTATTTAGCTAGGTAAACTGACAAAAAACACAAGGCCTGTTGTGTTTTTATTTTTGTGGTGATAATAAAAATTATATAAATAGATATATACATTCCTGTATATATTGTTCTTTTGTTTGAGTTTTTTCTCAACGAGTTATGAATTCTGATCATGACTATGGAATCCCTCAAAGGTTTGCATTGCCTAGATCACAATTTGATAGAGATGTAGTTGATGCACGGCAACAACATCAACAACAACAACCCCCTGCTGATGACCCTCAACAACGTCGTCGCATTAGAAATGCTGAACGACAAAGGAGATACCGTGCAAATCAAAGTGAGATTCGTGCTCAATTGAGAAGGGAGAGGGATGCACAACGTCAAAGACAGCGACGGGCTAATGAGCAACCAAAACAAGTTGCTGCTCGACTCCTATCACAAGCTCACCGACAGCAGTCCTTAAGAGATAACGAGCAACCTGAGCAAGTTACTGCTCGACTTGAAGCGCAAGCTCACCAGCAGCAGTCGTTAGGAGATAACGAGCAACCTGAGCAAGTTGCTGCTCGACTTGAAGTGCAAGCTCACCGACAACAGGCGCTAAGAGATAACGAGCAACCTGATCAAGTAGCTGCTCGACTTGAAGCGCATGCTCACCGACAACAGGTGCTAAGAGATAATGAGCAACCCGACCAAGCTGCTGCTCGACGTGCATCTGATGCTCAGCAGCACCAATATGTTAGAAGCAATGAGCAACCCGAACAAGCTGATGCTCGACGTGCAGCTAATGCTCAACAACACCAAAGAGCATATGTCCGAAACAGACGAGTGCGCAGGGCTCGCTTTTTAAATGCTGCACGGATTGATATTGAAAACAATAATTTACCTGACATTCATTCTTTAGGTGAATTTAACATTTTATGTGAACATTGTGGAGCAATCAAATTCGACCGTGAAACTAATTTTAAATGTTGCACAAATTGAAAGGTACATCTTCCAAATTTATTAAATTATCCGCCTGAGTTAAGGAATCTTTTACTTGATGATTCTGCACTGGGTAAACATTTCCGTAAGTGTATTAGAGTTTATAATAATGCATTTAGTTTTGCTTCTCTGTCAGCTAATCTACGTCCGCCCCCAGGAAATGGGCCTCCATGTTTTAGGATATGTGGACAACTGCTACATAGGTATGGAGCACTGCATGCTAATGAAAACCAAGTGCCTATGTTTAGCCAACTGTATAGTATCGAAGCTGCTAATTCACTTGACATGCGTATGCAAAACCCTTCCAATGCGGATTGCAACAGAGACTTGATGGGGCAAATACAAACCGTCATTAATAGAGTTTCACCTTATGCCACAGCATATCGTAACTTGGCTCAGGTCGAACGAGAAGAAGAAGAAAGGGCGCTCTTAGAAAATAGACCAACCTCGGTAGTGGGTATGTATATGCGTGAAGGTGAAGACAGGAGGAGATACAATGCTCCACATCACGAAGAAGTCGCAGCAATTTTTGTAGGTAATGACGGTGCACCTCCTGCTGGTAGAAATATTGTAGTGTATCCAAGAGATCAGCCCTTGCGAAATATTTCTTACATGTCGACAAACATTGACTCCATGATGTATCCAATAATTTTTCCTAGAGGTGATCCTGGATGGAGTCTGAACATGAATCACGTACAACAGCATGCAACTGAAAGGCAGAATAAAATTACACAATTGCAGTATTACATTTATCGTATTGCCATTAGACGTGAATTTTCTGCTTTACATTTAGCTGGAAAGCTATTTCAACAGTTTGTTGTTGACAGCTATGTCAAAGTGGAGGGAGCGAGACTAGACTTCATACACCAGAACCAAGAACAATTACGGGCGGATAGCTACACAGGCTTGATGGACTATTTGGAGGAAGCTGCCCATGAACGAAACCTCTGTGCGGGTAATATCGTTGTATTGCCATCTACGTTTTCAGGTTCACCGAGAAATATGCACCAATTGTACCTAGATGCTATGGCATAAGTTTCGAAAAAAGGTAAACCAGATTTATTTTTAACTTTTACATGCAATCCTAAATGGCCTGAAATTGTTCAAAATCCTGGTCAAACTGCATCAGATAGGCCAGATCTGGTTGCACGAGTATTCAAATTGAAGTTGGAAACTCTTAAAAACGATATTATCAAAGATTCTGTTCTAGGTGTATCTGTAGCACAGGTGGATGTTATAGAATTTCAGAAAAGGGGTCTACCTCATGTGCACATGCTATTGCATCTTGGCAACGAATTTAAGTTGCGCAATGCTGATGACATTGATTCATTGATATCAGCACGAATTCCAAATCGCGATCAAGAACCAGAACTTTATGAAATCATCAAGTCCTGCATGGTCCATGGTCCATGTGGCCATTTGAATGTGTCTTCACCGTGTATGCAAGATGGTAAGTGCAGCAAAAATTTTCCAAAGCAGTTCAACAATGGAACTGTTTTAAATGTGGATGGCTATCCTTTATATCACCGACCAGATGACGGAAGAGCTGTTCGAATTCGGAATATGGATCTTGACAACAGATGGATCGTCCCACACAATCCTTTCCTCAGCAAAAACTACAATGCACATATAAACTTAGAGGCCTGCGTTTCCATTAAAAGTGTCAAGTATTTGTACAAATACATTTACAAAGGACACGATACTGCTCATATTGAAATCAATGAGCGAATAGATCATGACGAAATCAAAACTTTTTTAGATGCGAGGTATGTATCTGCTCCAGAAGCTGTGTGGCGTTTATGCTCTTTTCCAATGCACACTCAAAGTCATGCAATTTTACGACTTCCTGTTAACCTTCCAAATGAGCAACAGATTTTTTTCAGAGAAGGACAGGAACAAGCAGCACTGGAAAGAGGACAAGAGCACACCAAGTTAACTGCTTGGTTCGAATTGAATCGTGTTGACGAACAGGCACGTCAATATTTATATCCTGATATCCCCCACCATTATGTGTTTCAAACACGACAACATAAGTGGGTGATACGTCAGCGTGGAGCAGAAAAAATTGTAAGTAGAATGTACAATGCTAGCATTCGGCAGGGTGAAAGGTATTTCTTACGTGTGCTGTTGTTACATGTTCCTGGTGCGACTTCCTTTGAATACCTTAGAACTGTTAATGGGATTTTATATAGATCTTTTAGGGAAGCGTGTATTGCACTTGGACTATTGGATGACGATACTTTGTGGATACGAACTATGGAAGAACTTGGCGAATCAGCAACTCCCTCTAAAATTCGCAAAGTGTTCTCTTTCATTCTGATCCATGGAGAGCCAAGCAATCCAGCTGAGTTGTGGGAAAGATTCCGTGCTCACATGATTGAAGATTTTTTGAGACACCAGCCGGAAGTACAGGCAGAGCAGTCAGCTCTTGGTAAAATTCAGGAAGTCCTGCAGCAATTTGGTAGGGTTGTTACTGACTTTGATTTGCCTGCTTTTGAACAAGCTATTGCTGACGATCTACCAAATCCCGATGAAATGAGGGAAGAGGCCATCAACATGAGGAACACGTTGAATGCTGACCAACTTGCTGTTGCTGATGCAGTCCTAGATGCATAGTGACATAGTATGAAAGCATGTCCAAGAAAAAAGCAGTCTTAACAATATAATTATCGTTACTTTTTCAGATGGCAAATAATAATAATCTCCAGGACAATAATGTCCAGGAGGCAGTTGCGGCGTTATGTAAGCACCTATGATAATTTCATTTTGTTTTATGAATACTGATTTCAATTCTATAAAATGCTTCATTAAATCTTTGTTTTTCTTTTCAGTTCGAAATTTGAATAATAATAATAATATAGGTATGTCCATTTCCTTTCGCAAAATATTTCCATGGTTCTCTAAAAAATATACTTTTTTGGTTGTTGCTTATTAATTTTTTTTGTTTTTTAGATATGGAGCGGCTGCTTCGTAAGTAGATGTTATAGTCGGTTCCTATTTTTTATAATTGGTTTTAATGTGTAGATATGTCATTTCTAATTCATTCCATAAGTTAGAAAATTTACAAATTGACGATGGCCGGGAGCCGGACCCGAAAATCAGTAAGAATACAAATAACCTTCTTATCATTATCTTTCTTCAATTATTAACAAAAGATAATTTCTTATTATAGTTGCAGTATATACCAGATTCCTGCGGGAACAGCTGGCCCAAGGAGGGCCAACCACCGATGCCGCCCTCGGATCGTGGGTGCGGCATGGAGGGGTTTTTCTCCCTCTAGACCAAACCCGCGGTAGGGGCCGGGGGTAGAACCGCAATTACCACAGGCCGCGTCCATACTAAATGTTTGTGTTTGTGTTTTTTATGTTTTGTTTTTTTGTTTCATGTTGTTTTATGTTTCATGTTTGTTGAATTATAAATGTTGAATTATAAATCTTCTTCAGTTCTTTTCTTGATTCCCCTCTTTCCATGCCATGGCGAGCGACGTAATCAAAATCTTCGAACGATGATATCTCTGTATCGGTTGATCCTAGCGGAACGATCCCATACATTTTTTTGATCAGTTCATACCAATTCATTAATTTGATTTTTCGTGAAGTCAACGCATGCTGAACATCGGCGGCGAGCAACGCCGCCTTGGCAGCTAGTTAAAATTTAATTAGCCAAGAGACATTTATTCGAGCTTTATGTCTCTGTGAGTTTATGACTTCAGTTTTTGAATGTGATTTTAGTGTGTGAATGTAGTGTATATTAGTTGGAATGAAAGTTGTACAAATGTATATTCTTTTAACTGTTTTAACTTTATTATTTTATTGCTTTTAGACCTGAAGATGGATTATAAATCCGAAATATATTATCATAATATTAAGTATTCATTGTTGGTCACCCTTAATTGAACGAAAATATCATTGATCTTCTTTTCTGCAATTCAACTATTGCGTTTATCAAACTGCGATAATCTCTCATCAACGTATTGAGAAAAAGCAGATAACTTTTTTGTTTTTGCTGTTAATGCTTCGGTGCATTTTGAAAGTAAATCTAATTTCTTTTCAGCGATTGTCTTTCGACTCTTTGTTGGTGGTGTAGCTTTGTTAGCAATATCATCATTTTCACCACTTTCATTTAATCTTTTGAACGCGTCTCTGGTTTTTGAACTTTTAACAACTGGAGTTAAAAAACTCAGTTTGTCAAAATGAACCCAACTGCTAGAATAGTGCTCATCAGTGCTTTGTCCACTCTTCGTATTATTGATCTTTGACAACTCACACCCAAATTGTGCCCTTAGGCCATTTATCTTTGTTTTGATAACAGTGGTTGTTGTGTTCAATGAATTTGCAATTTCAGTGTATGCTAATTCTATGACATCACGTTTGGCATAATCATCATCGTAAGTATCCCAGAGACAAGAGTTCACCTCTAGCATGTCGATTAGCTGATTGATATCATCGTCTGTCCATGTCTTTCTTTCATTCTTCGCAGTTTTTCCCTTTTTCTCTTTCTTTTCCTTTTGATATTTTTCGAAGGCTGCTCCTTTTTTAATTGGGTCTTTGCTGTCCCTTAAACTGAGTCCCAAAGACATAATTGTTTCTTTCTACACTTCTCTTTGTTGTTTTCTTGTTTTTAATTCTGTTTTGATTTATGCGTCATGATCGAACACAGGACGTTCGAAAATATGTTCGAAAAGCTCGGGCCTAAAGAAAACCATTTGTTGTTCGGTTTGTTGCAATTTGTTGTGTATGTTGTTTACCAACATACACAATAGTCATCAGTGAAGAGGAAGATGAAGAAGAAGACGTGAAACCTATCAAAAAGTTTCAAAGTAAAGCCATAGAAGAAACGATCGTTATTAGCGAAGACGAAGCATAACGCACAAAAATCTGCCTCATTTATCTCACCAAATTCCTTTATTCTCGAATTAAGTGTCCTTGTTTCCTTAAAATGTGTCTTTATCCCCCCTTATCCTTTCTTGTCTTCCCTTGTTCCCTATTTCCGTGAGAGAAAAAGTGGTCTTGTGCTTGACTTAGAATTTAATCTAAGCGCTCGCAGTGCTTTAAGTCAGACTTAAGTCGACTTGGAGGCAACTTTCTTTCCCATGGAAATAGGGAACAAGGGAGACAAGGAGGGACAAGGGGGGATAAGAAAGTTGGGACCGTAAGAGCATAAGCTATTGAGGGCGCAACATGGCGCAGAACAGGACAGGGTGTGTGTGAGTAACCCCCCCCCCCCCCCTTATTCCTTCTTGTCCCTTCTTGTCTCCCCTTGTTCCCTATTTCCGTGAGAGAAAAAGCGGTCAGGTGCTTGACTTACACTTAAACTTAAGCGCTCGCAGTGCTTTAAGTCGGACTTGAGTAGACTTGGAGGCAACTTTCTTTCCCATGGAAATAGGGAACAAGGGGAGACAAGGAGGGACAAGGGGGGACAAGGGGGGATAGGGAAGCAGTTTAAGGGAACTGGAAGGTATAGCTATTGTATTCTCAACACCTTCCTTTGCCGATGCTTTCAACAACATGTAACTAGGTGTGAGGTAATGTAACCATGTGTGACATTTTGTAACAAGTGTTAAAGGATAGAACGTCAGTCGTCAGAAGAAGTTTTCAAGTCGGGTCACAGGGGCGTACGGTGACAAAATAAAAGGGGGGTCGAAATATACTGACGTTACTATCTAAGGAGGGCCCAACCATGGTTGGGCCGGACGGGCCAAGAAAATTTTTGAAATGTAGGTGCTCTAAAGTGCTTAAAATGGACTCCAAATTTTGTTTTTTCTTTAAAAACGAACCTTCTTAGAAGCTAGAAACTACTAGAAATTACAAGCAAATAGTAAAAAAAATGAAACTATGAATTACATCTCTTGATAATAAATACAATCAGTCAAATACCAATTTGGCTAAATGAATTTTTCTTGGATATAGTTCGAAAAACAATTTTGCTCCATACGCATCCATAGGGCGCGTACGATTATCTTGGTAGTAAAGTTTATGTGTCACAGTTTACCTGAAGATGACTTATCATTTTATTCTATTGGTTCATTGGAGCACGTGGAGGTAGACGAAATCTCTTTTTCTTGACTCGACAGCCCTTCATTTCCTGAATGAGTGCAATTTGTGTTATCATCACTGATGTCTTTTTGACTTGACGACCCTTCATTGTTGATTCTGTGGAAAAAAAAGTGTATCGAATCAGTTGGGAAAGGATTATACAAACAAGTAATTTAAGACCTATCAAGCTTTTCGAAAAAGGATTTTCATTTGTCAAACATATTGAAATAAATTATAAAATATAATTACCTGAAATAGCTTGTCACCGTTTTACAGCGCTTGGAAGCTTCATTGAGCTCTTTTTCATGCATCTTCCTTCTTCTGTCTTTGTTTGGCATTTTGTAGTTTTAATCGCAGAGCAAAAAAAATCGACACACTTTTCCAACAAACAAGACTAACTGTGTAATATAACTTTCAAAAATAAGGGAAAAAAGCAGAAACACGTGAATACAAAAGTGTGTCACATAAAAGAGATTTTATATTTAATTAAAAGAAGACCCTGCAGTGCCGCAAATGCGAAATAAAATTCATCATGTTTTCTTTTATCAAGTCTTATTATCAATTCATAACAATTTTGAAAAGGGGCAAACTTTTGCAAAAGGGGGGTCGGTCGCACCCAACGACACCCCCACGGTACGCCCCTGGGTCAGGAATACAAAGAAAGATTCACTGCAGACATGTATTTCTTTTCATATTATTCGTACAGTGTGCTTTTTGTAGCTTCACGGATAGTAAATCTGGTGTCAGCGTGTAATAGAAGTTTCTGATTTTTTGTTCGTCTTAACATTACAAACTTCGCCATTATTCCAACATCACTAGATATCTCCGAAAATTTGAATGAGATGCCTGGTTTGAGATTATGACTGTTCATCATACACTTTAGACTGTCCTTTTCATATTCTGTAAGCTTGTGCTTCGACACGATATCGTCACATTCATTCCAGATGCACTTTTTAAACTTGAAGAACATCTTCACTGTTGCAAGGTAAACGTTCAAAAGAAATCTCTAGCTCGTGTATGGTTCAGATATAGTAGGTAGATGTAACACCTTATATGGAGAGAGAAATCAAATCAACTTATTGTTTTTGCTCTGATCATCAACGTACTTGGTTTTCGAGAAGGGTAAAAGCTATATTCTGGATCATGCAAAATCGCTGTCCATTTACCGGGAGCGTATTTCCTGAGACCATTTGAAAGAAACGAATCTTCTGTAGACGAAAACGAAACCTTGCTTTTCCTCTTCGTCGTGATGTCCATACGTTCTTCGGACGATGTAAGTTGTGCGGATTTAGTATTGACAGACAAATGAACGATGCGATTTGCATCAGTTTGATTGGTTGCCCTTTTGCGAGATTCATTGCCAGTGGTTATCATAAAATGATCGTTGAAACTTTCGCTGGACGAAGAAACGCTTGGCTTACCGGCCGCTATCAGCTTTTCCATACATCGTTGCCCTTCACGTGCAACTTCGCCTGATTGAAGTTTTTGGTAGTGTATTCGAGCTACGTGAGAAGTATGCTTTTGATCACGAGATAAAATTGCCTGCTCTTGCTCGTTCAGGTTAGATAAACTCTCCGTTTCTATAATCTGTCTGTATCGTGTTGGATTTATGTATTTTCCGATCGCTTGATAAACGATTCTGCCAAATACATTGATTATTTGTTTCAACTGCAATCGGTTCTTTGATATCAACAAGTAGTCACAAAGTGGATTTAATCTGGTCCTTATACAAGCGCTGTATCCATTTAGAATGTCAACAACTCTTTTTGTAATCATGAGAGTGTCAAATCTGTACTTATAATTCGTTTTGAATTTGGTCTGATCGATAATGCCACCTTTATGTCCTAGTTGGCTAACCATGGTCACTGTCAGATACTGATATGTCATAGGCCGACTTGCCTTAACCAACAAAAATAGTACGGCTATGACGAAAGTACAAAACGACAAATCGTGTGCTGGAATAATCGTTGCCGCACTGTTGCATTGAGTAGTATTTGGGAAAACTTGTCGGCATGAAATTGAATTACCTTTTGCATGTCCTTGATAGTCACACAACAGTTGATGCTCGTAAGATATTCCATACTCAACACTGTATTCCATTCAATCCGCATTTGTTTTGCTAAACATTTCTTCGCCCTATCCAGGTATATTTCAGCCGCGATGAATATTGGTATGTTCTCGGCTTTTATGGCATTACTTCTCCTGAAATCAAGCGTATGAGTTATTGTGTATATATAACCAATAATTCCCGAATTTCCCAATTTCCAAATGTCCAAGTGATCCACAAAATCGGACAGCATTGTTAGTGAACCAATGCAGTGGTCTACAACGCAATCCAGTACATCCCATAGAACAGATACGTCTGCACAACAAAACTTGGCATAATCAATAATTTTCAAAAATTTTCCCCCCTCCACCTGGACTTTGAAGCCACTTTGAAAAGGATTTTCCAATAGTGCACGTCTTACAAATGTAGGCATGGAAGTAGTAGAGTTACGTTTTCCTTGTTCACGATTGGATAAACGAGTAGCCAATTCAGGAAACACAGTCAGGCTTCTCGTCGAAAAAGTAATACCAACCATGCTTCGTAAATACATGCTTTCTACAGCCTCTTTGGGTTTTAAAGTGCTCACTTTCGCATAAAATAACTGGACAAGCGTATGATCCTTCGTTGTTACGTTTTAAAACCAATCGTCTAGGTCTTTTGTCACTACCAACAGCCTTCTGCCACCTCTTCTTCGATAGTACTCGTTTTGCCGACATCTCCGTTGATAAGTAATGAAATGGATCAAAGCAATCCTTTTATACACTATGTTTCGAAATTAAGTCACGTGGCTATTGGCCAATCTGATTTGGCATTTTTAATGATAAGCGTGCAGTCTCAAATGGACTGAAATAAACAGTTCTTCAAAATTACTTTAATGACTTTCAAAGGCACTTGGTATACAAATGATTTAGTTTAATAAAGCTTGTATGAAAAGGGTACAAAATAAGCAGTGCGCAGCGGAACAATGAGGATTTTCCATATTCAGTTGGTTTTAATAGAATACAGAACGGTGAAGACCGTTTAAGATATCGGCTCTACAAAGACCGCTTTGTCTTAAAAATTGCCATTAAGAAATAAATAACTGAAAAGGTCTCAAGAGGGCCTGCAAAATCGTTCCTCTCTTTGTGGTCCGAATTAGAATTGAAAAAACATACAGAATGAAATACACCTAATATGAATTGAATGTTATCATAATTTAATTTGAACAAAGTATATCATATCATATATCAATGAAAAGGTAATAGAATGGAGAATCAGAATATTGAGAAAAAAACCTTTTTTGTTTGGCTGCTGAAGTCAGCAAGAACTTGAAAACGAGACTGTTTTATAATTTTTTGATTAAAAAAAGAAAATTTCAGGTTCAAACTGCTGTAAATCGTTCAAAAATGAACAAACTGACTTGATATTTCACTCAAAAATGGGTAAATATATATCCTTGCTGAATCTTTTTGCAGAACTAAGATATCTTTATTAGATTCTTCATAATTTAAATTAGATCGCATGCAATATTTTCCCATTTTTATTTATTTATTTATTTATTCACGAATGTTTACCCAGGATAGCCTCTTCAGTTCCTTAAGGTACTGTTATCAATGAGGGTCCTGCGAAGGAGGTCCTAGAGCATTTAAAGCCCCCATTTGGGCTACGGAAGCTGTAATGACAGGAACCGCTCAACTAGACAACCACCCTAGACATCATTCCTACTCTCTTGCTGAGTGCTAAGCAGAGAGGATTGATTCATACTGTTATAGTCGCTGGCATGACTCGGTCGGGGATTGAACCCACGACCTCCTGAACAAGAAGCGAGCACTCTACCACAAGGCTACCAGTCGGTTTAGTGAGAATTCCAAGTGGACAGATGGTAATAACATAAATAAGCACAAACTACCTTAGATAATGATATGGTTCCTAATAATAACAAATACTAAACAAAAACTAATGGAATATAAAATATATAAAATATATTATATTCCAGGAATCACTTTTGCAGTTTCAATTAATTTTGCTGCGGGTGTGGTATTTCTCGAAACAAGCCTTGCAAATGAATTTTTAACATTTCAAACAATAATTACTTGTTTTCTTGTACTGAGCTTTTCCATTTTCATTTTTTTTTGTAGCCACATACACAACAGCATCTCCTTTCAGGATGTCTGCTGACAGGAAAATGCTTTCCTTGCAATCGGGGGTCGTCGGCTTGGCTGGGTTTTGGGCCACGTGATGAGTACACTTCAACTTCAGACTTCCGGTCAAGTAATGGCTGAACCAGTTGATGGATCAGATCGAGTCTATAATTCTTATGACATTGGTATCTTTTGGCATGCAAAGGGTTAGCATGATGATACAGAATCATTAGAATTAATTACTGCTAAATCTAATACACGTACAACAACTTTTTTCCACCATTTCACCGTTTTGCGAGTAAATGAGTAAGAGCTCAAATACTGATCACATTTGTCTACCCCGTTCATATATTTATTGTACTCTTGTATCATCACTGGCTTCTCTATGTCATCTCCAACTTTCCTTTCTACCAAGCTAGAACTAGTTCCATGAATTGTTGACATGGCAAAAACATCTCTTTTATCACGCCAGTGAACCGCAACAAGGTTATCTTTCTTCAAAAAGATACTTTCGCCTTTCTCAAGCTTTGCAGTTTTGAATGCTTGGGGGAATGCGCCACGGTCACTTCTCACCGTTCCACAAGAAAATGTTGACCTTGATTCAAGGTCTTGGAGCAAGGATGGGGAACTATAAAAGTTGTCAAAGTATACATGATAGTTTTTATCAAGATATTGATCCATGAGGTCAAATACCACACGATACGCCAGTCCACACTCTTGGATGTTATCGATTTTAACCGTGTAGACTTGAAACTGAAGGCAATAACCTGTCATTGCGTCACACAAAACCCAAAGTTTTACACCAAACTTGGTGGGTTTTTTGGGCATGTACTGGATAAATGAAATTCTGCAACGAGTACCAATCATTTGCTCGTCAACAGATAGGTTGCGTTCTGGGCTATAACACTTTGGAAACAAATCATTCATTGCCTTGATAACATTTCCAACTTTGAATAGCTTATAATCAGGATGATCTCTTGGTGGCATATCTTCACTATTTGCTAGATGAATGAATGCAAGGATTTCTTTGAATCTCCTCCGTGGCATAATATTTGAAAACCATGGGACAGTCAATATATTATTTCTGGTCCAATAATCTTGAAACTTGGGTAGTACAACAAGGCCCATAGCTAGTAACATACCCATAAAAGCTTTCAGTTCTTGAATTGTGACAGGCTTCCATGCAATGTCATGTTCTTTTGTCTGATCATGATAAAAATTTGTTTGTTCAACTATTGAATTCAACACCTCATTGGAAAAAAACAACTGAAAATAACCCATCAGTGTTTCTGCAGTGTTTGCTATTCTGCCAGGACCAGTGAATTCAAGAAATGGCTTACTGAAATTATCATTCTCTTTCCCATTCTCTGTTTCAACCCAGCCAAATGCTTGTTTGCCACCCCTTTTCTGTTTACCACCACCTTGACCTTGATTACCACATCGCATACCATCACCACCTCGCCCACGATTTCTACCACCTCGCCCACGACTTCCACCTCCTCGCCCACGATTCCCACCTCCTTGTCCACGATTGCCACCTCATCCACGTTTTACACAGCCCCCACGACCACTATTATCTCTTACACAAGAGTTACCTCCTGTACCATTAACTTCTTGAATATTCTTATCACTCTCTGTATGTCCACATTCGCTGAAACATGGCAACTGTTTGTCGTGCAGCTCTTCAGCTTCACGCTCTGTATCAACATCAAAATCTGCATCATTGTTTTCATTTGAACCAGGAACTTGGTAATGCTATGGGAAAGAATGAAAAGATATCATAGATGTTTATGTAAATTACTTGAAAGAGGTGAAAAACACAAAAATTACCACAAAACTTTGGAGTTTCGCACTCACCTCATCATCGCCACCAATTGCACAAACATCTCTGTCATCAATAAAATTCAGTCTAGAATCCTAAAAACATGGTTCCTCTTCTTCTACTTCTTCATCAGAAGATAATTTATCTGATAACTCTTCGTCATCTGACTCCAAAACACTTTCAATAACTTCAGTCAACGACAGAGTCTTTCTTCGCTTCGCCATTTTTGTTTATGTTCAGATCTAATGAAGAACTATGTACAGATCTTTATTTTCACACAAATGGCAGTGTACATGTAAACTTTGAGCTTTCCTAGACCTGCACATAAAATTTCGGCCCAAAACTCCTCCGCGTTGTTCAGAAATCCATCGTAGATCTTTTGTGGTGGTTAACGACCACATTTGACCCCAAAGAATAATAAAATGGAACTTTTCAAACGGAACCCGTGCAATCATTTAAACTTTCTACTTCATTACATATGAGAAATAGAAACACAAAAGGAACAAAATAAATGTATACGTTATATAAGTAATATTGTAAAATGAAAATGTAAAATTCCAATTACTCTTTAGAGAGAAAATTTGTCGTTTTACACTTCAAAGGAATGGAGCACAACATTCAGTAAAAATAAATTGCAAAAAGAAACATTATGATTTGTTGAAAAGTACCTAAAAGAGTCCAGTTTCTTCATTACATGCATTCAAAACCATGACATCTTCATTTTCTGAATGCACTCTCCACCCAATAAACCCATTGGTGATGACTTGCTCTCTGAACTTTTGATATAGAGTAACTTCAACATGGTTTCCTATATCATAATATGATGATAATCTGTTAGAGGAACTTCTTTTTTTGGATTCATTCAACCGTAAAGAGATTTACCAAGCTTCAAGTCCTCGTATTCTTCAGGAGACATCCCTACTTCTTCCAGTAAGTTCTAGAGGGTTTTTTTTGAAGCACATGATGTTATCTTCTTTTTCTTTCTTCTTGGAATTGATGCAGCATTAAAAGAATATTGATCATTCAGAACGATAGACATGCCACATACTGACTGGAATGCCTGCAAAAATTAAATTTCTGGGAGATTTTCTGTGTCGGTGAAAATATTCATGTCTTTTGACTCCATGAGAAGTTTTTATCAACCAATGATGATAATTTGGTAAGGCAGACAATATTGAAAATTGGTCTGAATGAGTAAAATTAGGGTGGTCATCATCTCTCTCCACATATCTCTCTGCGACCTGATGTAAAGCATCATCAGCAACAGTACCATTCAAATTAAATTCCATCACATATTGTTTTCATGTAGATGTTTCTCCCAAACCCTCAACTTTGATATAGCTATAATTAATTATTGTATTAAAAACACATGTAAAACTAAAAATATGTATATTTGTAGTTTTACATGTGTTTTTAATACAATTATTATTCACTGGCTGTTATCATTTTTAGCTATAATTAAATTCAACTGAAGATATTTCGGGAAAATTAAACCTCAAATATGAAAATAATCTTATGAATAAAGGTACATCAAATATAAATAACTTAGTTTATTTAACAATTTTACCTTGAAGAGTTGTATTTCCTGGATGGGTTATTTCTTTCTGTTATTAAAACGAAGCCTATACAACTTTCTTCAAATGCCTGCTTGAATTTAGCATATGCTATGGGAAATTGGTTACCAAATGAAGATGCATTCTTAAAAAGCAATTTATGAAATACTTCTGCATAACGATCACCGCATTTTTCTAAAAATAACAGCATAACAGTAGTAAGTGTTCTTGAAAAATTAGACTTTGGTAATAGCTTTGATTAACATAAAGGAATTAAATTTTGTTAAGGTGGAAGACCCCTAAATAATCTTTTTTTTTGTAAAAGGTTTTTTTATGAAATAATTTCATACAGTCAAAAAGTACAAGTCCTAACTAAGAAATTAAAATAAAAAAAATAAAAAAATGTTTCCATGGCAACCGACAAACACGGCGGATATGTAAAATAAAGAATTTCCACTGGCCAAGATTAAGAAGTGACCGCTTTGAATTTCAAAGTGAAAATTTGCACACAAGTTCTTCTTAAGTTAATCTATGATATGAGCGAAATAGAATTTTTATAATGATACTTAATTTTTGACACTGACCTCTCAGACTCAACGCTTAAAAAAAGCGCAGTTTTTGAAAATTTAAGGAGCTGTTTTAAAAAAACTTGAACTTTATTTGGAATTTTACCTCGATCATATCATAGTACTTTTTATAACAAACATTCACTGAAAATTTCAGACAATTTGGTTAAGCGGTTCTTGAGATATTCCGGCCGGGGGCCCAAAATTTTATATTTGGAGAAAAACGCGGTTAAAGTTTAAGATATGGTAAAAAGTAATATACATCTAAATATTAAGCCCTAGAATATACTCAAAAAAATTCAAAGAGATAAAAAAGTTGCAATTGGATAAGAGCAAGTATTTTTTTCAATGAAAAGCACCAGCTTTGTACACAGTACCTTCAGTTTCCTTGTGTTTGTCATCCGTTGACTTTTTCTTGCCCCGAATAATTTTTTCGGTTTTTTTTTCTGGTAAGTTTGTTTTTATAAGTAGAGTGAAACAATCTTCTGTTATTTGCAGTTTTACAACCTTTGAGCATATTTCTACCTGGGATCATGTTCATTTTTTCGTAAACAAGAACACTAGCTTTGCGACCAATATTGAAATTGGCAACCGCATCATAAACACCAAACTTTAGTTGAGTGAGGGAAACAAATTTTGTTTTTGGTAATCTCTCCCAAATCGTTCCATTAAATGCCTCATTCTGGTTTTGGGTCTTCCCATGTAAGCATTAAGTTCCACCTTAAGGAACTCTAATTGTTCTTTGATTGGAAGGTCATTCCAATAGGTATCATGCTATTTTTGAAGTCAATATGAGGAAATCTTTTGAATTTTCGTCTGAGGTATCCAAGGACATACAGCTAACATCCAGGGGTTCTTTTAGTTTTGTTTACTTTTATGCATCGCTTAAATTGAACCAAGAAGAGACAACTTACAAAATAGTATATTTATTAGGATGTGGCATGACAAATGGAGCTTAATCTGCACATTGCTATTCAAACCAACTATATCACACTAAAATTTACTTAAAAGGAGAGCCAGAAGAATTATTGATTAATATTGTCTGGTTTCTTTTTTAAATCACTCACCCCAATCAAGGCTGAAGCCACTACAAGGGGTGGGCTACATATTCTGGATGTTCATCCTAGCGTTAATCTTCCTGACTAGCCTTCATTACCCCGAAATATATCAGCGAATCGAGCTAGTTGCAGCACCTTCAGGAGTCGCGAAAGTTCAATGTTCAATATTGGGTTTCCAAGCTCAACGCTTTAACCACCAAGCCACTATTGTGAAAATACTTGTCTCCACCCAACAGAATCGTGCCGTTCAGTTTAGTGACGAGTCAATTTAGCAAGAAGTTAAATATTCATTTGCATTTTGATCAATTTTGAAAGAGGTCCAGAGGTGTCTGCTTTGGGAGAGGTTTTGCTTTATGACAGGTCAAACTCTACCCTGAACACTGAATAAAACCTTCATACTAACCCCTGATACCTCTGATACAATAATACCTCATCATAGTCAAAGAAACATTACATAAAATTTAACCTTTACAGTTGTAATTTTAATTAATTAAGTTTCGCGGGTAACCGAATCTTTGGGATTCGTGGAAATTGACTTTCCCGGGAAACCCCCAAATGTGCGTTTTATGTGATTTGTGATGGTTCTTTTTTGAATGTCATTCTGTAGTTGTTATTTGTCAGTTGTTGCAGTCTCTTAAAAACAATAAAAGCCAATGTAGTCATAGAAGAGCAAATTATTCTAATGAACACCCTGATACAGGCAATATCATGAAAATTTACCTGGTGTGAATGAAATTTTTTTCATTTATTGTAAATTTCAATGCAAATGCATACAGCACTCCAGTTGTGCATGAAGGATATGAACACAAAGATAGCAAACTATTTTCAGCAGTCATTAAGTGTGATGGTTCTTTTTTGAAGTCCTTTATAACACTTATATGAAGGGCAACCGTAGATATTGCATCATGAGCAATTTTTGCAAAGCTCATAGCAAAATTGCATTGACTCAATAATGTATTGATGGGCTCTATCTTTTCTATTGAATGAAAAAGAGTGTCATAGGCATGGAGCATACATAAATTGCCTAAAAGAGAAAATATGTTGTCTTCTCTTTCCCAGAAGTGAATAATTTCTTGTTGTAGTCGATTGGTTAATAAAATCAACTAAGTCTTATCAATTTATATTTTTTTCAGCCTTAGTGGTCTATAAGTATAAGAGAAAAGTTGGCAATTGTCATGGAGAATGAAGAAAATTCAGGCATAGAAAACCAAAATACAGGTTTAAGTATCTTGAAGTTCTTGTTTAGTAATTAATCTGCTGAATATTGTCCATCCATGCCTATGACACGGGCAATTGGAGTGCTGTATGCATTTGCATTGAAATTTACAATAAACTAGTATCCTGGGTAAAAACTTTTTACCTAACTTAACTTCGAAAACATTATGTCAAATACACCATTCCCGTGTACATACCCCGTGACGAAAAAATAAATCATAGAATCGCAACTCAAAAGTGTATCCATGTTGTAGAGCTCGAAAAGCTGATCAAAAAAGTGTATGGGATCGTTTCGCTACGATCAACCGTTGCAGAGATATCGCTGATCAAAGATTTTGATGACGTCATATCCGCAGTACCAAATAAAATTTAGGCTCAAATGATGCGACACCCCATCACCCGTATCGCTTACCCCCAAAAACGTCAGTTATCCCTATTGGTTCTTGAGATATTTCCCCAAAAACGTCGCGTTCGATTGGGGATGCAATGCAATGATTCCCCGTGATCATAAAAAACTGACGTCAGATGCCACGTGCTTTTGGAATAATCGTGAAAAAAGTGTCTCTCGCCTCTACGTGGTTTTACGCGCACATAAGAGGACGATGACCGTAAAAATTAAATAAATATATCACTCTCTAAAATAAAAGTGGGATGCACAATCGCGGATTATTATAATAAGATAGTATCTCGCGTAAAAGTTTTTTACGACTTTAATTTCGAAAAGAATCTTCAGAAATACGACGCGTTCCCGTGTACGTACCCCGTGACGAAACTTTCAATTACGGAATCGGGACAGGAAAATGTACCCATGTTGTAGAGCTTGAAAAACTGAGCAAAAAAATGTATGGGATCGTTTTGCTACGATCAACCGTGGCAGAGATATCGTGAATTAAAGATTTTAATGACGTCATATCCGCAGTACCAAATAAAATTTAGGCCCAAATGATGCGTCACCCTATCACCGGTATCGCGGACCTTAAAAAACGTCAGTTATCCCTATTGGTTCTGGAGATATTTCCCCAGAAACGTCGCGTTCGATTGGGGATGCAATGCAATGATTCCCCGTGATCATAAAACATCTGACGTCAAATGCCACGTGCTATTATACTGAATGTGTCTTGCGTGGTCGAACTGCCGCTATATGACTACTAAAAAAAACAAAAACAAAACACAGTATTTTTGGCTTGCCTTAACTCACAATACTTACTTTCGTATCAAAAAATTGCGCAATTTTTTATATATCGTGCCAAAAAGTCATTAATTATTGCTGTCATATCTGTCATTTAAAAGAAAGAATAAAAATGTACATACCTTGACCGTACTTTGAACATTCGCTTTGAACACTTTATTCTCAAGTGAATCTACTTATAATAATCCGCAATAGTGTGTAACACATTTAACTTAGAGAGTGATGGTTTTTTTTAAAATTTACAGCCAAAATCTTCTTAATCGTGGTGATATAGCGGCAGTTACTCTCAAGCAAGACACATTCACGATTAGTATAATAGCACGGGGCATCTAACGTCTGCTATTCTTAAGCCAATCAAAACGCAAGTAATTCTTTTTTTGCCGTTTTGATTGGTTGCCGACAGAATCCGTTAGTAAATCCGTTAGTCTACAGACAGTTTCACGAAGGTGAAAGGTGAAAGGTTAACTACACTTACTGGAAAGAAAATAAAGTTTACAGAGGTATTTAGTGTATGTTTATAGTAGAAAATCTTCTGCAAAATAGAGAAAGTTACCTCACATAAGCATAAAAGCAGTTTTTCCAAACAAAGAAAGCAGTTTTATGTTTTTCAGTGTATAAATATGGAAGCGTATTTTCAGTGGAAAAGAAATAGCAGAAGAAATTGTTTTAAGTATATGTTTACAGTAGGAAAGTGTGCTGGAAAGTAGTAGTTTAAATTAGTAGTAGTTTAAAGTATTATTATTTTGTTTACAGATATGAAATATGGAAAGTAAAGAGTTTAAGTGTTTGAAAATGGCTGCAGAAGATGTTTACTAACATGATGATGTGAATTAGTATGGATAGGTATATTCTCTTTGTTTGAAGTTAAACCAAAGTTAAAATATTATAGATCTATATATTTAGTTAGAACACAGTTTATTTATCCAGCATTTTTGTTGTTTTCCTGTACGCACAATTTATTTTTACTACTATCATGAAAGATGTATTATGAATATTTTGATGTGTGACAGATCTTCCGATTAAAAAGTTTTTCTGTTCATAACTCCAGTGTTGATAGTGAACTAAAAATGCTTCAGCTGGAATACCTAGAGCTTTTCAATTAAAAGGGTGAGAAGTGTTTTTTTCGTATTGACGTTAGATTTTTCATCACGGGCAACCATTGTATTGCATCTTCAACCGATACAATTTATTTTACAAAGTGAAAAAAGCCAATGCACACGCAGCGCGTATTTTTATTTTTGATGGATTTAAGATCTTCCAAGTAAAACGACTGTTCTGCGCTCCTATTTCTTAAGTTTAAAGTACTTACAGCACTGAAACCCTTTCTGTTCATCATACTGTGATTTAATTTTTGGACACCAGGTTTGACATGTCACTTTCAGAATTAAAACCCGTAAAAAATTTTTACACGGGATATTATTATACAAATACTCTTGAAAAATACATCAAAATATCAAATGGTTTCTACGCCACAGGTTTTCACAAAACCGTTGTTTTAGTTTCTAAGTGAATGTGAGCCAGGTGGCCACGTTTATTTCTATTACTTAACGGATACCACCAGTAAATATTTTTTTTTAAATGTTTGTTTATCAATGTCAAATATTAAAGTATACAAAGAATTAAGATAAACAAAGTGATACTCAATTGTAATGGTTTTATAATTTATCGTTATGCTAGCATAATAATTGTACAACATTTTTAAAGCTTATCCCCCGTGAAAAAATAATTTATGTTAGAATAACGTATATTTATGTATAATTTAAGAATATGAAATTTATTTTGCATAAAAGTTCTTCATATATCTGTTATCTGTAATTTAAAAGTCTAGAAATTGATCCAACATGAAGCTCCGATAGGCCGTCATATTGATTTCCCGATCAAAATCAAAATTCATAATGGCCAGCAGTTTGACATCATGAGGTTGCTCATCGCACATGAAAACATTGAGAAATGAAAGTAAACACAGCAGAAAAATGTTTCTCAGAGATCTAAGATCGGCATATTATGTTACTTTATGCTTCAACTACCCCCGTCGATAATTTTGTTTGCAGCAAACAATGCGTACAAATAAAAAAGTATTAAAAGAAAGTGAAAATAAAATTACTTGAAGCAGAACTGATAACAAAACTAATAATAACGAAGCTAACAACAACTATAAGATAAATAATGAAAAAGTGTAAGTTTTCAATTCAAACCTCTTACAAATTAAAAGATAAATCGACTACTGATTTAAATTCTTTGGGAAAGTTTTCACAAGGAATCTACGATGACTCGATGTGGAGAAGCGCACATAAATATTCTCCAAGCTGTTGAGGAAGAATTGAGGATGAGTTGCAAAATCAGCGTCTGCATAGATATATATCTAGTTGTTGCCTCCTATATAAGAAAATTTGTAAGGATTTTATTAGTTCTTAAAGGCCTACTGGAAGCTTAAAGAAATAGTGCCTTTATGTTACATTTCTGTTCTGAAGATATTTGAGAAAAAATTCAAAGTAAATGCTCAATATAAAATAGAATTGCGCGCAGAGTGTTCAGGTGGCTTGCTTTTGCGGAGACCCCGCTTTTTCTAACAAAACATTATAAGAATTAACTTGTGTTCAAATATGAGAAATTGTCAGCCTGATTAGTGGAGTTGTCATTCTGTGACCAACAAAAACGGAAATGACATCCCCTTGAGTATATAAATACTAAGGTAAGTAAGTAAGTAACCGAGAGTTTTTAGTCCTTGGGCTTCCAACCTTAGCGGTTGGTTCTTCCGCCAGCCGACTTGCAACTATTAGTTGACTTACCGCCGGAGATACGTATAGCATTGCTCCAACTTGCCGGAAGGCCAGTGTGCAGTTAGTCGATGGCTCCTAATGGGCTGATACGCTGCTTTTAAACCGCATCAGAGTGATGTATTGAGATACGACATGACTGGGTCACAGCAGTTGCACTCATAATCACTACACCATCGCTGCACTAAATAATGGTAGCAGGGTTGATGTCAAAATTTGTCAAATGTTTTTCAATCATGCACAAGAATCTTTCAAAATTTCATCAAAATTCTCACATAATGTACAGTTTTTCAACGTTTCAATGAACTATTAATATGCTTTCTTTCTTTCTTTTTTTTTGTAAGCAACCCGGTTGCTTAGGGGTGAGGTCTCAAAATCAGCCAAAATTTAAGCAACTTGCTAAGAAACCCTGAGGCTTAAAAGTTTTTTAACAGTTTTTGTGACACATGAAGAGTATTGTAAGATATACCTTTTTACTTGAATTACTTACACAGGTATGTGAATTCATAGGCTTTTTCACTCTTCTTAGTGACAAGTGCAAAAAAAATCCAAGCAACTATGTAAGCAATTTGAGGCCTCAAATTTGCAATTTGCTAAGCAACTCAAGCCCTCACCTGAAAAATGGGGTTGCTTATAAAAAATGTGTATGAATTTCTTGCCTAAATCATAATTATGTGTTTAGTAAACTTTCATTTCAAAGTCCTTCATTTTCAACTATGTATGAAAACTGTTTTAATTATTTAAACTACATAAAACTAACAGGCTTAGTCCATCTTTAGAAATTTCCTATATTATTTTTGCTGTCTGCAGTATTTTTTAAGTACAACCCAAGAGGAGTTATAAAGGTTATTCTACCTGCATGTATACTTGGTACCACAATGTTGACTCAAAATTTTTAACATTGTTACTTTGTCTTTATATTCAAGGGCGAAACTTTTTGCAAACTGCTCTTATATATGATTTATATTTACATACATGCTATATAATATTTTTACTAAGATGCCTGATGTAGATGTATAAAACAAATATTTTTATTTAAGGTGGTATCATAGTCTAAAATGGCCCCCAAAAAGTTTTTTTGGAATTTTTTTTTTTTTTTTTTTTGCTTGAATTAGTCAATTTAATATGTCTGCTAACTATTTTCCCCCATCCTGGGCTGTCATTTCGGTTTTTTGGATCAATATTGAGCCTAAAAGTGACCTACCTGATAATTTCTTCCCTAAGCAACGCCTTAGCAACAGGCAAGTGACTCCTTATTTCGTGAAATCTACTCAAAATATTAACGTCAAAATTGTTTTGATGGCTTATCGAGTATCTCCTTGTTTCACACGGCTTTTCGTAATCTAAAATCTGTACTTTAAAAGCACAAACTTTCAAATAGTGCCATGTTCATCTGACTACTATTATAGTCATGATATTGCCAATCAGTGATTTGTTTATGTCTTGATGTATCCATTATTTAGTTGTTTTTCTATGCTCTTTTATGAAACTGATGATATTTTAAATTGTATTTAATTCTAGAGCAATATGAATAAGAATGATAATACACAATCAAATAAACAAAACTTCCTTCTGAAGAGAAAGCGTTGCTGGAATGATCACATTCCAGGGCAGAAGAAACAGTGTTCAGTCGATACAACAGAGGCTTCTTGCTCAAGCTCTAGAAAACTGTCACTGAATAGTCGATACAAATGTAGATGATTTTTACATATTTGCTCACTTTGGTCTCCTTAAATGGCTTTTATCAAAGTTGGTTTGTCCTGAGTGCTACGGTGATGTCGAGACGATGAACATTCTGAAAGATAGAAAGGGATATTTTCACCACCTAGTTGTCAAATGTACCACCTGCAAATGGGAAACAGACTTCAACTCATCCCCTGAAATTTCAAAGAAGTTCACTCAAAGAAAAAGTAGGATGACAGATGTTAATGTAAGAGCTGCCGTGGCATTCCGAGAAATTGGATGTGGACATTCCGCAATGGAAACTTTTTCGAGTCTAATGAACACTGGTTGCTTGTCGGTGTTACGTTTCAAAACCATCAATGACAAAGTGATGTCAGCATACCAATTGGAATCCAATAATAGCATGAAGAAGGCAGCAGAAGAAGTCAAGGCAATAGATGTTGTTGACGGTTTACCATGTGCACGGGTATCCATCGACAGTACCTGGCAAAAACGTGGACACTCCTCCTTACATGGCATTGTCACAGCAATGTCTGGAGATAAATGTGTGGACATAGCAGTGAAGTCAAAACATTGTCATAGTTGCAAAATGTGGGAGTGCAAGAAAGGTACAAAGGAGTGTGAAACATGGTTGGCTGATCACTGTTGCTCAATTAATCATGAGAAATCATCTGGCGCAATGGAATCTACGGGTGCTGTTGACATCTTTGCTCCGTCAATCGAGAAAAACAAGTTGATATACAAGGAATACCTTGGGGATGGGGATAGCAGCTCTTTCAGTGATGTGGTTAAATCTGACCCATATATGATTCAAAAAGTGATACCAATCAAGCTTGAATGCATTGGACACGTCCAGAAGCGTTTAGGCACCAGACTGCGTAATCTTGTGAAATCGTATAAGGGAACAAAGACACTACTATCTGGAACGGGTAAATTGAGTGAGAAGTGCATTAACTCAATGCAAAATTATTATGGATTGGCTATCCGCAGAAATACCAATAGCCTTTATGCAATGAAGAAAGCAGTCTTTGCTATTTTGTTTCACTTCACCGATAACCCGAAGGCAAGTGAACGCCACAAGTTGGTGCAAGTACTGGACTAGGGATAAACCATCTAATAATATTTCAGTCTGGATAAAGTCCTTACTACTACCTATATTCCGTTACCTGCAGGATGATGCGCTTCTAAGTAAATGTCTCCACAGACAAACGCAGAGTTCAAACGAGGCGTTTAACGGTGTTTTGTGGTCTAAAGTCCCAAAAGCCAAATTTGTCGGAAAAAAGACTATTAAAATGGGAGCACATTCAGCTGTGTTGCATTATAATGAAGGTAAACAAGGTATTTTAAGTGTATTGAACCATTTTGGTTGTAAGGGTTCAGTAACACAACGAGAATTTCTGAAATTGGATGGTTTACGTGTCAAACGTATGGTGAAAAAAACCAGTGAACTGGTAAAGAAGCGCTGGAAAACTCTTCGAACAATCAAGAAAGGGTATCAAGACAAGTTAAAGGAGACTGAACCAAATGACTCTTACAACACTGGTGCCCATTGAACAGTTTTTGTTAGTTTCTATCATTGTTTAAAACCAATTTTGACCTTTTTTGCTAATTTTATCAATATTCAATTTTTGAGCAGATTGCGCTTTTTCAAAACATGAAATCTCAAGATAGGATAAAGCTTTCTTCTTCAAATTTTCAGGGTATGTTTATCACACTAAAAGGTTTCATTTGACAGTTAAAATTTCTCTATAAACAGCTAGATCTTATTCATTTTATATCTAAATATTGAAAAAAACTGCGGTAATGGCAAAAATGAAAATATTTTACAAAATTTCAAACTGTTAAATGAATCTTTATAATATAACTAGCAGTCCTAAAAATTTTTATTTCAGATGCATAAAGTGAAAGCCAGATAATAATAATAAAAAAAGCGACAGTCTTTTCTATGATATGTTTATTAGCTTTCGGCTCTCACACGAGCCATGATCACACAAATGTACAAACTTTTTTTATAATTATTTTATATATACAAGTATTCCCTATACAAATTTTAATAAAAAGCAACTAATTAAATAAGTACAATGGAGCTGACGAAATATTACGATTCAGCTGGGGTTTGTCTTTTTGAATAAAAAGACTTTCCTTAATTTCTAATATATAATTGGTGTTATCGGATGTAAGAACGGAGAAATTGCTAATGTCCGCGCAATGTGATGTCATCAGTAAATGATCACTGACTGCGGAGTGCTGACGTGTTAAAACTATTTTGTCAGTGAGAGGAGACACTCCCAGGTGTTCACATGCTCTAACTTTCAGGTGTCGCATAGTTTTACCAATATAAGTAACGTTGCAGCTACTACACGAAAATTTATAAACAACATAGGAAGCTTATCCTTAAACTGAAATAAAGAAGATAATCTCAAAGACGACTTGAATACTACTTGTAATTTGGAGAACGACAGTTGTCTATGAAAAAGTTTCCTAAGACGTGTTCTAGCTAGTAAAGAGACAGAACCCAAATATGGTAAAACAATAAGACCATTCTTCTTAGGTACATCATAACTAAGTGTGTTGGGAGGTGGTGTGTGTATCTTATCAAGAAATTTCTTAACACACACGTCTATAAAATTCTTAGGGTACCCATTCTTAGAAAGAACTTCATTTAAAAATTGAATTTCTACGTGAAACTTAGAGAAATCTGAGACGATAGTGAAAGTGCGAAATAATAGTGAATAAACTAATCCATATTTGTAAGTTACTGAAATAAAGCTATAGAAATTAGAATAAACACCGCTAAAGGTCGGTTTACGGTAAATACTGGTAACAAATTTACCCTCTTCTCTATCTAACTTTACATCCAAAAAGGAAAACGATTCATTTTCCTTTTTCTGGAACGTAAAATTGATATTAGGGTGCTTGGTATTCATATAATTTCTAAAAGATTCAACCTGTTCAGATGACGAAAATAACAAAAAAATGTCATCAACATATCTTCTATACAAGGTAGGTTTAAACCCATTGGGGCAATTTTGGAGCCACTTACGTTCATGAAAACAAAGAACAATGTTAGCTAATGTGAGACCTAGAGGAGACCCCATAGCCACACCATCTAAGTGCCTGTAATAATCACCATTAAAAATGAATAAAGATTCTTTAGTAGCTAATGTAAGGAAAGTACGAAAATCCTCTTTATAACTACCGTTTACAATGTTGTTATTAGCACAAAGTAGAGATACACAGATGTCAATAGTTTCATCGAGAGGAACGTTGGTAAAAAGAGAATCAACATCCAGGCTAGCCATAAAAAGATCATGATTTTGACTACGGATTTCCTCAGCAAAAGAAAACGAATCCTTAACAGTGAAGTTATAACAAGTAAGTGGTGCTAACATCTCAACCAAAAATTTTGCTAATTTATAAGTTGGAGTACCAATGGCAGAAAGAATAGGACGAAAAGGTGGTGATCCTCCTGAAGACTGTTTATGGACTTTTAGCAGGCCATAGAGTATACCAGGTTTAGATCCAGTGGGACTTAATTTACTATACAAAGGAATCTATATCTTCTTCTAATAAAAAAACAAATATAATATTGTACCCAAATTTCTCCATAATCTATTAATATCGAAAAGATTTTGCTTCATTTACAAAAAAATTTTTGTGTTTTTTTTATTTTACAATATGCTATTAAGGATGAACTTATAAGATGGTCTAGAACATACGTTTGAAGATTGGAATGCCTGAAGGTTTTTTAAATGTGTAAACATATTTGGCTCCATGATCTGAAAAAATCATGAGTGTGAAAAAACATTTTTGAAATTTCTTCCCATAAAATATGATAGGATTAAATACAATACAATAGGACGGAAATTTGATGTTTATTATCTTTTATTTTAGAGGGTCATGAATTTAAAGGATCAAGATTGGTTGAATTTGGAAGATAAATTGTACTGAAATTGAAACTAAAACCAAGCAATTCGAAGTGCAGTCACTGCCTTTAAACTTCAATGAATTTCTTGGTGAAGGTAGCTCAGCAAAGGTCTACAAATACACTTTACAAAATAAACTTGTTGCTGTAGAATGCTTAAAACAACAATTTTCCGAACGCAGGAATTTACTAGCAGTCAATGATCTTTCCAAGTTAAGAAATGAAAATGTCATAGAATTTATAGGATATAAAGTGCGGCCTTGTGCTCTACTTATTGAGTATTGTAGCATTTCATATAGAGGAGAAGCAATTACCAACATTAAAGAATACATTAATATTAATAACGATAACTCACAATTTGATTTGAATAAAAGAATTCAGTTTTGCTATCAAATTGCCAATGGAGTATCATATATCAATAATCCCAAGTCTGTCCAAACACATACCATTGTCTTTTCTGTGTGTTTTCCCACCCAGCCTGTTAATATGAAAAAATCTAGCTGACAAAACATAAAGATCTGAACTAGCATTATCAACAATTTGTAAGCAGGTTTAGGGCTTTAATGTGTTCAATTTTTCGTGCAAAATTAACCAAGAAAGCTTCTTGTAATAGTAAAGAATGTGGAGGTAAACGCTGTGGGGTTTGCTTGTATGTTCAGGAGACTAGCTCATTTTCGGGGAGATGTATTGTCCCTGTGAAAATAATCTTATTCTTAAAGCTATCACAGTAAAATCCTTTTTTGCAAAAATAGAGATATAGGATTTCGAATCATTTCTAAGAGAGGGTGTTGACCTGCCTCATAGAGAAGATTTATATTGATTTATATTGATGAAACAATAGGTATAGATGAATTGAAATACTCATTCACAAAATGAAAGAAACAAGGAGTGTGACTCATGTTTTTATACATGAAGGTTTTGGTGTACGAGCCATAAGTGACATATCTAAAGCTTAATTTTCAGTGAGAAAATTTTCAGGGAAATGAGAAAAATTCCTTGAGAAATGCGTCACAAGCATGCACAGTGAATCATTTTTACTGTTCTCGAGAAAAATTTTCTCTTCGCCAGTGAGTTGAAAAAATATCAACTTTCCGCGCAATTTCTCTGAGAACTCAAAAAATTAACCAATGAAAATCCAGATCAACTAAAATCGCTGAATCATCATCTTTAAATGTTTGTCAAAATCGTGACAAACAGCTGTCTCATCTGTTGGGGCATTTGAAATGTTGACGCCTCTCCCAATGTGTTATGCCACTCTTCATCATCTTGTAGAAGACCTCTGGCAATACACGCTTCTCGTGTATTGCCAGTAAACCACTCCATTGAAACTACGCGCATATTCAAATGAAGTGGCACCTGAAACATGCAGCAACAAAACCCGAAGGAAAAAACGTTCTCCTTCTGATGGACGGGCATTGTATAACCGAGCAACAATCGGTTTGAATGTCTTTTTTTCGTTTTTGCTATATTTTCTGTTTGTCATGAAAGACATAATGATATGGAATATCTGAATAAAGAAACTGTCATCAGGATCTTCCACATTCAGCTTAAACCATGCTGTTAGGTGATTATCTTTCAATGCCTCTTCAGCAGCTGCCTCTTCCTCACCAGCTCTAAAATAAACCTGATGACAATTAGGTAAATGAACAGCTAATCGTTTGATAGTGTGGGATTTATCATTCATGGAGACCTCGAAAATTCTCCACAATGCTTCCGGTGCACTAACATATTGAGCATCTAGAAATGTTTTCATTTCGTCATGCTCCAGACATTCATTTATCTCAACATTAGCACAATCATGTCCTTTGTAAACGTATTTAAAGAGATATTTCACACTTTTTATCGTGGTACATGCTTCCAAATTTATGTGAGCATTGTATTTTTTTGACAACCACGGGCAGTATGGTACAACCCATTGATTATCCAAGTCCACGTTTTTGACCCTCACTGTACAACCTCATTGCGTCTGCGATACATTGGATACCCATTTGCATTCATTTGGGTTGCATCACAGAATGGCTTTGGAAAATTCTTGGTACAGTTGCCATCATCTCCCATGCAGACTGAATTAGGATTTGCATTCCCACAGGGACCATGAATCATACATGATCTGATGATGTTATGTAGCTCTGGTTCAAGTTCAGGATCTGGTATTTCAGCAGAAATTAAGGTGTCAATATCATCAGCATTCTGCAGTTTGTCCTCTTGAGCTAAATGGATAAGAATTTGTGCATGAGGTAAAGAACGTTTCTGAAACTCAATAACATACAGGTGCGAAATGGATTTCCCCAAAACACCATTTTTAGTAATATCCTCTAAGAGTGATTTCAATTTCAAATTAAAAACAACCAAGTCAGGTCGATAATGTGCTGGCTCATATCCAAATTTTCTGTAATTTCTCGCCATTTAGGATTGCACGTGAAAGTGCAAAACAAATCTGGTTTTCCCATTTTAGTGACCATAGCCATAGCATCTTGATAGTTTTGTAGCATGGCTCTTGGACCACCCTGAAATCAAGAAGGTAGAATTACTGGTCTGCCTGCATGAAGGCCACGATTTTCCGCAACATTGGCAAGATGATCAATAAGGCCTTGATATTGTTCAACCCGAAGAGCTGCCTGGTTCATCCGTATGAAATGCAAACAATTAGCTTCAACTTTATATACAATAGCTATCCATGGCATATTGTTGAAGTAATCTTTTACCTTTTAAGATGGGGCTAAACGCATCTCTAAAGGCAAACCTAAATGTGTAATATTGCAGCATGGTCGTGCGACGTTGCTGACCTACTGCATATTCTGCTACATGAGGAATTTCGGAACTCCAGCCCAACTCTCCTCTTAGAAAAAATACAGGATACACCATTGGATCGATATTAGGTGATTGCACAGGCAAATCCTGCAATGGTCTATCTTGAGGGTAAACGACAATGTCTCGAGCTAATGGTGGTGCACCATCTTCACCAACAAAAACAGCTGCTACTTCATCATGATGAGGTAGATTAAATCGGCGGCGGTCACCCCCACTTCTCAAGTGCATTCTTACCTGAAAATCAATAGCATATTATCAGAATCAGTTGAAAAAGATCATTGAAGTATAACAATCTATTTGCACTTACCTCAGATGGGTGACGATTCTGTTGATTTGCGAGTTGCAATTCCTCTGCCTCTATATCACCCATGTGTTTACATGCAGCTGCATATGGACTCTCCCTTAAAATGATATCTTGCAAAGCTTGCATGACTTCAGGGAAGCAACCTTGATTTTCTGGTCTTGCCATTCGCTCGTTGAAAGCATCCATACCATCATAAATATATAGTTGACCATATGATGGAGGAACACCCGGTGGTGGGTGTAAATTACCATTTCGGTGACATTCCTAGCCATTGATAGGAAAAACTGGTGGACCACGACCTGGTGGCACAGCCAATTTCGCACCCATGGAAGCAAAAGCAACCGAACTGTTGAACTTTCGAATATTTTCTTGAAAGTTCTTTGCTTGATTGTTATCACCTACTAAAAGATCTTTAAGGTCATTAGGATAATAAATGTTATCTAAATAAACTTTACCATTGTGACAACACTTAAAATTAGTTTCGTTTGCAAACATCCTGGCACCACAATACTGAAAGACCTTGTCCATGGCACCAAGATAATGTAACTCAGGCATTTGAACTTGTCGAGCAGCACGATGCAAGGGTGGAACAGCATTTCGTTGAACATCCCACCTGGCCCTCATGCGACGAACATGAGCATTTCGCCGGGCTAATCCTTGACCGTCATCTTCAAGTTGACGATACTGAACAAGTCTTTCAGCATTATTGATTCGAAGTCGTTCATTTTCTGATGCGACCCGCTGAATATTTGGTGGCTGGATATTAATGTTTTGCTGAAGCTGTTGGCGCCTTACCTCAGCCACATCCTCATGTGCATGCTGACGCTGAATAACAGAGCGCATTTGTTGCTGATCAGGTGGCTGGAGCACAAACTGGCCATTCCTAAAAACTGCTTGGAAGCCAGGAATAATATTAGTGCCTCTTATATTAAACACTAACAACAACAAAAAAGGAAGATATAGCTACCAACTGTGAATAAACAGTACACATCTAGGCAGAAGCATAAGGGAACTTTAACGCAAGAAGCAAGACGTGCTTTTGAAGAGCGTAAGAATAAATATGTTATCACATAAAACCGAGTAGTTTACTTAGCTTGGATTATTCGTAAATGTTATATATTGCTGTTTTAAATACCTGAGGAAGCTTACCACAAAGTTATACGCTTGTGAATGAAGTATTTTTGGAAGTATCTTGAGAAATTATTTATCGTATGTCTCAGAAAATTCTGCAAACACTTCTTACTACATGCTGAATGAACATGGTTTTTACATGTGACATTTGTAAGAGAGCTTTTTACTCTCTCAAAGGACGTAATATACATTATGTTTATTGCAAGCAAAAAGAACGTAATTATGTGAGACGTGTCAACTCAGCTAATTGCCCGATTAACATCGCAGAGATACAAGAGGTTGAACAACGTGTGGAAACCGATCTCTTTCTAGAAACAGACGTGTTACCTCTTATACTAACTGATAAAAACGATGAGAATACATTCAAATCAAAAAATCAAACAGCAAATCTGCCAACATATGCCAATGTCAACAAACTTCAATCTAGTACAATTGTAAATAACATACCCGGGAACAAATTTGTGGACCTCATTGACAGTGCTTATAATGAGACAATTTTCTGGAAGAAAAACTTATTTATGCTACCTGCTGGAAAAGCTGCAAAGTCATTTATTCTGGAAATTTCCTTTTGGATTGACCAGTTTAACAGGGACAAAAAATTACACCATATAGCCCTTTAAGTTTTTATGTTAATTCCAAATTTACTACTCCAAAAACCATCCAAGGAGAGTAAAGCGAAGGAACATAACACCAAACTTTCAAAACGATTACAGCTATAGAAGGAGGGCAAAATAAACGTTTTGTTGAAAGAAGGCAGAACTATTCAGAAACTCATCACCACAAGTAAAAGACGCACAAAAACTGATACGTGAAAACTTTTCGCTAAGCTTATGTTAGAAGGAAAAGTCTCTGCTGCACTCAAGATCTTATCTGACGACGACGAACATGGTGTCCTTCCACCAACCGCCGAAACCATCACAGAGTTGAAGAAAAAGCACCCTTCCCCTGCCCCTGCTCAGGAAGAGACTCTCTTCCAAGGTCCGATTCAAGACGTGGAAAGATTCTACTTTGATAATATCAACGCTGATCTTATACGTATAGCAGCACGACAAACAAAAGGTGGTGCCGGACCCTCAAAACTTGATGCAGAACAATTCAAAACAATTCTCTGTAGTAAGAAATACAAACACGAAGGGCAGGCATTATGTGAGAACATCGCTACGATGGCAAAGAAAATTGCAACAACAGTCATTGATCCCTCGTCTTTAGGAGCCTACGTTGCTTGCAAGCTAATTCCACTCAGCAAAAATCCAGGTATCAGACCCATCGGAATGGGAGAAACTATTCAACGAATAATTGGCAAAGCTGTTGGCTGGGTTCTAAAAATTGACATTCAGGAAATTGCCGGACCATTGCAAGTGGCAACAGGCTTAGAAAGCGGGACTGAAGCCGCGATACACGCCATGCAACAAATCTTTGAACACGAAGACTGTGATGCCGTTATTCTAGTCGATGCTAGCAATTCATTCAATGCATTGAACAGACAGGTGGCTCTCCATACCATTCAATGTTTATGTTAATTAATACGTACCGAAATCCAGCACGAAGTGAAGGGAAAAAAATACTATCACAGGAAGGTACTACGCAAGGGGACAACTTGGCCATGCCATTTTATGCTCTTAGTACCGTGCTTTTGCAGAACCATTTACGATCAGTGGCTGCGGTTAAGCAGGTATGGCTGGCTGATGACGCCACTGGTGCTGGAAAAATCGCTCCTTTAAAGCGTTGGTGGGATATCTTAATTGAAGAAAGACAAAAATGTGGTTATTATGTAAACGAAAGCAAGTCGTGGATTATTTCAAAAACTGAGGTGATACAGAAAACTGCAATTGATATCTTTAGTGACTCTTCGATTAAATTTACAACGTCAGGCAAACATCATCTGGGTGCGTCTATCGGAGGTAAAAAGTTTCGTGATGAATATGTTGGTGAAATGAAATGAAAAAGCTATCATCAATCGCTCTGACAGAACCACAAGCTGCGTTTGCAGCTTTTACCCATGGGGAAGTACACAAATTTAGCTACTTCATGCGAACTATCGATGGAATGCAGGAATATCTAAAACCACTAGATGCAATCATCACTGATATGTTTTTACCATCATTACTTGGAAATACCATCTCCGAGAAGGAAAGAGAACTATTCAAACGATCCATAAAGAGCGGTGGTCTTGGAATTCCCAAACTAGTTGATAATGCTTCCATCGATTTTGAAACGTCAAAAGTCATCACAGCCCCATTAGTTGCTGTCATTATCGCCCATAGTGATGTTACTCCAGATAAGAATGAAGTGAAACGTATTCGGGCAGAGAGGATTACCACAGTTAAGCAGCATCGAAGAGAAGAGGAGATATTAGCCAACAACGAGCTCAATAAATTAGAATTACGTGCAATTGAACAAAACAGTGAAAAGGGGGCTTCAAGCTGGTTGACTGTGCTGCCACTGAAAGAACAGGGTTTCAATCTTTCTAAACAAGAATTTCAAGACGCTCTTGCATTGAGGTACAACCAAAATGTGAAGAACCTTCCATCTAAGTGTGCATGTGGAAATGTCTTTGATGTAAACCATGCAATGTCATGCAAGAAGGGTGGCTTCATATCCATCAGACATAATGTCAGAGACTTTGAAGCCAACCTATTGAAAACAGTATGCAAAGGAAATACAACGAACGAGTGTTAAACAATGAACATGGCTCATTCACCCCACTTGTTTTCTCCTTTACTGGGGGAATGAGCAAAGAATGTTCAGTTTACCACAAGTTCTTTGCGGAAAGAGTTGACCAAAAGACTGGGCACAGATATGACCAAGTGGTGGCCTGGATAAGATGCAAGTTAACTTTCCTGATCAAGAGGTCAACTTTGCTCTGTCTAAGGGGCTCTTGCTCTGTCAAAATGAATTCTGATGTAACTGATGATTTTGATCTTGCATGTAGTGATGCCAGGCTCTGCTTCATACTCTTGTCGTATGAGCAGTCAATAGTAGTGTATACATTTTTTACGTATACTTTGT
Organism: Turritopsis dohrnii; assembly: GCA_027922465.2. Lineage (NCBI taxonomy): Eukaryota > Metazoa > Cnidaria > Hydrozoa > Anthoathecata > Oceaniidae > Turritopsis > Turritopsis dohrnii. The sequence goes on from BQMF02000399.1 coordinate 80,915, forward strand.
GAAACGTCAGAATCGAGATTCTTTTGAGGCGTATTTTCAGTTTGATTTTGAATTTTGCTGTCATACCTTTGAGAGAGCATTTTCTTATATATATTATAAATGTTCGTTAAAAAAAACTACATTTTTATAACAGCGTTTCGATTTCTCTTCGTCAGGTTATTTAAAAAAATGTCTTACAACATGTTTCTATATATTAATAGCCGATTCTCTGTCTGTCTGTCTGTCTGTCTGTCTGTCTGTTTGTTTGTCTGTCACGCAAAATGGTAGATTAAGTTGTGAGCGAAATTATTTCTTTTTTTGTGTGCGACGTGAGTTCGAAGCAAATACATTACAACCCCAATCGAACGTGACTTTTTTTGGCTGATGAACTAATAGTTTTGTTTTTATCATTATTGTTAGTTTTATATTCCACGTTGACTTGGCTTTGAAAACAGTACATCAACTAAATATAAAGAAACTAACTGATTAAACATTTTGTACAAAAAACAGCAGTGGCAGAACGTGGCAGCATATGTTCGGTTTGCCTAACTCTTGCCTGACTGTCTGAGACGGTTGAACTTTTTTTTTGAGCAATCAAAATGTTTAAAAACCGATAGGTAAAAAAAAGAGTATCATATCAAAACAAAATGTTTTTTTTTTTTTTTTGCTTTTCTTTTAATAAATCAATTTCTTCTTTTAATTGTTAAGCGTTCTGATCGAACGTTTTTTTTATTCTATTTATTCATTTAGCACGTGCCTTTTTTCTCTCCTCCGTGTGAACTTTCTAAGAAAAGAAACCATTTTCCCCCTGTTTGATAGCACCCATGTTGGAGCGCGTAACTTTTTTAAAACAAAAGCTAATAAAAAGTTGAAGTTTTCCCTCTCTACGTTTTGAGTGTATTGTTACACTGATAAAAGATTGGTTTTACCAGAGGTTGTGACTTCGAATCTGCTTCTGGTTGAACACAAGTTATACGAGCCGTTTATAAGGAAATTTGATACAGTGATACAGAGCAGGTGGACATGGGCGGCGAGCGACGCCGCCTTGGCGGCTAGTATATAGTAAATCTGTTAAAATACATACGCCCTATTAGCAATTAAAAATCATATTTTCATAAAAGAAACTAAATCCTTGATAATAAAAAGTAAAAGTGAAAACACTCGGGGGAGAATTAGAATCAGCCACTGAAACGAACATGTTTGCAAGCAAAAACAGAATACACACAAGCAAAAACAGAATACACACAGGACACAAAGTGATTAAAACCTAGAAAGCAGAACGTGCAGAGCATTACTAACAAAAAGTAAAATATACCAAAAAATAAGACAAGACGAGAAGCTAAAAAATACAATAAAAACAGCAAAACAACAAATAAGTTTGGAATAGACTAACTCCTTACCCCTCTGACACAACGCTAAAAAGCTGAAGTGCAGACACCTTACATGCGATATACACGCAAAAAGTGCGTAAAAAACGGAGGAAGTGCTAGTCTATAATAAAATACACAAAAATTACACAAAATTATGTAGGTACATTGCGTTCATTAAGTCCCTGTGGTAAAAATGTTTTTAATTTGTAATGCCAAAAGGACTCCCTTTCTCGAAGTTGGTTCTCGGTTTTTGATGCGTCAATAATTTGAAAACTAAAATCTTGAAACCCATTATGTGTGTTTTGTGTAAAATGTGAAAATAAACCCGCCTGTGGAACAACTCTACCCTGATTAAGTGTACCTGCATTCTTACGTTCACAATAAGATTTAAAGTGACTCCTATAGTTATTAACCCTTAGTCTGAATGGTGTTTTTGTACTACCAATATATTGTTTATTACATGTTTTACACACTAGCCTATAAATCACATACTTTGAATTGCAGTTAAAATTTCCCCGACAAATAAAATACGTTTTAGTATTTTTTCTATCAGTAACTTACAAACCTGACAATTCGATTTTTTGCAACATTTGCAGGATCCCCCTTTTTTATCAACTGCAGGTAACTGTGCCCGTCGGGAAAAATATCAATTATATTTATTATGATCATTTGATATATGAATTTGCAGGAATAATTGTCAATAATTTCATGATAACGAAGAATAGATATTACTTTATATGGATTAGTCGCAATAAAAGTTTCTTTCATAACAGATAAAACCTACAGCATAAATTGAAACAGAAATAAAGTATTATATTTGATTGAGTTTTACTTAATCATAATGATTTAATGTACAGGTATACCTCAGATGCTTTCACATATTTCTAAAAAATAGCCGAATTATGAAAGTAAATTATAAATTACAGGAAATTACAAAGCGAATTTTGTACATTGAAATAATTACTTTTTTATGCTTTTCATTAATACTTCTGCTACTTTCGTCCTAAAGAAAGCAGAGTTTTTATGAACAATATAAGTATATACTGGAAATATTTAAATAAAGTAAAAACCTTACTTGTGTAGAGTACAACTCAGACAAGTGCCATGGCTTATCAGTAGCAAACTTCTAAATGTAAATGATCAGTTGAAAAAAGGGTTTTGTAAAGATAAACCATTAGAAATATTTCTACCTTTTGCCAGGGCAGTCCGGTAACACCATAGTTATACCGTAGCTCTGTACCTTCAGGTAAGTCACGTAATGCAAACAAACACAAAGAAATTTTTTTGTCAGCCACTAACGGTTTAACAACACAATTTGGATGCTTAGAAGAATGATTAATAAACTTTCCAAATCTACCATCAAATGTCCCATCAATACTATAAGAGGTGGATGAGTAATATTACAGTTCTATATACTTTCTATAATCTACAAAACGAAACTAAAAATACCTACCAATACTTTTCATAAAAAAATAGATATGATCCATATGTTTGTGGGTAGGACTTTTCAAGCTCCCTTCCCCTTTCTGCAGACATTAATGTTCCAGGGTATTCACATATGAAAGCTGACTTTTTAAATTCAACTGTACAAAAGACACCAAAGCCTATAACATCACACAAAATTTCACATTTTTATAATCTCGATCATGTTAATTCAATATTCTAGGCAATGTATTATAAAACCTAATGTTATATTGGACCCCTCACATTCAAAGTTGGTGTGTTTTGATTTTCTCAGGTTAGAGTTTATGCACTGCATTTATTAAAAAAGTAATCCTATATAGCCATTCTGTCATTTTACAAAATAGAAACCACTTATCTATATACTAATACGTGCTGTGCATACCACTTTTTCACGCTTTCACTCTCTAAAATTTCGGGTCGTTTTTGCGGTCACTTATTCATAATGGAGTGTCAGACCACGGCGGTTAATATTTTTCTACGATTAGTATAGGGGAAAACATTGCATTGCATTTAATTGTTTCAAATGTTTTGATTATTCGCGAGATCAAGAAACAATAGACAACAACGGAAGTATTGCGCGAAGATTTATTAATGTTTTTAGGTTAAGTACGCTTTTGAACTTTTTTGTTTGTTTGTTTGTTTTGTTTTTTCTTATAGTATTAATAGGGTTTCTGCGTCAGTACTTTTCAAATAATACGCGATTGAAGAAATGAATATCATGGCTTTTAATCATGACGGTCTGGGTTCGTAAAGAAAATCGCAATTGTTTTTAATTCACATTTTGACACTTTTACGACTTTCGCGTTTGGCTTTTATTTACATTGGGGTGTGGATTCCATGAACAGTTACAGCGATTTTAATCTTTTTGTTGTTTACCTGTACGCACAATTTATTTTTACTACTGCATATATCGTATCGTGAAAGATTTATTACGAATATTTTGATGTGTTTCAGATCTTCTGATTAAAAAGTTTTTCTGTTCATAACTCCAGTGTTTAACTAAATATGCTTTAGCCGGAATACCTAGAGATTTTTAATTAAAAGAGTGAAGAGTGTTTTTTTCTGTATTGACGTTAGATATTTTTAATCATGGGGGAACCATTGCATTGCATCTTCAATTTATACAATTTATGTAAAAAGTGAAAAAAGTGGATGCACAGCGCGTATTCTACACAGGATACTACATTCTAAACATTCTACATTCCAAACAATTGAGGAACTTTATCATACTAAAATTCATTATACTAAGCCTTTCTCTCTGTTCAGCTCACATCGATTAAAACCTGTAAAAAAATTTTACACGGGTTACTAGTACACTATAATCCGGATAACGCTTAATCATTGCAGAACCACTTCAAATTCTCCACACAGAAAACTGTTAGTTCCGGAATTCCTTCGTAACAATTTTGTGAATAAAACACTTGATAGCGATAGAATAGCAAGATTTCGTGTGCAAATATACTAAAACAAAAGCAAAAACGTTATTGTATGAAAAAACCTTCAAGTTAATAAAATATCGATGAAACCAATACAAGAAGTTACTATGTTGATAAGCTATGTCGAAGTTTTCATTACCCTGGAGCGAAAAATATAAATACAACAAAACCTGCTCGTCTTTAAAAATCATTCTCAAAATTAACAGAGTTGCACAAGGACAACAACAAAAAACATCAGAAAATCAAACAATCAAAATCAAGAAGATCAAAACAGAAAATTCGAATCAAACTTGACTAAGAGTCATGTTGTCTTTGTCTACTAACATCAATATCGCTTCACTAAGAAGAATTTTCTTCGTAACTTCTTCCTCGTCGATATCGAAAGGATCATCTTTTTCAAGATCTTTCCAGATAGAGCAAATGCTTTTCTCGTCGATAGAAAATATTTTGTCTTGTTCACCATCTATCGTGACATGAACCAACATAACTTTAGGCAAGTCATCTGCTGTTGTTCTCGCGCCACAAGCATCGCATTTGATAATTAGCTCTTTAGACTTCACTTGTACAATTTTCTTGCAAGAACAAATATAACCATATCGAAATGTCCTCACCGATCGAAATTTTACTGCCCTGATATCCAAGTTATCATTTCGAGGTGGCAATCCAGCTACTTCATCGGGGACATCAGAAGCATATTTCGAGAAAGTTGATGAGCATGTTGATAAGTATAAACCTTTTGTCTCGTAATACAGCACCTGCAAATTATTTAGCATAAAGTCGCTGTTTCCACTCCGTAATTCATCAACGAAATATTCATGCCAACCATCCCATAAGGTGACCGATATCGATCCTGTTGCATCTGAGAAAAAGCAGTTTTCATAGATCGTGACAGCTTTTCCGTAGCACTCCACTTTCTTTTCGACACATCGATCCATATTTATACGACCTTTCACTGAAACCAATTCATGAACCACATCTTCAGTAATGGTTACGATATCAATTGGGTGAATGACGCGCTCTTTTCGCTGAAAGTCCACATCATTATGTTTCGGCTCCTGAACTTTGGTGGCTGAGTTGATAATGACTTCAGCAAACCTCTCGTTGGTGCTCGTTTGCAATAATGCGTTCACTAACTTTATTGGCTCGCATGACTCTTGTTTTCTTTGAAAAATATGCAGTTTCTTTCTGTCGAAGCAGATCGCTTTTTTGACAGCATTCTCCCCAACTTGCAATTCAAGTCGAAAGGAATTTGATTTTACCGGAGACACATGGTCCACGAAAGCCACAACATCACCAGTTTTTCTCTTGCCTGCCATCTCGATAATGCTTATTTTCGAAAACAGTACTGCACGTTTAATAAATTGACATAAATAAAAAAGGTAATTATCTAGTTTTCAATAGTCCCTTTGTGCTACATCTGTTCTGATTGGTTAACATAAAAGTACCTTTGTGCTGTTCTATTTCGATTGGTTAAAGTGAAAGTAAGGTTTAACTGCTGAACTTACAATCACTTGATCAGCTAATTCAGTAAACAACTGGTAGCAATGTGTTTTTTTTAAAGAATTGTCAGCTGTCATACCCTAACATTTATTCACCAGGTGTTTTTAAAGTACGATGGTGTGTCTCTGTTTTCATTTTATTTGACCAGCACGTGATCAAAATTATGCAATGTGGATATCACGATTCTCAAAGATACCATTGTACTTTGGAATTGCACAAGCACACTGTTTATGTTTTGGTAGTTATGTTTTCAAATTTCATAAAAAAATTTTTGTCGTACGTTAATTTTATTATCAATACTAAGAAAGTAATTGAATATTTTTCTTTAAGCAACACACCAATTTTTCCACAAATGCTTTCTAAAGTTTTCCTAAAATGAGAAAGGATCACGACTAAAATGTTCGCCAAACGATAAATATGTTTTGAAATGAGTAGTTAGTGTAAATGGGGTCTAATTATCAAATTTTTGAAACAAAAGAATTATGCATGCTTAAGGCCGTATAACTTATGTTTATTTTTTTTAAGGCTGTTATGTAGAAAACCACGCGCCCTCTTCGATAAAAATTTAAAAAACAATTTTTAATTATGACATGACTTCATGAAACCAAAAATGCTTTCGAAATAACTGCTTTTTAAGATAGATCTTTGAAAGCCTTGATGCACAAAGACAGTGTAGATAGCTAACAAACGAGAAAGGTAATAGGAAACCTTGAACTGATGTGCTTTACTGATAATTATCTAAAAATTTGAAGGTTGCGTTCCTCCATTAGAATTTATATAGCATTATGAGTGGAGTCTCACAGTCTCTAGAATGTAGGCTAAACTGCCATATCGGCCGGAGTAGGATGAGGAGTGGTGTTTTAAAGATAATGAACTATTATATATAGAGCTAGGGTTGCACTATGCTGATGTCAGTAGAAATGGAACAATTGAGAAATGGTCTGGGAACGAGCAGCTATTTATTATTAACAAAGCGCTCAAATAAATAAAAAAAAAAATGATTGGCTCTCTCGTGGAGATTACCTCACAACAAAATTGCTGACACTTTTTTGTTGACCTTATGATTCATTATTTCATTATTTTAATACGGTATTTGTTTGCGCGGCTGCCATATAAAACGTGTGGAAACAAACATGTTTGTATCATCATCTCTTTATTACTAATCTACAAGCATCGTGATCCTTAAAAAAGAGACTTTCAATGTGGCATTCAATCGAAAATAAATCTAGCAAGGACTTTCTTACGTAGACGTGATCAAGAAGAGAACCAGAAAGATGTGTTGGTCGATTTACAATGAAATTGTACCATTCCAGCGTGGACTTCAGGCTTTCGTTTTCTTTGAAACCGTTGATATTGAAATCTCCCATTACTATGTCAGGAGTTTCACTCTGCAATAAATAACCTAGTGTTTCCATGAATATTCTCATTTCTTGTGAGTTCTTCCGGTATAAAACTAAGATTTTAAATTCTTTAGATGAGAATGATTTCTTTATAGCTGTGATAACACTAAAAGATGGAACTGATAACTCACGCAATATTTCTAAGGAGCAGCGATGGAGAAATGCCAAACTGCAAAACCGTTCTCGATTATTATTGTATCGCTTTTGAAAGTTTGACAATTGGTCATTTTCCTCTGAGAGTGCATCACCTGGTCTCAGTAATACACATCAAATCACTTTCTATAAGAGATTTAGTGGATCGTATTTCAGGAGCATGTTTGATTAACGATCGTGTGTTGAACATTGTGATAATGAAATTATTTTCTTCTGGTTTTGTGACTTCTTCCATGCTTAGCATTTGTGTTTGTCTTAACACCTCGTATTCTGCTGTTACGGCAGGATCCGCTCTGATTGCTTTTCGTTCATATTGACCAGTCAAAAACAAACCGTTTAAGGAAGTTACTCTGCTGAGTGCCACATACATTTGTCCATAGTTAAAACTTCCTTGTTTCACAAGATCAAAGTTGACGACAATCTTATCTAGTGACTGACTTTGCACTTTGTGAATTGTACAGGCCCAAGATAGAATGATGGGAAACTGCGTCCTTTTAATTACTGGAAATTCTAACCGAGGAAAGATTTTGATTTTTGTTTCTACTTTTTCTATAGGAACACTATTACTACGTATGGCATTTGGATCAGTGCTTTTCAATTTCGAACCTGCTTCAGCATCATCAAACTTTACATATACCTTCGCTACTTGTGAGTTTTCAATACCAAATCCTGTAACTGTTCCTATCTGTCCGTTGATAAGACCATCAGTAATATCTATATTTGATATCAGCATAACTTTAGCGCCGATTTTAAGTTTTAATTCGCGTAGTAAACCTCCTGCGCCTGCTTAATTTCTATCTAAAGCTTTTTCTAGAGCAGATGGTGCGATTTTTGTCTTAGGAAGTTCGTCTATCGATCGAATAATATATAGCTGATTAAGATTAGCTTCCAACTTAGTTTCATTGTGTAATTTACTTTGTGCGTTCTCACCAAATAAATGCAAGGCTTCGTGAGGAAAGTTTGGGTCCTCAATAGAGATAAATCTACTCTTTAATACTGCTTCATCCTCCTTGGAAACATCACCTACTCGTACCCGGTTGAGCATGTTGATAAATGTTGTGTCGCCACGTTGTCTCATCACTTCCGTCAACTCTGCGAATTTAAATTTTCGCCATATATGATCTGCATTTAGCATTTCATTACAACCTCGATATAAATCGAAAACCCTCTGCGCTCTAACAGGAGGTAACTGATACAGATCACCAAACACAATAACCGTTTTGCCAGCAAATAACTTTTCATAAGGGCATCCAAAAATTTGTATAAGTCTTAAGTGTATATGAAATAAAAGTACGTTAGAGACCATTGATAGTTTGAACATTTTGCATTTTGTTTCTCAGTTCTGATTTAGTCTTATCGCTGATATTTGGAAGACCTTTTTTAGCAAAATTCCCTACTGGGATACCTAGACCAGAATGCAATGTTGTTCCATGAATATTTACAGCAGCCACACCAGTAGGAGCAAACAAAAGTACTTTGGGTTTATCTGGTATGCCAGTTCTATATGAAAACAACTTAGTAAGTGCATGATAAATAGTACTAATCAAGTGGGATTTTCCAACACCTCCGCTTCCTGTCACAAATATCCTTAATGGTTCTACATTTCTTTGAATGTCACAACCCATGTTCTTCACATACGTTTTAGCCCAATCATAAATGATATCAAATATTCTTCTTTGTTTGGCATTAAGTGAAACTATGGAAGATTTTATTTGGTCATCAGGTAAACAAATATTGTGCGAAGCTGCAATTTCCATAGTAGCAGGTTCAACATTCTCTGCAAATACAATCCCGTCCATTTCTTCATTATCAGAGTTTGGATTTTCATTCGCCTGACGTAACTGATCTATGACGTCTTCATCTTCTTGTTGAGCAAACGAATCCATGTTGTTAAAGGAATTTTCGTGATAATTCCTAATGGCTTCATCCACTAAATCTCCATAAGGTTCGAAGATCATTTTATTATGATTCACTAATTCTAAAAGTTTATCCATGTATGAGCCAGTAACAGGAGACTTCAAATCATCCTCACTTCGAAACGGGTAGAACATGAATAACAAGTGATGTGCATATTTTTCAGGGTGTCTGTATCGGTTGGGTGCATGATATCTTAAGATTGCTTTAACTTTTCTACATGCTAATACTTCTTTGGAAGACATTAGAGGCATCTTTTGAGGATATCTATGCGCTTCATAGTTGTTCTCTACAACTTCGTTGGTAAGAACTTCAGGCTGACAGTCGTTATCAGTATCGTCACTAGGTTTGCGTGTCGAATAGTAATGGGAGAGAAACTCAGCATAACATAATTTGTCAACCATTTTATATTTTCCCTTTTTAAAATTATAATCATGTGTATCAACATATCTATCCAACATATTTTTCTTGTAAATATCAGTGCTGTCCCCTGGAAGCTCAAGAATTTCTTCCTCACTTTTACATATTCTATACCTTTGCTCTGGTAAGTTGCTATTTTCGAAAATTACTCCAGGAAAGCATTTTCTCGTCCATAATTCTGGCATAATATGATAAACAGCTTCTTGAACTGAACATTCTCTTTTAGTTGCATACGCTCGTGCTATAGATTTCATTTGTTCGTACTTACTTGAATTATTTGTTGAAGCTTCTATCGTTGCTTGTTTCATGGCTTGCGAAGTGTCATCCTCTGATTTCGAGAAGTAAGCACACATATAACTGACAGCTTTATACTGATTAAGCACTGGTTGAATATCTAGATTAGCACGCCATGCCATCAACCCTTCACAGAAATAGTTGTTTATGTAGCAGGAATTTGTTGGTCTTTTAAAGTGAATTTGAAAATCTTCATCACTGGAAATTGACAAAGCTTTGTAATATTCTTGTTCTGTAATATGTAATTCGTCCAATACCTCTGGAATGTCTTTCACTGAGACATAATCCTCTTTGGTTGGATCTAGAAAGTTGTTTTTCCCAGGAAACAAGTTCTCTTCGATGTATTTTTTAACTTTATCCAAGATTTTTCTCCTTCCCTGTAGAATTTTTGTTCTTTCCGTTTCTGGCAAATCTTTAGAAAGAGGTTCCGCTACTATTGTTCGTTCAGTGAAAAAACGTCCGTAATTAAACCTGCAATCTGAGTTTTTATATTTTCTGCAAGACTTGGAATGAGTATGGGTTTGATATGTTTTTACAAGCTCATATAGTTCGGGCTCTTCATTTTTATCTGGAAGATAACATTTGATAATTTCGTCCATAAAAGTAACATATTCAGTTTTAGTTTCTTTAGTTAAGACCGGTGCGTTTAAAACCCAGAGGAAAGAGTGAATGTGAGGTGAGCCACGGAATTGAAACTCGACTCTTATTGCATAATACTTTACTTTTCCTAGTGGACCATTAATAACGATTTCTTTGAAGAAAACTTCTACGCGATATTGAAAATGTCGAGCTACAAGCACTGGGTTACTGTTTAGAATTTCGCATCTTTCCATGTATGAGAGTTCGTTTATTTCTTCTTCTGTCGTTGGATGCCCTTCAAGGTTTTTGATGATTGTGACTAACTCATTCCATCTAAGATCAGCGCAAGAAAGGGTTAGAAAAAATGTCGGAAGTCCTAATTGTTTAACTGTTGCTAGTACTTCTTGTAGGAAACGTTTCCAGTATGCAGGAGTGCCTTTAATGGTGTTCATAAAGGAATATCCTTGGTCATTTTAAACAAGTTCTCTGACTTTCTCACTGAAGTTTTGACTTAACATTCCAGCAGTTAACTGATTTCCACCAACCTTCTTCGTCGCTATGTTAATACTACTTGTCAGTCGTAACTGTTGTAAGACAGAATGAGCGTAGAAAATGTAATCTGGATCTGAGGCAAACATTTGTTTATAGTTAAGAAACCGTTGATTGAAATATTTTACAGGACTAAGATAGACATCTCTCTTCACCTTATATCCAAATTTACCAGTAGGAAAAAGACATGGATGAGCCAGCTCTTCACAATGATCATCAGCAAGCAAAGATAAAGGGCCTTTTCCTTCTCCTGGAGCTATTATAAGGTTCTCTTCGTCCGTTTGTGCAGGAATACAACTTATTAAAGCAGTTTCGGTTGTCGGAACTCTGTAGTCGTTCAATGGATTTTCATTTTCTTCCATCAAGTTTGGAATTGACTCTAATTCGTTATATTGTTCTTCATTTTGTAAAGATAAAAGTTTTGGTTGAATATTATCCATGTCAATTGTAATATCACTGTAAAAAGGATTATTTTCTTTTAGGTACTCAAACAAAGTTCTTACTATGTCAGGACGTACTGCTTCAAATAAAACATGACCTTTGAAAGCTAGTTTTCGCTTGAGTTTGACCATGATTACACCAGTGCTATCAGAGGGTTGTGGAAGAACATTAAACACTTCGTTTGTCTCCACTGGGATGTTGCAAATGGCACCTTTCACTTTTAGCATTTGTCCTTTAGGCATAACCGCAACTTTCTTAAATAATAGTCTTTTAGAAACGATAGCTTTTTCAAGTTTTCTTACATCTTTTAGTTCTTCTGGAAGTTCATATGTTTCTAATCTGTTGGTGGCAGCTTGGCACGGTATTTGGCCCTTCAATATTTTTTTATGACACGTGTGACAAACGTATTCATTATCGTCAAAACTTACTACTCGGGAGAGGTTCTCAGGCGAAACTTTTTACTTTTCATTATTAAATTGTACAACAGACTTGAAATACAGGCATCTATTGCACGATACGCAAATATAACAAGGACCTTCAGAAACTAAATTCATAAATCTAGCAATCCTTGTAGCAGACATTCCTTTTCTTGAAGACTGTATTTGATACTTTCTCTTACTATGGGCACGCATTTTTGTCTTCTTAGACAGGTGTGCTTCAGTTCCTATGCTATTTTGATATGATGCGCGATTATGATTTCTCATACGTTCTTTTTTTGCAACATGCATCTCTGTGCCCATCATACTTTGATAAGAATCGTTATGGTGTTTTCACATTTTCTCCTTTTTTGTTTCATGTTCTTCTGTACCTATTATACTTTGATAAGAATCGTTATGGTGTTTTCACATTTTCTCCTTTTTTGTTTCATGTTCTTCTGTACCTATTATACTTTGAAAAGAATCATGTTGACGTTTGCGATTCTTCTCTTTGTTCAGTTTGTGTTCTTCAGTATTTTTCTTAGCGTCCCAGTGACGTTTCTTCCTTTCCCGTCCATTTCCTTTTCTTACTTCATTGCTGATATGTGTAACATCTTCTTCACTTACTTGAGCTCGAGCATACATGATTTCATACTGTTTTACGCTAGAGTTTCCTAAGTATGTTTGATGCACATATTCGCATAGATCAAACGATGTCTTAAAACGCAACAAAGCTGAGTTACCATAACCTGACATGCGTCCAGTGTCATCATGCGAGTGAGAATCAAATAAATAATACGCGTTCTTGGATGTTAAAATTGCGAAGGCGTATGGATGAATAAGCATAATCATTCCATCTCCAATGTCTAGGCCAGGCGATGTATATTCAAGGAAATTTGTAGCCGTAGTTCCATTCAGAAGTCCGAACCGTGTACTTAATTTAGAAAGCAGTACTTGTTTGCTGAAAATTTTCACTTCTGACGGAAGTTCGTCTAATGAAAGATAACGATATATTCCTAACTCCTTAAAAGTTTTATCACCTAGTAGTAGCACTTGGTCCACATCGCACGTTTTCCAAACGCCTATCCGTTTAACCTTTGACCAACAAACACTCAACAACGCATTACAAGTGCACTGAATTCCAGCAGTTTCGCCAAAACGTAAATCACTTTGACTGAAAGATCCTAAAATTAACTTCTCAACATTTACAGGGCCAGGATTACTTTCGACATCGCCATCCTGCATTAATTTTTGCCAGTTCCAAAACGAAGTTGCATGTAGGGTCAGCAAACACCGTAAAACACACGCAGTAATCGCTAGGGCAGTGACCAATTCCAAAGACCTCCTCAAATGCCTCGATGAGGAAACCACATACACCTTGAAAGTATCTTTCGCGCATAGAAATAAATGCTTCAGCATCCAGCGTGCCGCTATACAAACACACGCAGTTTGGGGAGACAGAAAAGTGAGAACGTAATAAAATAAATATGCGGGGAATCGCGGCTAAGATTTTAACAGTTGTGTCATGTATAATTTCGCAACAACAGGAATTATTACAAAAACGGCGAGGATGAAAAGTAACAACTCAGCCAAGAACTGCCACCATGAAATGACGCGAAAGTGTTGACAAATTGCCCTTCCTCCAAAACATCCAATTCGCGCACGATACAGTTCCAGGGAAATCATTACAAAGTATTGGAACAAAATATCTTTGAGGTCTTTTGAGTGAATTAATTTGGTACCCTAGGGATACGCTACAATGTAGATACTATAATGCGCGATTTAATTTCAATAAGGAAAATTAATAAGTTACGATAAGTGTGCAAGTATATCAGTTAATTTAAACAGATATCAGGAATGCGAATAAGTGTACAACTATATTGGGTAGTTTTCAATGTTTCAATATCTCAATTTCTCGATATCTCAATTTCCAAGTTACTATGTTACTATGCACTCACAAGGAGTATCAACTAGCACTCCCTCGAAAGGGAGTATAGGTAATAATAAAATAAAGCCAGCAAGTTAACCTAAAACAAGAGAAAATATAATTTAACATCAAATGTAATTGCATTGTGCATACAATAGAGATAAATTGCACTTACTTTAAGATTACTGGCTCTGGTGCCTTCACGACAGACTGGCAATAATAATAAAGACAACATCCTATAAGACAAAAGTAGCATAATGAGGCATTGTCCTAACGATGAGAAGACAAAGTATCTCAAACATAGCTAAGGTCATCAGGTCCACAACAGCGACAAGAATTCAATACCAAACTGATTTTTTTTTTACCCTACCAAGCTTGCATTAAAATTAGCATGCCAGAATCATTGGTGTTTATTCAACTAATTTGCAGAAGAAACATGTCATAATCAAAGGAAAGAAAAACATCCTGATGTTAAAACAACATATGGTTACAATTTTTATAATTCCTGATTCTTTTCCGACCAATTATCATTTAATTTGAAATAATAAGCTATAAAAAGCAAACTTGGAATATATGACAAAGCCACAAATGAGCAACTTTTCTTTTCCTAAAACCTTATACCTTGATACCACTTCCATCAAACCTTAGAAATGGGTAAATTTCATTCAAAATATGAACCTGTATTCCCTTCCAAGTACACCTCATCACGATCTCAAATCTTACAAAAAAGTAACTGTTAACACTATCATTGAGTTGAGGTAATAAAATAATCTAATAAAGTTTTGACAGAACTAAATAGATTTTTTAGAATTAACACAAAAATAAGAATGAAATAAGGAAATCTTTTAACCATAAAACACGAAACAATACTTCACTACACAAAGGACGAATTTTGATATTTCATAACGTATTGCACCAGCACTGGATATTTCTCATTTGATCTGTATAATATCAAATAGATGCTGGACAAATACCATTTTTGTTTATTTAATTTCGTATCATACATGGTGAAGTATACTACCAACATTCTTTCTTATGAACAGCCTTCCTAATTCCAAACGTAAAATAAAAGTAAACAAAGATTCTTGTCACGAAAATATACATTCATTCTTACCAAGTTCACCATGTATAACTGAATAAAATGTTTTATGAAACAGAGCAATACAGAGCAATTACCAGCAGCATGTGAAGAATGGCCTGTAAAGAATCATGACATGGTCATAATGGCCTATACTCTTTTAGAAGTGTCCTCCACCACTGTGATTGAGTTACGAATCCTTTTTATTTTAATTACTTTATAATAAAATTAACTTTCTAAAAGCATGTTCTGAATTCATTTTCATTCCTCAACTAACTTTTAAACAAATTTTCAAACAGTCAAAGCCCTCTGTTCTGTATGATGATATTGCCAATATTTCATGTACAGAGGTGGACATTATTACTTTTTATCTGTAAATATGATTGCCATCGTACACAGAGCTCACAAAGTTACGCATGACTTTCAAGAGAACAGTCAATTTAGAAGAAACTATTTTAAAAGAAATCTTTTGAAATTCAGAAAAATAAATTCTAACTACACACACATATTTTTCAACCGTTGAAATAAATTTACTTATCTCTGATTAAGAAGTTTGTGCTATAGTTTCGTTGACAGTTGGAATATGTTTTGATTTGCATCGGGAATTAGGAAGGCTGTCTGTAATTAGAAACATTGACTGTACAGGTGGCATGCACAAATGGTATTTATGTACACAAAATTTCAAAGTGCAAGGTCATGCATGTATAGACATTCATAAAGGCGCACGAAAAACTATGATGTACATTTATATCCTTAAAGAATTTACATGTATTATTCTTCTTGAAGCTGATCTTAGTTGAACAAAAGTTCATATGGATAAAAGCAGGGCAAAACACACCAATGGAATTATCGTTAGCCTTATAAACTAATACAAACAAAATTGCAAGTGAAATTCCATTCTAATACCGTCATTCATCCTTTTCGTGGATCCTCAATCAGAAAAAAGTCCTGGGAATGAGGTGATATTTTGTGGCATCTTATAATCATTTTGTATGTTTGTGACACAAATTCATTATTAACCTTAATTCATCATTATTAAACTTCCTGTGTAAGATGATGCAAAATTACTTGTTTTGATGATATTCTAGGGGATATCGAATCTTTTGTAAAATAAATCAAATTGGTATCAAGGTATATTGTACCTGCCAAACATGAACATGTACTTTATCAGTTTCCAAATAAGTGGCCAAAAATAATGCAGAGTTTCTGGGTAATGATTCCGGTGCATGGTCAGGAAAATAAATCAAGACCTTTCTAGCCTTAAACGTTCCTGCTTAATATTAACCACACATTTTTGCCATGCTTGTCTTTGAATGTGAACTATACACCAAAAGAATAACTCCAGTTTTATCTGAACACAAAATGCAGCATATTTGAAAATGTGATAAAATAAGAATATTACCTTTTTGAGCCAGCCAATACAAAACAATACAAAGCACAATAAGCAACTTCGACCTTTGAATATCTGGCACGGTTATTTGAATAACCAGAAGAAGTACAAAATTTTAATAATAAGCTACAGCAACTACTTGTAAATAAACGCAAGTAAACTAAGATGGCTGATGTAGCTGAAGCATTTCACAAAACGTGCTCGCCAACTTTATTCCCATTCTCCTGGGCGAAACAGCGGATACAAAGAGTAGGAACGAAGATGTTCGCAAAAAAGACTATTTAAAAGACTAATAAGTTTATGAACTATGATGGGAAATAAAACCAATTTTAATAGCATTTAGTGCCATGAATTCATTAATATAAACGCAATGTATGCTTCATATCCAGATAACTAATAATTTTTTGTTGTGTCATCGTATTCTATCTTACTGATTCCAACGTCTGTATTTTATAACCGCAAAAACCCGAACCCAAAAATATCTTCTATCGGATGTTATCCGAAAACGGCGAAAAACTGTTACACAGATAGATAGATAGATAGATAGATAGATAGATAGATAGATAGATAGATAGATAGATAGATAGATAGATAGATAGATAGATAGATAGATAGATAGATAGATAGATAGATAGATAGATAGATAGATAGATAGATAGATAGATAGATAGATAGATAGATAGATAGATAGATAGATAGATAGATAGATAGATAGATAGATAGATAGATAGATAGATAGATAGATAGATAGATAGATAGATAGATAGATAGATAGATAGATAGATAGATAGATAGATAGATAGATAGATAGATAGATAGATAGATAGATAGATAGATAGATAGATAGATAGATAGATAGATAGATAGATAGATAGATAGATAGATAGATAGATAGATAGATAGATAGATAGATAGATAGATAGATAGATAGATAGATAGATAGATAGATAGATAGATAGATAGATAGATAGATAGATAGATAGATAGATAGATAGATAGATAGATAGATAGATAGATAGATAGATAGATAGATAGATAGATAGATAGATAGATAGATAGATAGATAGATAGATAGATAGATAGATAGATAGATAGATAGATAGATAGATAGATAGATAGATAGATAGATAGATAGATAGATAGATAGAATGTGTAAACCAAACAATTTCCTACGCTTAAAAGCGCGGAAATTGAATAAATGCGCATTGTATAGGTTTCCTGAAAGAAACGTCACACTTAGATTACGTATCAGAGAGTTTACGATTTCACAACGACAACGGCAACGGGCTAGAACTAATTAGCAGCAAATGCGCATGCGCAAAGAGAGGGAATTTTCATTTTCACGTTTTTATGTGAAGCGACCGCCTTCAAAACAACAATATTGAGGTTTTTGTGAAAACGTGATGGCAGAAGCTGTAAAGCAGTAAGTATTTTTGTTTTCGAAATCATATCAAACACACCAAGGACTGTTTATAGATTTCAGCTTGTTTTTTGAGTGCTTGAGAACCAAGAATGAACTTTCACTTAATGTTTTGACGCTGTGTGAATGGTTGTGGATGAGTGAGAAGTATAATTTTCATTCACAATTTGCTAATTTTTCATATTTCTCATATTTCTTGTTGGACTCAAAGACACAATGACATATTAGTTCAAGAAATATTAGTCTTTCAGCATTGGACACAGAAGAAGGACTCACCAGAACGAGGGGCAGTCTGGACAGCAATTTCTGAAAGCTTGAAACAAATTCCAGAGCCAAATTTACTGTTGATCAAAGGTCAGTACATGATCATTACCAAGTACTTGAAAAAAAGCATATCAGAAAAAGAAACCTTGAGGAAAAAGCATCTGGTATTTGTCCTGAGGAAGAGAGTGACTTTGAAAAAGGTATGACTGATATAATTCAGCAATTTTAAAGATTTTGATCATCAGCATACCTTACAGAAATCCAAAAAAGACAGTGATGCTTGTAAAGAACGAGAAGCTGCGGACGAATTCAGACAAGCATCTCTCGAGACTTTTCGTGAGACCCAAAATCGCAATGGCACTAGTAGCAGTCCTGAGGAGGGACCTTCAAAAAAAAAGGAAGGTGATCTGAAACAGAAACTCTAGCATACTTGCGAGAGAAAAAATCAAAGTAGCATTGCATTACAAAGGGAACAGCTGTTGTTTCAAAAACAAGAGTTGGAATTACGCAAGCAGCAAAATGATAACTTTAACCAGCTTATCTTAAATCAGCAAAATCAAACAAATGCTATATTGCAGCAGCAACAGCAACTAAGCATAGCTTTGCTGCAGTTTGTGAACAAAACCAATCAGTGAAACCAAAGTTTCTTTTATCTTTCTTTTATTTTGTTTGGACTAAATCATCATTAATTATGTTGATTATTTTCAGTTGTGTTTTTTGAGATGGGTGTATACCATCATATTGTTTGCAAGGACTAAATCATCATATCTATATTATTTTATGTTGATGATTTTCTGTTTTATTTTTTTAGATGAGTATATACTATATTGTTTGCAAAGACTAGATCATCATACCTATATTATGTATTATATTGATGTCTTTCACTTGTGTTTTTTGAGATGAACTATATAATATTGCTTGGACTAAATCTTCATACTTAAATTATATGGATGACTTTCAGTTGTGTTTTGAAATAAGTGTAAGTGAAATATATTGTTTTGAGTTTTTCAAAATATGAGCTATTATATGTACATAGATGTACAGCATTTAACAATATTTTTTAATATACTGTATATTTTTTGAAAAGGTTGAAAATTTTGTTACCTTGTCTTGAAACTTTTCTGCGATCTTTTGTATTTTGTAATTCTAAGATGGCTGTTATAACGTCTTACTTTTCTTGTTTTTAAATCTCTTCTGTATTTTTAAGAAAAACGTGTTTACAAGTCATATGTTAGGTAAAATGCAGAACGATAAAAAATGCAGAACATGATATAACACTACACCATCCCCTTCTTTCAACTACCAGTGCTATTTCTCAAGGAAAAACTTTCTGTTGATTCAAATCGAGAGTCTCACGTGGCATTTGTACTGCTGGTGGTTGCCTGGGATTGTCATTAGTAAAAGTGCATTAGTATTTCGAGCATAAGTACTTCCGTCTTGACCTTGAATATGTACCATTGATCCTTTCTTTGATGTGACTTAATATTTCTCAGGTATGTATTTTGGTGACAACTGATTTCTCTTCCGTTGCTTCATAAGTACAGTATCACCTACTGAGATGTTGCTTTCTGCTGCATTATAACGATTATCAAAGTATTGTTTGGTTTTTGTTTGTTTTTCTAAGTCATTTTGTTCGGCTTGACGGTGAAATCTGTATGGTACAGGTTTGGTAAACTGCGGAAGACCAAGTTTATTATCGCGATTGAAGAATAGTAGAGATGGGCTGAAACCTGTCGTTGCATGTGTAGAGTTTCTGTAATTTAACAATAACCGGTCCAGCTCCCTTTTCCATGACTTTCCTTCGATTTTCGCTGCTTTTAACGTTTTCCCAATCACCTTCATGAAACGTTCGCATTTTGCGTTAGCTTGAGGGTATTCCGGTGCGATTCTGCGGTGAAAAATTCCTTTTGACTTCTAATAATCTCTGAAAGGAAGTGAGTAGAAAGGTGGACCATTATCCGACTTTAACTGGTCTGGATAACCGAAGAGGTGAAATGCATCATTAAGTTTATCGATCACCACATCGGCGGTTGTTGATTTCATTATATATATTAATGGGAACCGACTATATTCATCAACGATAACGAACAGTTTTTCTCCCGTTGGAAGCGGTCCATGAACCAGGGTGCGATTGGCATAGGTGAAGGTTTTAATGGTTCATGACGTTGAGGGCTGTCCATCAGGCGAAACAAGATCCAATTATTTTCTGTATGTCCTTGTTTATGTTTGGCCAGTATTTTTGTCGCAGTAGAGCCTTACGTTTATTGATACCTAAATGTCCTAGATGAGCAATCTCTATGGCCCTTGCGTGGAGGCTGGTTGGAGGAATTATTTGGTTGCACTTTAGTAGGATACCATCGTTTTCAGATAGTTCATGCTTGAATTGTTGAAATGGTATGGCATTAGGGTTGCTCCAATCTTTCGTTCTGACAGCCTCAATTACCGACTGAATGAGGATATCCTCTTTGGAAGCGTTGCGAACCTCTTCTAGAGTCATGGAAGTCAATAATGCATTGTTTGAAATAAAGTTAATATATTCATCGGATTCAGTAGGTGTTTCCCTTTCTACTAACATTTGTGATAGACAATCAGCTATATTCTCGCGTCCTGGTTTGTGGACAATATCGAAATCATAGTTTTGTAGTGGTAGATTCCATCGTTCTATTTTGGCACTGGAACGTTTATTAACATTGATTATCAGCGATTCTAAGGGCTTGTGATCGACAATGGCGGTGAATTTTCTCTCAAAGAGGTAATTGTGGAACTTCGTAATGGCAAATATAAGTGCTAAACATTCTCTTTCAGTTGTGGCATATTTTCTTTCTTGGTCGGTGAGCGATCGAGAGGCGAATGCGACAGGTTTCTGAATACCACGTTCCTCTTGCAGTAATACGACTCCCAGTCCATGATATGAGGCATCGGAAATAACAGTACATGGTTTGTTAACATCGAAGAACGTCAGTGAAAGATTTTTTGTCAGCACTTCCTTTAGTTCATTCAATGCTCTTTCGTGTATTTTCAGCCATTTAAAATGAGCGTTTTTCTTCAGTAGTTGTCGCAGTGGTCCAGTCAATGTGGAGAAGTCTGGTACAAAACGACTACAGAAAGTTGCAAGGCCCAAGAATGATTTTAGCTCGTTTACATTTTTTGGTGAACGGGCTTTGTGCAAGGCTTCGATTTTTGATGGATCTTTAGAGATGCCATGACGACCTACTACCACACCGAAGAATGCCATCTGTGGTTTAAGAAAATCGCATTTTTCTAAGTTGAATCTCAGACCAAGTGAGAGTGCACGCTCAAACAATGCCGTTAATCTTTCTATATGATGATGATAGTATCATCAGTAATGTTTTTAACTCCAGGTAAGTCTGTAAAACTTTGCTCCATTATTCTTTGAAAATCCTCGCTGGCCGACGTAAGTCCAAATATCATTCTTTTGTATCTGTACATTCCTTTCTCTGTGATAAACGTTGTCAGCTCCTGTGACTTTTCGTCTGACAATATTTGACAATAAGCACTTCGTAAATCAATCTTAGAAAAGTATTTAGCACCACTGAGATCATCGGTTATCGATTCTAGCGTAGGTATTGGATACATGGTTCTTTGTATTGCATTGTTTGGTGCACGAGCATCAAGGCAAACACGAAGCTTACCTTTCTTGTTGGGTGATACGACAAGATAAGAGATCCATCTGGACGGCTGGTTAACCGGCTCTATGAAATCTTTCTCAATTAAATTATCGATTTCGCTGTTTATTATATCTCTTATGCTCAAGGGATAACGCCGAAGTTGTTGTGCTACTGGAGGGATAAATTCATTTATATGAAGCTTATGCTCCTAGTCCTTTAAAAGACCATCACCATCGAAAACCTCCTTATATTTCTCCAACAGGTTTTTTAGCTTTATATCTGGGTTCTCACTTTTCTTAGAAAAGTCAATGCCCCTATCATCCACTATGAAAACCTGTTTAACTGGTTTTACTTCATCATGAATTTCAATGAAGCCCAACGATAAACAAGCGTCTTTTGAAAGAATGTTTTGAAAAGAATTGTTCGGCATAACGTAAATAGTTTCAGCAAAAAACTTTCCTTTCCTTTCTAATAATATAGATATTTTTCCAATAGGCTTTATTGATTTATCATTTCCAAATGTACGAATGACAGTTTTTGTTTTTTGAAGATTAATAGGTTTTGATTTTTGTATCCGGTCGAAAGTAATTTTATTGATGCATGAGCAGCTGGCACCTGTATCACCGATCATTTTCACTCTTGTGTTGTTCAAAACAACACTAAAGAATGGAGGCTCTGACTTTTTATGTGAGGGTTGAGAAGAAAAAACATTTTCATAATTTGAAGTATCTTCTTGGATGTTTAAAATGTTTGCAAGATTTTGAGCTTCTTCATCGCTGTTTTCCCCGTCTACTCTTCGAACTTTTTTGCCTCAACATACGACTTTAAAATGACCAATGATTCCACAGTTATGACACGGTTTTCCTTGTGCAGGGCAGGTTTTTGAGTGTCCTGGAATGAAGCGATCTCCACAGCGGTAACATTTTCGCCGATTGGAAGTGATTATTTGGTTCTGTGACTGTTTGACAATGTTTACACTTTCGACTCCAGCGATTTCCAAAGCTTGTTGTTTAGCTTGCAAATTTTTCCTACTTCCAGTAGTTTCTTGAGTGTAAGATCTTTGGTTTGTAATATCTTCTCTCGTAATTTGTTGACAAGAGAAAACGAACTGATCTCGTACCTCATCATCGGGATAATTATATTCACAAGTTTCACTGAGTCTTTTTAGACGAGTGATATAAGTCAAAGTGTTTTCGTGAGAGTTCTGTTTTGCATTGTGAAATTGCCATCTTTCGTGGATGATATTTTTCTTTGGCATGAAATGCTCATCGAGACGTTCACAAGCATCTTTGTACGTTGTCCCTGAAAATATCCCTGACCTGCTTTCCACTAGCATGAAGTAGCACAGCACGTTTTTGACCATCATTTGTTATGCCAGAGGCTGTTAGAAAAAGTTCAACTTCTTCTCTGTAATTTTTCCACCTGCGATCGAGGTTTCCACCACTATCAACAGGAAATGTCTCCAGCATAGGTATGTTTTGTAGTAATTTTGCCATAGGTATTAAAATAAAATGTGTTTTTCCTCGTCGCCAGATATAGCAACGGTAAAAGTCCTGACCTTACTAACGTTGAACTGTCATGTCTTTTCCCTTCTACTGGTCCGAACAGCTACTAAGCCATTAGGTGTGGCAACAGATTGAAATTTAATTGCGTGGACTATCTTGTGCCCATTATAAAGCACTCCTTGGTTCCTTCCAGGTCAACAAATTCTGCGTACAATTCCGTCAACAAAACCAAAGCAGTTTTGTAATGGAGCTCCCTTTTCATGTACAGCTGTACAAAAATTTTCTAAATTTCTTGGTGACAGCCATTGCTGATTAAAAGTTCTTAACAAATGTGCCCAAGTGTTATACATGAAGTTCATTATGAAATTATTTATCATACTTAATTGTGGGTCAGCCATAGCAAATCGTGGCATCATGTCCAAATACCTACATGGGTATGCAAACCTTTTTAGGAAAACACAGAGTGCTTTCATTCCACATATTTTGAGACCATTGTAACACCTGAATTCGTCTGGAAAAGCTAGCACATCGTAGAGAGTGAAAATGTCAATTTTCAAAAATCGGAACTCTGCTTGGCACTCATCATCGGTCAGTCGATCAAGATCAAAGTTTTCATATTGCCTGTATGGAAAATCTAGTGACCTAGATCTGTTTAATCATACAGTAACAAGAATTCTTCAACATCAATCAAATTTTCAGTGAATGCTTCAAGTAAAGCAGTTCGATTTTGTCTAAACATCGTATTTCTAGGTGTAGATTTTCTTTCATCACATGCAATTTTGTTCCCCGCGTAAAATCAAAGTCATTCATGCAATAAAAACGTTACATAAATTTTAATACAATGGCAACCTCGACGCGACGCCGCACTATTACGTTGGCGTTGCCGTTGTGACATCGTAAACTCTCTATCATGTACACATGTATCCTGACGAACTGCTACCAATATCCATCGTGACTCTTCATATCCGGAGGCAGAGAAATTTCATCTGAAGAGGGCACGATACAGGGAGACCCACTTGCTATGCCAACTTACACAATTGGGATAACCCCTTTGTTGCTACTGATAGAAGACAAAGATGAACCTCCAGATCGTACAAAACACGTAGCATATGCGGATGACCTCACAGGAATCGGTAAGCTACAGAGGTTAAGAAAATGGTGGGACGATATTGTAAAAAATGGACCGCTACTTGGTTACTTTCCAAAAGCTGACAAATCTTGGTTAGTTGTCAAAGAGGATAGACTTGAGGAGGCAGAAAGTCTTTTTAGTGATACGGACATAAATATTACAACAGCTGGTCGTAAATACTTAGGAGGGAACATTGGCAAGGACGATTTTATCAACGATCATCTTACCAAACTCACTCGCAACTGGATTGATCAAATAACTATCTTATCGAATATTGCTAGAAGTGAACCACAATATGCATTAGCAGCTTTCAACAGTGGATTGAAACACAAGTTTACCTACCATCTACCATAACTCATTTTTTCGCACTTTTTTGATCTTTCGACAAGGATAACTTTTGATTGGATAATGCTTTTGACTTGAAATTTCACACATTTGTTCCTTATTATATGTTTAGTGTATTGAACGTAACAATTTTTTTATTTCGGCCCTAGAACCGATTTGAGGTGATTAGACAAGACCTATATTAGAAAAAATTCATTTTTCGAGTTTGAGTGCCAACCTGGTGCGAACCAAGGAAAAATTAAAAAAAGTGCATCGTTCAAAACAGTCTTCTGTTATCATAGAACATAGCTGCAAAGTTTGAGAACATAAGAATAATCCTACAAGGAGATATGTTTGTTAAGAAATTACCTATTTTTTCGGGGCTTTTTTCATTAATTATGTGCATAATTAGTGACGTCATCAACTTTTTTTTCAAAATAATTTTTTTCTTTTCTATTTTGGTGAGATACAACTTTGTGCCAAAGGATTTTGAAAATTTCTAATTTTTTGAAAAAAAAATGTCCATTACCAGGACTCCACCTTAAAAAAATGAAATCATGTTTACCCTGTCCGTATAATGCAGAGGTGGTATCACATCCTGACCAGGCATGAATGAATAAGATATGACTAGTAATGACATCTCCAGCTGAGATAACCAGATCTTCGATTTTCCACACTTGCTTTGCCTCTTTGTTGCTTGGGACGTCTGAGAGCATGTAGAGGTTCATACCATTTTTCCAATGAAACATCAATAGAACCAAGACATCAGTGTCAGCTGCCACGACAACCACATCTTTGTTGGCATCTTCTGCATACTCAAGTGCAGCTGAAACAATTTGTGTGTCCGCATCTCCCAAACTGTTACGAACATCGTGACCTTCTCTTCTCAACTCATTTGATAGAAATGATATAAATTGTGATTTATTCTGGTCATTCTTTAAGAAAACCTCTTGGTTGAATGTTGGAATCATATCCAGGTCTTCCAAATTCACAAAAGCACTCGTCTTGCCAGTTCTTCGTTTGTGTTCGTGATCTTTAACGTAGGGACCATTATCATATCCATCGAAGACAATACACGATCAGCCATACTTCATTCTGACATACTTTGTATATTGCTCCAAAATCGATCGGTATGAGCGATCTTTTATCCACTTACCTTTATGTAGTAAAGCACCTCCATCAAGAACATGAAGTGATTGATCCAAGTTGTAGGTTGACACCGTTGTCCCTTTCTTCAAAGCTTGCCCAAGTTTTTCTTTGCTTGATTTTCGCATCATTGAATCCTGGAACAATGAAGTCGGAACGGCCGTGAGCTCGTACTGGAAATAGCTGCGTATGTCTTCTTCTCTTTCGATAAGTACAAGAAGCCTGGAGAATAAAAGTAGTGGGTCAACATGTACTTTCTCCTTGTCAATTTTAATTCCAACTTGAAGTGATTCCAACGTTTTGATTCGATCTTTCTTCTTGAGTGTTGCCTCTGAATAGGAAACTCCAGTTAATTGCTTCTGTATTGCTTCACCTACCGCTTCTGCATCATCACAATTGATTCCATCTGCTTCTGTTGATGTTACTCCTGTTGCGATACTTCTTAGTAGAGGATTGCTTTCATCAAACGGGTTGTGGCTTTCAAACCATGTACAAACCTTCTCCAGGTCATCATTGTCGCGTTTCATACGACTTTTCCCTAGTTCCACATGTTGATTGCTTGTCTTGTGTGTGTTTCCAGTTAATGTAGTCATTGCATCATGCATTGAAGCACAAACATGCATAGTGTGTACCCAGGTTAAGACAACACTGTCGGTCATTCCTCGTCCGTGTGTTAACCCACCACGTGTCTTGAGCGAGCGCATTAATACTTGTTCGATAGCTAGGTCAGTCCAGATTCCGTTCCAATAACGATCACTTCGTCGCACGACATGGTACCCGTTGTGTGTAAAATGTGCATGCAAATCAGGAAATGTCGATGGTAGGTTATGCATCATTTGTAGATAAAGCCTGGCACTCTTTGCGTAGTTGATGTGAAGCAAATAAATTCAGCATTTGTAAAGTAGCGGCTAGATGATTTTGCCAGTTACCAGTTCTTTCTGCAGCAATAAATAGCTTGACGATGTCAATGCAACGAATGTATTGTATCCATAGCTTCGATGTGCGGGACACAGAACCAATACTTTCCATTTTATTTTCCATACCAGTGGTTAACTTTTTCAATCCTTTGCATTCTTTAAAAAAGTCGCCTGTTAGTTGCGTGTCATTGGTTGTAATATCTTCGTAGGCAGATTCCATCTCTTGTATATCACTCTCTGATAATTTTCGATCGAAGAGCACTTTGTAAGATGAAATGACCTCTCATTGCTCTTGCAATGGCCTTCCCTGTCATCATGTGATTGACTGCATTTTCACCATAAATCAATTGCAAGCATTCTGAAATACCGGATCCCTTCATTGCACTACCAATACTACCCAAATAGCTCATCAGGGTGTGGAACCCACCAAGGCGACAAAGAATCTTCAGAGACTTTTCAGTTGATATTTCTACTGCTTTTAACCACAACGGCTGATCAAACGTGATGCATGGTGTACCAGTGCCAGCTTTGTTTGATTGGTCAATTACAAATAAGAGTGTGGAGTAAATGCAAGTAGGATCACTAGGGCTGAGATTGATTATTGGAAGAAGAGTTACTTCAGATTTTCCAGGATAGGATCCTTTGCAATATGTCTGCATAAATCCAGACCAATTAGGTCGTGTCACATCAGAAAACGAAAAGGCCATTTCCCAAAGTAGATCAACGTTTTTCTCTAGAGTCATGCGTAGATCGAATTTCAGCTCTTTAACATCACAGAATACTTTTTTCGACAGTATATCATAATTAACTTTGATATATTGTTCTATGGGTATGCCTTTATTTGCAGTGACAGATGCTACTTTCTGTAAATCAAGGCGTTTAATTGATTTTTCGTTGCGTTTAAGACCATTTTCGTTGGTTGAAACTTGGATGATTCCCATTCCATGGAATGTGTTTTTACCATCTAGAGTCCAAATGTTATGATCGACGTTGTCTGCAGCGTGTTGCGAAAATGTTCCTGGTGGTAAAATTACACTAGATGTGGTTGAATCGTCTGTAGTCATTGAAGATTGTTTAAATCGGTTGACTTTAGTGTAGGTGCTGGAGAATCCTAGTTGATAAAACTCATCGAGAAGCCATTTTGATCTGAAGACGTGATCCAATTCAACAGCCAAACCAAACGGTATAGGCATTAGAGATGATTTAGGTTTTGCTGCTTGTACAATAATTTGACCAATACTGTTCTGCTTTAGATTTGACTTGATCAACACTTGGAGGAATGTCTTCAGAAGATTGGGTACACATTCGTTTGATATATCAGAAATATCTGTTGTTTTTGGATACTCCGAGGTGCCATATTTCGTTTCTCGTATTTCAGCCATAATAACCTTAGCAGCAGTGGTAACTATACGTTCAGCATCTTTTCTCCTTTCTTCTTTCCACATTTCATTAAGAAAGAAATCTGCCATGCCTTGGAAACACGCAACATTTTGTTTTCCATCAACTTCTGTGAAGTGCAGTTTACATCCATACCTCTCTTGAAGTTTCTGTTTCAATCTTTTGATGCTATACACGTTATCATCGCCTGCAAAGGTTGTCATTTTGTCATGTAATTCTCTTAATGTATGGAGTTCTGCATCTGAATCAACTTCTAGCCATATGCAAAGCATTTCAAACCAATGAAACATACCCTCGTCCCTAGGGCAGCCTCTTTCTCCTCCCTCTGGATCTGATGACTTCTTGTCTGTCATGAATCTCTGAAGACACGATTTATGGTATCGTCCTTCGTCTGCAACAAGATCGGAACAACAACTCAACCTATTTTGCACTTCCTGGCTCCAGTTATCGTTTCTCCGCTTGCACTTTTCTATCAAATTTCTGTGGAAATCTAATAAGGTTACCAAGTGGATTGTGTTTCGATCAGGATGCTTTGTATCTGCTGTAGAGCTTTTTCCACAAAGAAAACACTGTTGCATGAAATCAAAAGATCCACTGCTTGAGCGTAAAAGTTTACGACGAGGCTCATCTTGGATTGTGGTTTCTTGGCTTCTCCTTCTTTTGTCGGTGAAATCTCTTCGACATGATTTGTGAACCAATATAGGTTTTGCTGATTGGACATCGCTTTCTAGTCGCAAGTTTTCGTTTTGTCGAAATTCACAGAAATTCAGTAGGGACTGAATTCCTTTATCTCCAACACAAATCTTTGGATTTTCTATCGTGAATCCCACGAGGCAAATGATGCACCTCTCAGGACTTCTTTCCTCTCCCATCACCTTAAAAACAATAATATTATCATTGTAACCCTTGATAACCCTTGTATATAATATCTACACCCCTACCACTATATACTCGCCCTAAATACTTCTCGGAAAGATAAAATTAAGAACTGATTGTCGTTCAAAGAATACAGTTATAGAATCAAAATAGAAAACAAAAAATACCAATTTCAGAACAGCTCCAAATCAACTGTCAACAGTCTCAACGCTTGAAATTCATATTCAACCACTCCATTTTTTAGTATTTTTTATATAATTGTTCTAATTATTTATAATTGTTTTGGTTCTAAATGAAAAATATAAAAAGAATGACAAATTATAAATAACTACGATCATATTAACACCTCAAGCCAGAATGAATGACAAAAATATTGAAAAAATCTTTAAATTTTGATGAAAATTTTGATGACGTCAGCAAAAAAAAAATTTTTCTAATTTTTTTTTTAAACTTCATATTGGAAGGAACATCCATACTAAATCTTAGGGTCACAGCATTTCTGGTTCACATCTAAATGAAGTCATTAAAAAATTGAAAAAATTTGAAAAATGCGATTTTGACGAAAAAAAACAGAAAAACCCCCTTTTACTATAAATTCTCTAAAAAGATTTGCCCAAAACCATTCAAAGAGGATTTTGGATATGTTAATCTACATAAAATTGTGCTTCTTTTGGTACCAAACTTGTTAAGTTACGATTTTTTTCCCGGTTGAACCCTAATATGACTATACTAGTAGTTTAATTTCCTTACTAAAAAAATAAACCCAAAGAAAAAATCGACAGGCAAAAATAAAGATTCAGCAACTGTTGTATGACCTGGAATATGAAAGTGTCATATGTACATATGCATATACTTATGAGGCTTGTTATATACACACTTTTTTATAGGAACAACTCTTACAAGAATAGGAGGGTGAAAATTTAAGGTGAGAACAATAGGTCTATTGCATTAGAACAACAGGAATTTAAGAATATTCCCACCCTCAGCCAAAAAAGGGAATTCTTATAAAAAAGCGTGTATATACCATTTTGTTCATTATATTTAGGTATAGCGTTTATAACAAGGGTTTCTTTATGATTGCGGTAGTCTCTCAGGGTTTACCATATTCCATTGCCATGGTACCTCTCCAGCTTCAGAGTTAAAATAATCGCAATATAAGTGTTGTACCTCTTTCGCTTGTTTTGAGTAATAATTGGACCCTACCCTTAAAACTGGAACCATACCAGAGTTGTTTCGAGTTATCTGTCTCCATTCCCCTTTCCTACTGTTAGCTTCCCCATCTGTAAATCCATACGGGCAATATTGAGAAGTAGAGCTAAAATCTCATTAGGAAGTTGTGTAGTGCAACACTAGCTTTAGTGATCCTTTCCACGTGTTCCACTTTTGCATGGATAGGATGGTGGAACACTCTAAATCTTGCGGCTAGGATACCAAATGAGTTTTCTATGACCCTACGGGCACGACATATACGATAATTGGCAATAAGTTTATCAATTGCTAAGTTGTCTCTGGAATAAGGTTTGACAAGATTAGTTCAGAGTGGAAATGCTTCATCACCAATAAAAACATAGGGGAAATAATTATTGGTTCCTGGTAAAACTCGAGGAGCGAGAATTTGAAGGTTGTCATTTGTTATGCAATGCCCCAGATTACTGTTTGCAAATACACCTGCATCACTTTGCCGGCCAGCCTCTCCTATATCAACCAAAGTAAATGGGTAATTCGCATCACATTTCGCTAGAAGAACGATACTGTACAATTTTTTTATAATTGAAAAATAACGATTCACTTTTTGCTGGTGCGACCATAACAATGGGTTTTCCATCCAACGCCCCTAAGCTATTTGGGAAGTTCCACCTTTCTTTGTAACATTGTGCAATTTTCAACCACGATTCTTTGTTTCCTGGGACATTCATATAACATTCATTTACAAGAACCGTCCACAATGCCTCACAGGTTTCTGGTATAGTTCTTCCAATAGTTTTTTGACTTATCCTATATGTTGCAGCCAAACTGACATGAGAATTTCCTCTTGCAAGATAACGCAGGATTAAACAAACACTCTCTTCTTATAGCTTCCTGTCGAGCACTCGACTTTACAATTAGTGTTGCTACTTTTTGGACGAGTTCTTCCAACTGCACAGTGGTCATTCGGAACATTTTCGAAAAGAATTCCTGGTCGTGGAGTTTACATTCTTGTACAAGGGTATGATGGACACCTCTACTTTTCCGTTCAGAAAATATTCTACGCACCCAGTATCTGTTTTGTACTTATTTACCCTTTTCTCACGTTGTCGGTACAGGATTAACAGCAGAAGTATTTCCTCTTTTGAAAGTTCCATCTTGTTTACATGTATTGCGCGTGTGCGCTCAAATAGCACGAGTGGAAATTGAAGAGAGAAATGTTTTTTGAAGAAATATTTTCTTGGGAAATCTTTTCTCGAGAAAAGGTCTCACTGGAAATTCAGCTGGAGAAACAACTTTTTCCATTATGAAAATTATGGATATTGTTAATGAAGTGGACTTCAACTCAGACTTGGAGGATGAATTTAATCCTGTGGCAAGATTTAATGTGCGTCAGCTGAGTTTGCAAGAACAAAGACAGAAAAGGTAGGCGTTTAATTTTATAAAAATCATTTTTGTAATGTGAGTGTTTCCAACTGTTCCGCCCTAAGAGGGACATCAAATCATGACAATAAAGGGAATATTAGTGGGTGTGGTGGGGTGGGGTGGCACCGCTATTTTTGAAAAGTTCTTTTGTTTATATTTGTGTTCTTGTATGAGCGGTGGTGGGGGTAGTGGTGGTGGGTGGCGGTATGGATCTCCCTGTCGATATTCTTTGGAACATTTCTCTAGGAAGAATCCACTGAAAGAATTTATTCCTGGTTTAAAGACAATTTTCATTTGATTGATTTCAGAATGGAAGAGATAATGAGACAGAGCGAATCAGTGCAGCGCTGTATGTCCCAAGAGGCCATAGAAATAGCGGAAACTGAAGCAACCGAGCTTCAGCAAACTACTGATTCGGCAGTAACCAGTCAAAGCAATCAACAAACCAATGCAAGATCAAGTAAAAAGAAATCGAGAGTCTGGACGCACGTTGAAATTATGAAACTGATTGCTTTATGGTCAGAAACACCAGTACTTTTCAACGTGAAGGATCCCCAATATCAAAATTCAAATGCAAAAAAGAATGCTGTAGAGCGCTTGGTGCTGAAGCTTACAGAAGATGGGGTTAATGTAACTGCGGAGGAAGGCACTTCAAAACTTCATTCCCTTCGAGTTTATTTTGGGACCCAACAAAATAAAGTGATAAGCTCGAAGAAAAGTGGTGTGGGGACCAATGAAGTATACAAGGTTTCTTGGCCATACTATGAAGCATTAATGTTTCTTAATGATAATCTGACTCTGCGTACTTCAACATCAAACCTCCAAATTAAACGAAAGTCTTCAACGGCACCAAAAACGACAAACAAGAGATCAGCTCATAGTCCACCTATAGACCAAACGAATGAACTTATGAAAGAAGCCGTGGATGTGCTAAGACAACGAAACCAACCCCAACATATTCACTTAATATGTTGGTGTAGGCGGTTTTTTCTATTCTGTTCTTTAACCACGGCCTAACCCACAACTTTAGTAGCCTCCGTTTCACTTTTTTATCAACTCTCTTTTTATTTACGCAACAAATCAAAATCATAAAAGCTGCTGCTTCTTCAACATCCATTTTGAAAATGGGATCGAGGTTGGAGCCATGCATTCTATGGCAAACTAACAACCAATGTTCTATGTTACAACGTGACCGGGGATAAATAGTTAGCTTTCTTTTGCTACATACTTCATTTTAAGCCGGCGTAAAAATGTTCAGGAAAAAAGACAGTTTTTTTCTGAAAACAATGTATTTATCTTAGAACTTTCATTTTATTTATTTTAAAAAGATATCTTTTCATTAATTCTAATGGATTATTCAGTCTTCTTTTACCCCAATTATTAAATAACTTGTGTGTCCCTGTGCAGTGTAAGAAACGCATGACTTTAGTTCGGCATGGTAGCGTTTCTCTTCGAAGAAGTCATGGCGTGGGTGAAGATTTATAGTTACGATACATTATTATTATTATTATTATTATTATTATTATAATTATCATAAAATTGGGTTCCATTATATACAAATGGTTCTTCTCCCTACAAATTAAAAATGAAAATGAAATTTATAAATATTAAAATTTAGTAATAAAGATAACTATTTAAATTTGATAAAATATATAAATACCTTATAAATATATAAAAATTCAGGAATATAGGACTTGAAGCGAAAATGAATAGGCAAGTGAATGTTGATTGATAAGTGATTGAACGAGTCTTGGAATTGGATTGTTGTCGAGGTACAATTGGCTAATTGGCACAATTGGTAACCAGATGCTAAAAATTTGCATGAATAGGTTGGTATCGTAGAGGCTAGTGGTCCTATCTGAGACTGGTCTCGGTATGAAAGTCGAGTATGAAGGATAAAACGGCTGAAACCAGGTATTGTTTAAAATCCTATAGAATAAAACAAAATAAGAAAAACAGGAAAGATTATGTATGTAGCATAAATCTGTATGTAAAATACAAAATTGAAAAATTGAGCCAATTGAGGGCAAAATTGGAGCTTGGAGCGTAGATGCTGGCCGGTAAGTCAAAATTTGAAACACGGTGATAAAACAGAATGCATAGGTGGTGTAAAAAGGGTAAAGCAAAAAATTGATTGAACGTAAAGGTAAAATGAGACACCAACTAGGCCTCAAGGGAGGCTGGAAATTGCAAAATCGAATTTAAGAACTGCAAGTGAATAGATAGATTGTTTAAAAGTTAAAATAAAAGAAATATTATTACTAGCAAGGTTTACCTGGACAGACACCTCGCTAGGAATTTATCCATGTAAAACGCCCTTGCCTCCCTAATAAAAATTTTTTGACTGCTGCTCATTCGAATGTTACGTGGAAGATTGTTGAATATTGTAGCCTGCTCTTGGAAAGTTCGTTTTTCAACGTGATTAATTTTTATTCCTGAATTATTGGAACGTAGATTTCTAGTAGCTCTAACTGTTTCAACTTTCAGGTAATCTGGCCAGAGATCCTTGCTAAGGGCTTGATGTACTTATCTCACTGTATTAAATTCAATATTTTCGACAACTGGTAACCAATTGAGTGATATGTTATCTGAAAGACTGGCATATCTTCCAAGCACATAACCAGCTGCACAGTTTTGAGCTCTTTGTAAACGGTTTTGAAGATATGTAGGAAGTTGGCCATACACAACATTACAGTAGTTTATTCTAGATAGTATAAGAGCTTCAGCTAATGACTTGGGAACTTTAAATGGAGTAAAACGTTTGAATGTCTTTAAGGTTCTTAGGACTCCATAAGATGATTTTAACACTTCATTGATGTGTTTATTCCATAACAAATTCTGATCGAAATGTATACCAAGTAGTTTAACAGTAGCCACTTTTTGAATTGATTTTCCTCCTGATCGAATTAAATAACTGCTATCGTTAAAATCTTTGAGTCGGTTTGAAGAAAACATTGCCTATTTTAGTTTGTCGCTATTGAAAATAAGACCATTTTTGGAAGACCATTTTGAGAGTGCAGCAATATCTGATTCAAGAGTTTTTATAGTTTGTGTGATGTTATTAACTTTACAGAAATTATAAACAGTTGTGTCATGAGCATATTGAATTGATTAAGATTGAAGGCAAGCTGGAAGTTCGGATACGTATATGTTAAAAAGCACTGGTCCAAGAATGCTCCCTTGGGTACACCAAAGAACATCGGTAACAAGGTTGATGATTGATCGTCAATTTGCACTAACTATTTTCTATTTGTGAGATAACTCATTAGAATCTTGATAGCACTAATATCAAAATTTAGAGATGACAATTTTTGAGTAGTATTTGGTGGTCTATAGTATCGAAAGCCTTCGAGTAGTCAATAAGTACCGAAGTTGCAATTTCATTTCTGTTAAGGGCTTTCTGTATATCATCTCTAAATTTTAGTAGCAAAGTAGTTGTTGAGTGTCCTTTGTGAAAGCCAGATTGACAAGGATTGTAAAGTGAATATTTTTCGGTGAATTTTAATATTTGTTGCAAAATTACCTTTTCGTAAACTTTTGACAATATTGGTAGAATCAAAATAGGTCTGAAGTCTTTCACGCTCAGTGGATGGTCTACTTTAGGAATGGACTAAGGGGTAATTCTTTGAAATCAGCTGAAAACTTATTCATATCTAGGCTCTTTTCGTTTCTCACATATTTATATTTCATATTTATATTTCAAAGCGTTCTTTTTTAATATTGAAAATCGTGTAGATAGTATCATGATCTGAGATTTCATCGGTGTAAATCACATCACTATGAATTACTTTACTAGGAATATTGCCGCATAAATGATCAATTAAGGTTTTATTCTTTCTGGTAGCTTTGGTTATATGTTGTTTTAGTGAAAAGGTATGAAGTATATCTTTATATCTTACTGATTCTTTCTGTTTTCCAAGTAAGTCAATGTTAAAATCACCTGTTACGACCAAGACACTATTCCATCTCGAATTTATGTCGGCAAGTAAAATTCCAAACTTATCAAGCCATTCTAACTTTTCAGGTTCGTTTGAGCTGGGCTGATATGCAACACATATTAAAGTTGGCGTGCGTCTACCGTTAACTTCAATGATTTTCGTGAATTTGAATGAGATCGTTACGTACCTTGTAAGAGAGGTGTTCTTTTATGTAAATACCGACACCTCCCCCTCTTTTATTCAGTCGATTTTTAAATACGGCATTATATCCCTCTATTTGAACATATTGTTCTTGATAGTTGCTATTTTATTTAAAAACATATTTCACCAGGGTAACCCCTTCAGCCTAAACGCTGCTATCAATGGGGGCCCTGGAAATAATTTATACAAAATTAATAATATACAAAGACAATTCATAAAATATAAATAATATAGTATTAGCTAGGTTAAAATAATAAAGGAAAGGAAAGGAGAAGACGAGAAAAACGGTAAATAAGAAAAAAATTGTAGATAAGGAATTAGAAAAATCTCAGTGGCGAAGTATAATTGAGAACACTAAAATATTATGAAACAAAGTAACATCTAAGGATAAAAGATTTTTACAGATGATTTAAATAAATTATAATTTTCAGTTTTTCTTATTTCATCATTTAATTCATTATAGAGTTTTGCTACCATGTACCTAAAAGATCCTCTGGAATATTCCTTTTTAATTTGTGGGAGCTTCAGTAAACAGTTCTTATTTCTTGTATTTGCTCCATTTAAGACAATAAAATAGTTATGAAAGTTTTCAATTGTGTCTTGGTCCAAGCAAAGACGGACAAATAAACAAGCTTTTGTCTTTTTAATACCGTCTATTGACTGAAGAGGAATATCGTTTGAAGCAATTATTCGAGTCGCTCAATTATGTAATCTGTCAAGTTTACTTTCATTAGTAGCATTTAATTTCATTGTTGAGAGCAAACAGTATGTCAGAGTCGGAACAACCGTCGTTTGGTAAATTGTTCTTACTGCAGGAGAAGTTAACAAAGGTTGAACTTTGGTCAGGAGTCGCAGTCTTCCAGAGGCCTTTTTAAGCGATGCTTCAAAATTTGAGTTGAAATTTAGGCTACTGTCAACAGTGACTCCAAGATATTTGTACATCACACAAGTACATATAGATTTGTGTCCGTAGGTGATTTGAAGACCATCCTTGTGTTTGGAAAGCATTTTACGAGTTACAAAAATTATTGCCTCTGTCTTACCCTTTTTGAGGTTAATAATAAGATCATTCCCTCTGCACCACTCAGCAATTGCTTCCATGTCTTCAGATGTGAACTTTTCGATAGAGTGAAATTCTTTGTTACTGACATAAATTACCGTATCATCAGCGTACTTTATAACTTTGCATCTTTTTATCACTGTTGGTAAGTCATTGAAGTAGATTATAAACAACAATGGACCCAAACTGGGCCTTGTGGAACTCCATTTAAAACTGGTTCCGGGTCAGAAAGGGAGCCTGCATAATTGACATATGTTTCTCTATCAAACAAATAGTCGGTAAACCATGTGTACTCAACGCCGTGAACGCCATACTGTCTGAGCTTTTCTAAGAGATGTGCATGACTAAGGGTGTTTAACGCTTTGCATAAATCAATGAAAATAGCACCTACCATTCCGTTATTGTTAACACCTTCTTTACTATCATCAAAAAATAATGTCGCAGCCAGTTCTGTGGAACGTCCTTTAGGGAAACCAAATTGCTGTTCACAAAGTAAACGATTAAGTTCAAGGTAAGTGTAAAGCTGTGAATGAACGATTTTTTCGATCACTTTGGAAGTAGCTGGTATAATAGATATAGGGCAATAGTTCTCTATGTTGTTTTTAGGGCCGCTTTTGTATATATATACTTTTGATTTCTTCCATTCTGTTGGGAACTGTCCAGTGGAGAATGACATGTTGATGAGAAAAGAGAGGGGTGAACACAAACCATTAGCACAGTCTCGTAATAAATTTGTCGGTATGTTGTCTAGACCAGTGCTTTTCTCTTTTGATAAAGATCTTAATATTCGGAAAACTTCAACAGGTGTAGTTGGGTTTAGTCTGAACAAACTGTTTGTCTGTATGTTATTTTTGGTTGGTTTCCGCCAGATCGAATTTCCAAATCTTATGACTGCTTTTTTCAGGTTTCCGACAATGGACGGGTAGTATGAAATGTCTTTGATATTAGAACAGGACTACTAACTTCTTCACCGTCAATCGAAAATATTGTGGAATGTTTACTTTTTGATTTCGCTGGAAAAATACTTTAATGGCATTCCAGAACATGTCAGGATTCCTTTCACTTTCATTTAGCAAGGTTTTCCCATAGTCATTTTTGGACTTTTTCAGCAAATGGTTAACGAGATTTGGCTTGCCTTTGTATGCAGTTTTGTCGGTATCGGAGTTGGTCTTATGATATTTCCTCAGGAGGTGATCGCAAGTGTTCATTTCAGACTTTAGTTGCTCGGTAATCCAAGGACACGATCTGCCTCGAATTCGTTTACTTATAACTGGAGCAGCATCATCAAGAACTTCTAGTACAAGCAATTTCATATTCATCCAGCAAGTATTCACATCGTTTGACATATAGATATTTGTCCAGTCAGAATTTTTTAATCTGTCATTCACGTATTCCTTATTATAATTTTTGAAGTTACGACACTTTTTTGTTTGTGTTACCGCAACAAACCGCGATAGCGATATAATTCTACTGACCCCGTCAATGTTTACACACACACATATATTTCAGGGACGCTAAAACAAAATAACAAAAAAACTAGTTACAAAACACTAAAAATAAAATACGTACAGAATATAAATTATATTTACTAGAAACACAAAATCACCAAACTTCACCGTCACAAGTATACCACAAAGACGTTAACACGAAGACACATTACAAACTAAACTCAAACATTTATACATCTAAAAAACTCATTAAAAAACGTCACGATATACGCAATACATGAGAGAGACGATACAATACTGAAAACGTAAAATGAAATAACACAAACAAAAGAACAATTAAAGCTTGGCTATACAATCACCATAGCGTGTAGAAAAACGAGGAGGAGAACCATGTACTCCCGCATAGAGACACAAGGCCTACTCGCTCTCAATGCGGGAACATCTGGCTCCCCTCAAGATTTTTAACATCTTGACAATAAATAATTCATCGTCTTTACGTCTTAAACATACTTCGTTTCCCGTAACGACCAAATTTCGCGTTTTAACACAACGGCCATACTGTGTGTTGCATAACGACCATACTTCGTGTTTAACGTAACGACAATACTTCGTGTTTAACGTAACGACAATACTTTGTTTAACGTAACGACAATACTTCGCGTTTAACGTAACGACAATACTTCGTGTCTAACATAACGGCAATATTCGCTTGCTATTGGCTCCTCGTCGGGGTTTCTTTACCAGATTCGACCAGTAAAATGATTTTTGTGACTGGACGTTCGTAGACGTTACCCGTGGCTGTTTTGACCTCTACACTTCGTACGTTTCCGTCGTCTCCAGCCATGGTCTTCTTGATCCGCGCTAGACGCCAGTCATTACGATGAGCTGCATCGTCTTTTAACAGCACTACATCTCCAATTTCGAAGTTTCGTTTTTCGTAAAACCATTTTCTTCGCTGTTGAAGAGATTGAAGATACTCTGATCGCCAACGAGTCCAAAATTCATTGACGAGATGTTGAACTCGTCTCCATCGACGTCGACTGTAGAGATCTGCTGATGTGAATCTTCCAGGTGGAGCCATGACGACTTTCGACTTCGTTGTCAGCAGAAGATTAGGAGTCAGGGGAGCTAAACTGTTACAGTCATTTATCGCTTCTGTAGATAATGGTCTGCTGTTGACAATTAATTCTGCTTCAGTCAAAACAGTTCTGAAACTCTCATCATTAAGACTGAGACCATGATTTCTCAGTAAGGATGACAAAATTGATCGACATGATCTTATTTGTCGCTCCCATATACCACCCATGTGGCTAGCTGTTGGTGTGTTGAAACTCCATCCCATCCAATCAATATTGTTACGTAAGAAGAACTCATTCAATTTTTTCTCATCCATTTCTTTGATTGCTTTCTTCATCTCTGCATCAGCTCCGATGAAGTTCAAGCCATTGTCCGACCTTATCTGACGCACTTCCCCTCTTCGATTGATGAAGCGACGTAACGCCAAGATGAAGGAATCTGTATCGAGTGAATTTGTACTTTCTAAATGAATTGCTCGACTTGATAAACAGGTGAATAATGCAACGTATCTTTTCAGCTCTGTCCGCCTTTCTTTTATCAAGAAGTGACCAAACATATCTACACCAGCATATGTGAAAGGTGCAGATTCCAAACATCTCTTGGGTGGAAGATCAGCCATCTTTTGCTCTCCAAATCGACCTCGAAATCGCCTGCATGTGATACATTTGAAAATTTCGTTTCGGACATTTGAACTTGCATTGACGATCATATATCTATTTTGTCGGATTTCATTCAAAGTTGCATCTCTGCCACCATGTTGTACTTTCTCATGAAAATGTCGTATCAATAAAGCTGTCACAGGATGCTTTCTTGGGAAGATGATAGGATGCTTCACTTCCCAATCTAGGTTTGAGCTGGAGATTCTTCCTCCAACACGGATAACACCTTTTTCATCGATGATTGGATTTAATGGAGACAGTGTGTTCTTTCTTTTACTGAGCCTTTTATCACTTCCACGTACCAATTGTTCAACTTCATTTGGAAACTGCTGCTTCTGAACTAGTCTAATAATAGCTGACTCAGCCTTTGATAACAATTCAACGTCAATTTTCTTTTCTTTATATCTCCATAACAACACTGTTGCGATGATTCTTTTTAATCGATACCAACTGGAAACTCTCTCGAAAACCTGTAGCAGTGAACAATTTTGGTGGGCAGCGTTTGTGTTGATTTGCATACATTTGACATCTTTTCTAACTTCAACATCTCCATCGTCTATACGAAATGTTTCAACACTTTTTGCGACATCAAAAGGTTGCCACAAGAACATCGGACCGTTGAGCCATCGTTTATTTTGGGCAAATTTTTCAACGCTTTGACCACGTGATGAGTCGTCAGCAGGATTCTCCGATGTTGAGACATAACGCCACTGCTGAACCTCAGAAGCATCATGAATTGCTTGTAAACGATTAGAGACAAACAAATGAAACTTTTTGGATACATTACTGATGTAGCCCAACACTACTTTGCTGTCTGTCCAAAATACTTCGAAATCTGGCTGCAAAGTCAGTTCTCTTTTTAACTGCGTAGCTACCTTTGTAGACGTCGTTGCTGCGGTCAACTCTAAACGCGGGACTGTGATTGCTTTCAAAGGAGTCACGCGAGACTTTCCAATCATGAAACAACAGTGAATCTTCCCACAAGAATTGACCAATCGGATGTACGATGCTTGTCCATGGCCACTTGTAGATGCATCTGAGAAATGGTGTAGCGATATTTCTTCGATAGGACCAAAATTATCTGAAAAGATACAATGGCGAATTTCGATGTCTTGTAATAGGCGAAGGGAATTTCTCCATTTTTCCCAAATTTGTCGTTGCTCCGCA
Source organism: Turritopsis dohrnii (assembly GCA_027922465.2). NCBI lineage: Eukaryota > Metazoa > Cnidaria > Hydrozoa > Anthoathecata > Oceaniidae > Turritopsis > Turritopsis dohrnii. The sequence continues at coordinate 121,993 of BQMF02000399.1, forward strand.
GAAACATCTTCATCCCATCCCTTCCTTTCACTACATAGCTGCTGTAACAATTGCTTTGCTGGAAGAACAAAGGGCGCACCAAATCCAAGAGGATCGTATACGGAGCTGATCGATGCTAGTATGCCTCGACGTGTCAGTGGACTGTCTTTTAACACGATTCGAAAGCAAAATGAATCTGTTTCGACACACCAACTAATACCAAGAGCTCTCTCCACTGGTAAAGACTGAACAGAAAGATCGACATCTTTAACACCCTTTGCCTTTTCGTCTTTTGGAATCTTTTCCAACACATCTCTCGAGTTGCTCATAAATTGAGTGAGATTGAATCCTCCAGCAGCGCACATGCCCTTCACATTCTGCTTCAAAGCTAAGGTTGCGGCGACATCGCTTGCTCCTTTAAGTTTGTCGTCAACGTAAAAATTTTTCATCAATGTTGATGCTGCATCTTGACCAAATTTATCTATGTTATCCATAGCAGTTTTACGTAGAGCATAATTGCAGGTACTGGGTGAGTGTGTACCACCAAACAAATGTACACACATGACGTAATCTTCTAGCTCAGCATCAAGATTACCATCGGGCCACCACATAAATCTCAACATGTCTTGCTGTTGGACTGGAACCCGTACTTGGTAAAACATGCTTTCAATGTCACCAACCAAGGCAATTCGATCCTCTCGAAATCTGGTCAAAACTCCTACAATTTGATTAGTTAAATCAGGTCCTTGCATCAGCATGGAATTCAGTGAAATGTCATCATAAGTAGCGCTGCAGTCGAATACTACTCTTATTTTGTCCGGTTTCTTCGGATGGTAGACACCGTGATGGGGTAAGTACCATGTTCTACAATGTCTTGGTTGTGCTGCTTTCTTTGCGTAACCTTTGTCAATGATTTTCTTCATGAAGGCGATGTAATCTTCATACATCTTACTATTCTTCAGAAGTTTCCGTTTGAGACTGCTAGCACGTTTGACGGCTTGAACTCTGTTATTTGGAACATGCACGTCTGGATCTCTGAATGGTAATAGAAGCTCATAATGGCCATCAATAAATCTGGCTTCTCTATCCATCAATTGAAGAAACCTCTTGTCGTCTATTGATATTTTTTCCGGATGATTTGGTGGTTGATTCTCACTGAAATCCTGGTTAAACATAGCGATCATAGCGTCTTTCAATCCATTATCTTTCAGTTGATCTTGAATGATGAAACGAACAGGTGTTTTATCTTCAGAAAACGCTACAAAGTTACACCGAGTGTTATTGGACAGTTTTGATCTTGTGAACATAGGACCCGTCACACACCAACCCAAAATTGATCGAAATGCATATGGGCCATTACATTGACTTGGAATTACCTCGATTGGTTCAAGAGCTCGAGGACAATTTGCACCGATAAGAATGCCAACCTCGGAATCATCATCATCCTGGTGTATGTATTGATGAATTCTGTCTAAGTAGCTCCACTTGAGGATTTTACTTGGTGTCGGTATGTCCTCGCTGTTGACAGGAATGAAAGGTCTGCTGAAAACTTTCGGTGGGAATATCTTACTGGATGGATCATGAACAGGTGATATTTCTAAATTACTGACACACTGACATTCCTTTGTGCACACTCCATTCATTGTCTCAACTGAAATGCTAGTAGATACTGACTTGATATCTAACTGCTTCAAAATATTCTTGTGAATAAATGTGCCTTAGCTGCAATTGTCTAGAAGAGCCTTCGTCGTTATCTCCATGGATGAAGAAGGATGTGATATTTTCACGGTAACTACATTGAGTCCAATAACTTCTGTGTCAAATCTAGAGAAGTTGGTAATGATTGGTTTTGCATCATTCGATTTACCTTGAGGCTGTTGCTTCTTGACAAAACCATGGAGACCAGTTGGGTGCTCACCATTACATTCTTTACACCTTCGTCTTTTGGTACAGGTTCTAGCTGAATGACTTTCATTGGTAGCACCATAACATGAAAAACAAAGCCTTTTCTTGAAAATAAACTTTCTCCTGTCATCAACAGACATCTTGAGATACTCTTGGCAATCATCTAAATCATGTTGATCCTTGCATTTTGGGCACGTATTCTTGTGGCTTCCAGTCAGCAAAGCTTTGACCCTCTTTGGAAATTCACATCGAAAATCTTCCTTTGAATCCAATAACGCATTTTTGGAGAAATTGGGGTCGTTTACTAACGCAGTTTCTTCTTCAACGAAGTCTATGAAATCATGCAAGTCTACTTCCTCATTCTTCTTTTTTCGAACATTGTAACTGATGCGGTTCCATCTTTCCTGCAAGTACGGCGGTAGGATCATCTGTAGTCATTGAAGAAGATCAGGGCTATCGTAACTCTTCGAACCTTTTAGCGATATCATAGTTGATTTGAACTTTAGCAAGAAACTGTAGAACTGTCGGAAACCTTTGGGATCATGAGGCTTTAGTTTTGGCCAGGATTTAAGCTCCTTTCTGTATTGATTCATAATGTAAAACTTGTTACCGTATTGCAAATCAAGAAGGTGTTTCGCCTTTGCATAGCCTTCGGATGGTGGTAAATACATACATGGCTTCACTAGTTCCTTTGCTTCGTCTTTCAGATACTTAAGTAATCTGACAAGTCTACCTTTAGGGTCTAAAATTCTTGCCTCTACAACTTCACTGAAAGTAGCCATAAAATAAGGATACTCCATGCAATTTCCTGTAAATGTGTCAATTTCAACTGCAGGAGCCTGCATCTGATTTACGATATCAACTAAACCATCTGATGAATTTCTGAAAGCTGTAGAATGGATGGGCTCAAATGGAATCGTCTTATCTAACATGGTCTGGCTAACACATTTGCCATCATCAATATTTGAAGCAAAATGGTAACTCTTTTCACTTCCTGAAAGATTCTTGCCACACTTTACTTCTACACTTGGAAGAATTGGTGCTTGGTGTGATTCTACATAGTCTGCAACATACTGAGACTTATCCACCTCTTCACTCCATTCAGGAAACGCCTTACATAGATTGTGGTCCTCATGTTGCTCCATACTTTCATAGACTTCTAACTTTGCCTTCGTTTTTGCCAACTCAAAATTCAATTTGAGACTTCTACTTTTCTGCTCTAATAGCTGCTGCGGTTCGAGATATTGAGCTTCTACTTCCAGTTCTGCCAATCTAGCCTTTTCCTTTGCCATCTCACTAGCTATACTTCTCCTAGATCTCGTGGACCTGCCAGAACTTGACGATCGTGAAGACTGCTTTGAAGATTTCAAATTTGTACTTGACTTGTGATCTACTTCACTGGCCACAACATTTGTACAATCAGGTTCTTGAAGAACTTCAAGAGCCTTTCGCTTAACAATAGACATCTTTCTGTCGATAGAGTCGATACTGTAACAATACTGTTCATCTGTGCTGGGATGAATGAGCATCTGACACTTAGAATGGCACTTTAAATATTCTGCAAACAATTGCTCCAAAACGTCAATACCATCCTGCAATTCTTCTCGCCTCTCATCTTCCAAAAGCACTTCTAACTTCAACAATTGAGTACAAAGCTTTGCATCTAAATTGCCTCGACGCCTTTGATTTGTTTCTAAATCAAATAGTCTTGCCTTTTCTGTAAGAATTCTTGTCCTTATAGTTCCTGTCGGATTGTCTGTCTGAACATACGACATAACGTCTACTATACTATGTGAACAGGGCTACTTTGTGTTTCTACTGTTACCGCAACAAACCGCGATAGCGATATAATTCTACTGACCCCGTCAATGTTTACACACACACACATATATTTCAGGGACGCTAAAACAAAATAACAAAAAAACTAGTTACAAAACACTAAAAATAAAATACGTACAGAATATAAATTATATTTTCTAGAAACACAAAATCACCACACTTCACCGTCACAAGTATACCACAAAGACGTTAACACGAAGACACATTACAAACTAAACTCAAACATTTATACATCTAAAAAACTCATTAAAAAACGTCACGATATACGCAATACATGAGAGAGACGATACAATACTGAAAACGTAAAATGAAATAACACAAACAAAAGAACAATTAAAGCTTGGCTATACAATCACCATAGCGTGTAGAAAAACGAGGAGGAGAACCATGTACTCCCGCATAGAGACACAAGGCCTACTCGCTCTCAATGCGGGAACAGTTTGTGATTCAAATCTTTTACAGTTTATTTTTCCAACAGCACCAATCATTTCATGATGGCTGATTGCAGTGGGGATTATGTTTGTATCCTTTATGACTTGAGGATTATTAGTTGCAAATATATCAATTATTGTCTTTGTTTCTCCGTCAATTCCTGTCTGTTTTTTAATTAATTGCTTTAAGCCTGCTGACATAATGACGGCTTTTATCTCAGGATGATCGGTTGCTTTTAAGTAGTTCCCATTTAGTTCTCCAGTGAGAATAACTTCTTTGTTAATGTTATTTGTGGCGTTTGATAACATTTCATTTAGAAGTTCAGCAAAATCTCGATGTAAGTACTTTGAATTGTCCGGGGGTCTGTACATGACACATACAAGATATGATTTTGATTTGTAAGGCATGATTTCCAACCAAATTGACTCTAATTCGTCCCTTTCCAGATCGAGATGCCTTGTGTAATTTGTTTTGCTGGAAACATAACAGCCAACGCCCCCACCTTTGCCTTTTCTCCTTGGTCGATTAACGAATTCATAACCATCAATTTGATACAATCCCCCCGTATCACTGTTTGAATGTGTTTCTTTAACAGAGAGTATGTCAGTTTTGAAGGTTTCTAAAAATTCACGAATAAGTTCTAAGTTGTTCCATAATCCGCGAACATTTTGGTGAAATATTTTGCATCCTCGCGAATTTAATAATCTTTCTGCTTCAGGTAACCTTTTATCGAATTTTGGACCTGGACAGATCTCAATATCTCCACTCAACAGCAAAAGCAACTGAACAATATATTTTGGTCGTAATCTCATTCCAGATTGCAAGTTACACTGCCATAAGGATTCAAAAATGTACGCATTCTCCACAAAAACGTCTCTTTTACTACAATCATAAAGATTCTGTGTGAAACAAACAGAATCACAAGTCAAAAATGCAGGTTTTCTCACAAATAAAGCCAGCAGCAAAGTTACCATAAACTTGAGAACAACCGCACGTCTTGCCGCCATCATGAATAAGTGAATATGTGGCAACAAGTTCAGCTTTATTGCACGAGCCACTTTCTTCACATGCATTGGCAATGTCGTACAATGTCCATAATGGGTTTGTTTTTTTTTAAACTCCAAAGCAGCTGAAAGAAACATTTAATTACAATCTTATTTTAGGTGACGTACCGATCACAACTGAACTTTGTGTGCCCAACTGTCATAAAGGAATATTCTTTTTTTTCATGAAGACCCACCATTGTACTCCATAGAAGGTACCATATAAAGAAATTATTTTTTTGTCCTGTTAAAAAGAATTGATTTTAAATAATGACAATAAATCATGTCTTGTTTTCTTTTTAGCTTTGACTCAAAATACCTACCAACACAATTATCAGCATGTATGTGTGCCACTGTTTCACCAAATCCATGCCGTTGAAAATAGTTGTGCACATAGGATATTGTGGCATTTGCACCTTTCCCTGTTTGTACGATCTCATCAATCAGGTAATTGGTTTGCATATTGATGCTGTCGTTACAAATGCCAAATATTGCCCACTTTCGTCCCGTCTTAAAGTATATTGGCCTAGGCTGCATAGGATTCTGCGGATAATGCAGCTGCTGTGTGTAATCCCAGCTGTAATGAAAAGAATATGGAAACGAACATGGTGCATGTTGTTGCAACACCTCAAAATTATCTGCATTTTTAATGTTGTTTTCTGCTGTAATGATTTGCTGTTTATAGCTGTCAATATCAGCTTTTGCCATTTTCAGGTGTTGCAGCTGCTCTTGCAGAATTGCAGATTTCGTGTCCACGCTCTGGTTGATGGATGTAAACAGGCGGTTGTTGTTGTTTTGACACTTCCAACACAAATCTGCAAGAGGTTTAGCCACAACGACCCATGGAATCAATTCCAAACACAACTGACAGAAAAGGTTGTGGCTGACAAATGGCTGCTTTGATGCTATACAGAATATACAGACGACCAAATGCCATTTTTTGTTTCGGCAGATGAAATAAGGGAAATGTCTTGGTTGCGATAACCAGGTATCTGTCCAGGCAAGCGTACTCCATTTTTTTCGGCAAAATTTTCAGTTAAGTCCTTGACATCTACTCTTACATCATGTTCGTAGGTGTTAGATGGTAAATGCCTTTTATTTCCATGTTGTCGGTTTTCCAATCCATTTTCGTGAAACTGTTTGCACAAATAAGAATCCCTACTGAGAAACATCTCGCGCAATGTAATCGTTATAAAGCACTGTCAGGTACACTCAGATACAATAGACCTTTCCCAAGTTTATTTTTTATCACACCCAGCCTCATCTTCAATATGCTATACTATGGCAACCGAATCTTTTGTACTCAATCACATTACTAAAATGAGTCACTAAAATGAGTCCCTAAAATGAGTCCCGTGGCGTTCTGTTACCATATTAACCATTGCGAAAATCTGGTGGAGTATAATAAAAAATGAACTTGGGAAAGGTCTATTGCAGACCCAAACTCGGTTATAGTTAGTTTATTTTGAAGGAAACCAGTATCCAAAAAAAATCTTAGCCTCATATCGGTAAAAAAAAATCTTTAAAAAATCTGCAGTAATCTGGATTTGGAACTGATGTTATAGCAATGGTTTTTTGAGGATGAAATTGGTGAACTATTAAGATAAGGAAATGACTGTTTAAATGTCGTAGCAAATATTTAATACACTTTTCTGATGAACATATTTTATTGTACTTTTGTATTACACAATAAGTAATATAAGATAAATGCTCACAAATGTTTTACCAATGACACAACACAGGCTGAACATGAGTGGCGAGTGTCATTTTTCAACACCATTTTTGATACGTCATTTTCAGAATTAAAACCCGTAAAAAATTTTTGCACGGGATACTAGTATATATATAATCCTAGTAGGGACATAGGTCAACCACCAAATTTTGCATACTTAAGTCGACCAATCATAACTCGCCTGCTCGCCTCTGGAATTCTCTCCCTCATAGTTGTTTTCCTGCTGAGTATGATCTACAATCTTTTAAATCCAAGGTTAACCGCCACCTTGCTCTGTCTTTATAGCTCTTCTTCCTTTTCTCATCCCTCTCATCTGTCTTTATAACTCTTCTTCCTTTTCTCATCTTGTAGCTTTCTGTCTAGTAGTGGCTTCGGCCTTGCAGGGAGCAACTCATTTAAAAAAACAAAAACAAAGAAAAAACAAAAAAAAAACTCATGAAATATATCATTTTTGCCAATATGAGTGAGGTTTTTGGCAATGATAATGTTTAATAATACGTTTTGGTTCCATAACATTGCTAAATGGGACATTCAAATTTTTTGGTTGACCTATGCATTTTTTTTACTAATTACATCTTAGGTCGACCATAGCAAGATTTAACATTGACCAATATGAATATCAATTCCTTTTGCTGTAGAAGTTAACAGAATCATTAATATTGATAAAAATGTGATTCAACTAACTTTACTGGTGTTCGTTAACCGAATTTGCACGCATCAGCAGTCATTGTATTGTCGATATGACAACCTGGCTTTGGAGTGCCTGTTTTCGTTTCTTGAGGTTGTGCGTTTGATCCCTGACCGAGTTCTACCAGCAATAAAAGCATGAAGCGAAAAGGTGCACAAAAGTAGTGACAGCGTGTAAGAAACACAGTAACAGTAGTTGTAGCACTAAATCACGTATTTGCCTTGAACACGATGAGAGACCAAACTTACAGATTTGCATCTAAACTAAGGTGGCTACTATAAAAAATTAGAAACGAAAATTAGAAATCAGAAACGACTGCATAGTTATTTCTAAGTTTTTAATGAAATTATCGAAAGAAAGCAGAAATAAATAAATAAGAAAATAAAACAGAATAATAATAATATCAACAATCTAAGATCTACGATTGATAATGGATAGCAACATGAGATGATAGAAAGTAGAACCTTCCAAGGTATTTGAGACGACCTAATGCCAGTGCTGATAAATCGTTGATGATAAGATAATTTTGTAATAGATTGGATGATAAATTCATTAGACATTTATGCAACTGTCAAAAGCCATGTCGAAATTGATATGCGGCAACAAAACCTGTGTAAAGTGACTATCACATTTTTTGTCCGTATTTACCCAAATAAAAGTAATTTAATTCGACACGGCAATTTTGCAGCTGTATAAAGCGTCTTTAAAGTCAAAAGAAATAAAGCAAACGGAAACAAACAAAAAAATTTTGATACTTACAAACATTACGCATCTAAGTGGGAGATCTATACTTCAAATTGTTTGGTTTCAAATGTTTCAAAAATAGTAAGGAGCAGTGAAGAAAGCAATATTTTAACAAATGGCAAAAAAATAGCAAAAAATGAGATATGAAGCCAAAATGAAAGTCTAGCACATAACCTGTGATTTGTTTGGTAGGGTTTTTGACACCATTCCTTAATCCTTAAGTTATAATGAGTTATAAAGTTCAAGTACCTTAAACAGTTTATACCTAACGTTTATGTTTTATTGTTTAACTCTTACTAAGTATATTGTTTTTGTATTTTTAAAGTGAAAATTAAAAAGGGTCCGTAAAATAAAAAATAGAAATCTTAATCCTTTAATTGAGTTCAGAGTAGTTGTAAACGGATCTCAAGCGCTGTGTTTAAATGCTGTTAGAATATATGACACTCACTTGATGCTTGATTCTTTTACGTTGGCTCACGTGTTTTTGTATGGCTCACGTGTTTCAATATAACGCATGTTTTTCAGTTTGTTGATAGTTTTATTTTAGAAGAAGAAAAGTGCTCTTTGAGTGAAGTGCTCACTGTTTATTTTCTGTGTCTGTTTTTTAATAGGTAATGGGCCCAGACACTTAAATGTTATAGAGCGCTATTTGTTTGAGTTTGTTATATTTAAATTGTTTTCAAAATGGCGACTGAAGATTTAAGTTTCAAAATTGAAAAACTGAATGCCGATAATTATCATTCATGGAAATTCAACATGAAAATGTATCTGATAGGTAAAGATCTTTGGGAGATCGTTACTGGTGCTGAAGTAATGGATGATGAATTATCTGAAACTGAGAAACGAATGTTCAAGAAACGTGAAAACCAAGCATTGGCAATTATTTGTCTGGGTATATCAACAAATTTGCAAATTTACGTTCGTTCGTCTGAAACTGCTCAAGCCGCATGGGAGAACCTTGAGAAACATTTCCAGCAAAAAACCCTGTCAAAGAAAATCTTTTATCGAAGAAAGTTATATTCTGCTCGAATGGAAAAGGGACAAAATATGACTGAACATATCAACTACATTAAGACATTGAGTGAGCATTTAGAAGCTATTGATGACAGAATAGCTGAAAAGGATCTTGTTATTCTATTAATCAGTAGTTTGCCGGAAGACTATAACTACTTAATTACAGCGTTAGAGACCATTGCTGAGGACAACCTTACGTGGGATTACGTTAGAGATAGACTCATACATGAAAGTGAAAAGAAGAAGTCAGGTGAAACTGGAAAGTCCGACAATGCTCTGTTAGTATCAAACAAAAAACCGGGAAAATGTCATTACTGCAAAATTCCTGGACATTTTGCCCGTGACTGTTTCAAAAAGAAAAATGACCTGAAGAAGAAAGAAGGTCATGCAAAACTGATAAAAAGTATCAGAGAGTCTACCCTGCAAGTCGACAAGATTGATCAAGCTGCTGAAGTTGCACTGAAATCTTCCAACCACAACAAAGATGCAAACTGGTGGATAGACTCTGGTGTTTCACAGCACATGACGCCTAAAAAGAAAAACCTTGATGATTATTCACCGTTTGAAACTCCATTGAAAGTTAAACTTGCTGATGATAGCATACTGTTCTCGTACGGTAAAGGCAATGTACGTTTAACTGTAAAGAACAATGATGATAAAGTTAGTATTGTTTTAAAGGACGTGCTCTTTGTTCCGAAACTTCAGAATAAATTGTTTTCCCTACCAGCAATCACAGAGAAAGGAGCTGCCGTTGAATTCAAAGGTAAAGCCTGCAAAATCACTATTGGTGAAAAAACGTACACAATTGGCCATAAACATGGCAAGCTTTATAAGCTTGACACCTTCATTCCTGATGAATCATGCTGCATCACACAAACTAATAACCAGGAAAAGCTAGAGTTATGGCACCAAAGATATGGCCACCTTGGGTATGACAACATCAAACTGTTGGGCAACAAGGAGATGGTAAATGGCCTGAATATCGACATCAAGGAAGCTGTTGATCGAAACTGCGAAGGCTGTGCTATGGGAAAGCAAAATCGTCAACCTTTCCCTAAGAAAGCAAGGAGCACCTCGACAGGATTACTCGAATTGATTCATAGCGACGTCTGCGGTCCAATGGATGTACCTTTAGTGGGAGGTTCCAGATACTTTGTGACATTCATAGACGATTATTCGAGATACACAACTGTCTACATGATGAAGCAAAAGTCCGAAGTACTTTCCAAGTTCACAGAGTTCGTTAATCTTGTAGAAAACCAAACAGGACTGAAAATTAAACATTTGAACGTTGAAAATCAAACCGTCAAACGCATACGGTCAGACAACGGTGGTGAATATATATCAAATGATTTCGAAAGATTCTGCACCGATCGAGGGATTCGACGTGAACTTACCATTCCGTATTCTCCTCAGCAGAACGGGGTTGCTGAGCGCATGAATCGAACTCTCCTAGAAACCGCGAGATCAATGCTGCACCATGCTAAGAAACCACTTCCATTTTGGGCTGAAGCTGTCGCCACTGCCTGCTACGTGCGAAACCGAAGTCCAACAGTTTTCTTGAAGAATGCCACACCTTACGAATACTGGTATAGTAAGAAACCAGACGTTAGTAATCTGAAAGTTTTTGGATGTAAAGCGTTCGTACATGTTCCTGATGCTAAGCGAAATGGCCAATTCGACAAAAAATCAATTCCGTGTGTGTTCGTTGGATATCCTTCTAATGGAAACGGATACAAGTTCTACAATCCACAAACGAAACAAATGCTCAGAAGTCGTGACGTAGTCTTTGCAGAGAGAAATTTCGATATTGAAAAATCGGAATGTACCGACACAAGTCTTGAATTCTTTACTGGGTCAGTAGAAAAAGTACAGAATGACGACGCTGATGATGTCCCTGAAAATGAAATCGCTGAAAACCCGCAAGTTGCTGAAAACGAAGATATAGCTGAAAGACCCCGACGTATAAGGAGACCACCTGATAGGCTGAACGTCTTAACTGGTGAATGGTGGAACCTAATGGATGCTGCATCAGCCGCAATCGTTGATGAAGAAGAGCCAACAACCATCAAAGAAGCTTTGAATAGCGTTAATTCGAAAATATGGCAAGAATCTATTCAAGATGAATATGACTCACTATTACAAAACCAAACCTGGGAATTGGTCGATTTACCCGAAGATAAGAACATTGTTGGAAGCAAATGGGTTTTCAAACACAAAAGAGGTGGTGATGGAGAGATTGAAAGATGCAAGACTCAATTAGTTGCACAAGGCTGCTCACAAAAATCCGGCGTTGACTACGATGAAGTCTTCTCACCAGTGGCAAAGTACAGTTCAATTCGCACTTTGTTGGCAATTGTTAATCATTTCGATTTGGAACTCCATCAGATGGACGTCAAGACAGCTTTTCTGAATGGAGATCTCGAAGAAGAAATATTTATGAGGCTACCTGAGGGCTTCATAGATAAACTTCATCCGAAGATGGTATGCAAACTGCGAAAAAGTCTGTATGGTTTAAAGCAATCAGCACGATGTTGGAACAAGAACATTGATGATTACCTCAAAAAATCCGGATATACGCAAGCCGATGCAGACCCATGTATCCATTTCAAACGATTCTTGAAAGATGGTCAAGAATGTATTGTCATCATTGCACTGTATGTTGACGATCTTCTGATTGCTTCGAACAACATCACTGTACTCGAGTCCGAGAAGAAAAGACTAGCTGATCGCTACGAAATGGAGGTCAGAGGTGAAGCACATTTCATTCTTGGAATGGCTATAAAACGCAGTCGTAGCCAGAAATTACTTACAATCGACCAACACGCATTCCTATCATCTATACTGAAACGTTTTGGGATGGAAGAATGCAAACCAGTGGCTACAACACTGGAGCCTGGGGCAAAATTCGAAAAGATCAACGATGATGAACAGATGGTCAAATTGCAGGAGTTCCAATCTGATATTGGATGCCTGACATATGCCTCCATTGGAACGAGACCAGATATTTCGGCTGCAGTTGGGATATCAAGTCAACATATGTCAAGACCTGGCAAACAACATTGGGTCGGCGTGAAGAGAGTTTTACGATACATTAAAGGGACTCTTGATTACGGTTTAGTTTACGAAGCGATTAATACTGGAGAAGTTAAGAACTTTCTTCATGGTTACGCAGATGCTGATTGGGCTGGTGATATTGCAACACGAAAATCGACTTCCGGTTACGTATTTCAAATCGGAAAGTCTACTGTATCTTGGAGATCAAAACGACAATCGATTGTGGCTCTTTCGACAACGGAAGCTGAATACATGGCTTTGTCTCATGCAACACAAGAGGCAATGTGGCTACGAACCTTACTTAACGATATGGGATTCAACCAAACGGAACCAACAACAATGTTCGAAGACAACCAAGGTGCGATCGAACTCGCAAAGAATCCGTCGCATCATTCCCGTACAAAACACATCGACATTAAGTTTCATCATGTGCGCGATGCCGTCGCTAAGAAGAATATTGGTCTACGATACTGTCCTACACAAGAAATGATTGCTGATTTGCTGACGAAAGGACTACCGAGACATCAATTTGAAAAACTTCGTGAAGGACTTGGTGTTAAGAAATGTTAAAGGAGACTAGGTTTATATTGACATAACATTGACAGAAAGTGACCGTCAAGTGGGAGTGTTAGAATATATGACGCTCACTTGATGCTTGATTCTTTTACGTTGGCTCACATGTTTTTGTATGGCTCACGTGTTTCAATATAACGCATGTTTTTCAGTTTGTTGATAGTTTTATTTTAGAAGAAGAAAAGTGCTCTTTGAGTGAAGTGCTCACTGTTTATTTTCTGTGTCTGTTTTTTAATAAATGCATCCTTTTATTTGCCCGGAAACAAAAACAAATCATCCATAAAACATCTTTCTACTTCTAAAAATGTTCAAACCGTTCATCAACTCAAGGAATAGACTATGCAAGTTGCGAATGTTTTACCATAATGTTCTTATTCTGTACTATCATCTGTAGAGAACACTCTGGAAAAAGGATTCAATTTTGGTATTTGTAAGTAATGTATTAGATTTCACGCATTTCACCTTTTCCATCAAAAACTTTTAAGGACGCTACATTGACTGACCAACTGCTTTTAGACTGAAAGAAACATTATTACTTGATTTCCAGGAAAACAGTGCTTATTGAGTAAGGTTGAATCGACTTTCATAACGAGCGTGTTAAGGTGACATTTCTCAGTGTCAGTTTCATTCTCCTTATGTACACGTTTTTGAGCTCCATTCGTTATGCGATCATTAAGGCACTCAATAAAAAATCATTTTGTCTTCGTCTTTGAGGCTTTTCATATCAATACTCTTGTGTGCCAAATAAACGGGGGGGGGGGGGGTCAAAATAAATGGGGTGGGTTGGAAAATTTCCAAAAACCTAATAAGCGTGGGGGGGGGGGGGGGGGGGGTCTTAATTTCCGGGGGGGGGGGGGGGGGGGGGGGGGTGAAAAATGTGAAAAACATCGATTTTCAATGAAATCAGAAGATTTGTGTTCTTAACGTGTTAATGTTACTAATAACTATATAATATCATACATGGAACTATGTTTTATATACAAAAAAGTGATAGGGAAACATAACTTCAGTACAAGGAAACAAGCGGGGGGGGGGGGGGGGCATTTATTTGGCACACGAGAGTATGAAGCCACAAGCATTCCAATGGATCAGTAATCAAGTCTTATTCGTTGATGGTATTCCAAAAGCTACGTACAATCACAAACCAACTGTATTTCTTTTCTCGATTTTCCCAATCACTTTTCTGTCAATTCAATAACACTGCTATCGTGGCTTAAACCTTTAAACAGTCGACATACAGCATTATAAGTACCAATATCTTCATCCAATTTTATCATTTCTGCAATCTCATTGGGCAGTAGGTTTAAATAATTTTGCTTGATGCTTGATAATGTGCTTTGAGATGGTATTCTTTGTCGCATTCTGGAAAAGCTTTCTGCTGTGAGGATTTCCTTTTTACACCTTTTTCATTAATTCGAGCGCATAAACCATTTTTGGAGATTAATCTATATATTAATAGCCGATTCTCTGTTTGTTTGTTTGTTTGTGCGTTTGTTTGTTTGTTTGTAAGTCACGCAAAATGGTAGATTGAGTTGTGAGCGAAATTATTTCTTTTTTTGTGTGCGACGTGAGTTCGAAGCAAATACATTGCAACCCCAATCGAACGTGACTTTTTTTGGCTGATGAACTAATAGGAATAACGTTTTGTTTTTATCATTATTGTTAGTTTTATATTCCACATTATTGACTTGGCTTTGAAAACAGTACATCAACTAAATGCAAAGTAACTAACTGATTAAATATTTTGGACAAAAAGCAGCAGTGGCAGAACGTGGCAGCATATGTTCGGTTTGCCACTTACTCTTGCCTGACTGTCTGAGACGGGTGAACTTTTTTTTTAAGCAATCAAAATGTTTAAAAACCGATAGGTAAAAAAAGAGTATCATATCAAAAGAAAATTTTTTTTTTTTTTTGCTTTTCTTTTAATAATTTAATTTGTTCTTTTAATTGTTAAGCGTTCTAATCGAACGTTTTTTTATTCTATTTATTCATTTAGCACGTGCCTTTTTTCTCTCCTCCGTGTGAACTTTTTAAGAAGAGAAACCATTTTCCCCTGTTTGATAGCACCCATGTTAGAGCGCATAACGTTTTTAAAACAAAAGCTAATAAAAAGTTTTTTTCTCTCTACGTTTTGAGTGCAAATAAATAACACATGAAATTTGGGGTTTTTTGGAACCATTGTTTAAACTGATATTTGATATTTGATTTCGAATCTGTCGCTAGGATAACTGACGTTTTTGGGGTCCGCGATGCAGGCGATGGGGTGACAAAAAATTTGGGTCTAACTTTTTTGGGAGGGGTCTGTGACGTCATCAAAATCTTTAAGAATGATATCTCTGTAAGGGTTGATCGTAGCGGAACGATCCCATACATTTTTTTAATCAGTTTTTCGAGCTCTACAACATGGTAACACTTTCGGTTGCCAATTCCTTAATTTTATTTTTCGTGAAGTCAACGCATGCTGAACATGGGCGGCGAGCGACGCCGCCTTGGCGGCTAGTTCTATGTTATTAGGGCCGATACATTAGTATGTTATTTTTCCTCTTTTCCTGTCCTTCTGGTAACGACTTTGTCTAAAGTACCGTTTATTTACCGGGTAATATTAATGATAGTATCCTCGGTCGCTTTTATACTTTTGCTGCTTTTGTCAACATCAGTAATATGTTTTGGTCGACTTAAGCTTCTAACAGGTATATCAGCCAGGTTGTATTTTATGTCAATCAGCAATGTAGGGTGATAAGATAGACAATAAAAAGAACGGTGAAAACTCGGTTGAGTAATGAGTATTGACCCCTTTTGTGAAGAAGATCGTTTGATCACCTTCTTCCATACTCTTGGACTCTCTTCTCAACCTTTGATTGCTCTGTTTTATCTTTTGCATAAACCGTTTGATTGTGGGTGTTTAGCTCATGTAACTCGTTGTACTGTTTCTGTCCTAAGCATTCCACTTACTTCACTCATTACTTCGCTTTCAATAGGAACTTTTGAAGCTCTAAATGTTTTTTCTGTGACCTTGGCAGTTCTGATATGTCTTAATGTAGTTCTTATTATGCTCTGAAATTTTCTGATATGTTGATTCACATCTACGATGTTCAGCAAGTACAAGTGCTTTAACGTTGTGGCAGATCCCTTAGTGAACATGGTGGATGATTTGCTGTATTCTTTCCCTGGTCTTCTTTTTTTTCTTGTACGCTAATTGGCCATTAACAATGGTAAACGTCTTAAAAGCCTTCGGGAAGTGTTTCTTTCCCTTTGTCTTTCAGAGTCTTTGGATATTTTTCATTACCAACCTTATCGTCTATCAAATCTCTTTCTTATCTTTCCAATTTCTTACTGCCATATGTATCTCTATACCAGCAATTATCAAAACCCAAACCAAGACATTCAAAAATGACCCAAGCACTCGAAATTGGCAATACAATTACAACCAGAAGTACTCTGTTGGCTAGTAAAAATTACTCTTCACGTGAAATTCGTCAACATTTAAGAAGAGTACATTTTCCTAGAGATTTAACTTATTTCCTGGGAAACATAATTCTGTGAATACCGTTTTCAGGGAGCACCTTTTGACGGCTACATCACAAGTGCTTGAGCGTAGTAATCCTAAATTCATAAGTCCTGTTTACAATGTCAGTTTGTTGGAAAATATTTTGTTTCTTAAGGAAAAACAAAAATGCAATGAGTCCAATGTGCACCCTGTGTGAATTTTCCAGTAGCATAACAACCTTATCACTGACCCACTACCGTATTTACCCCGATTTTAAAAACATCCTCTAAGAATCAAAGTGATAAAGAGGGCCCTTTATCACTGCTTTGATTCTCTCGTCAGCAATATTACATTTAGAAATAACTAGATATATTCATTAAATGTATTAGTTGAAATCGTAACATGAGTTAAACAATAATATTGTGCAAGATACATTAAGAAAATACTCTCCAGTGACAAACTTATTGTGATTATCATGATTGGAACTTTGGGTTCAAATAAGGGTTTAAGTTGGGAAATCACAGTGGCAGATATTTAGTCGGAAAAAAAAGTATGGTTTTGGTTCAAGTGGTTTGCTGTTAGTTTATGCGAAGACTCAGAAACAACTTTTCTTTGCTTTAACAATGTTTTCGCAAATGACAATTTTGTTTTTCTGTTTTAAGTAAATATAAAATGAACATGCATCTAAACCTAATTTTTATATCCTTTTTACTTTTCACATTTCAGTGAGCTATTCAGTTTTCAACAAAATGGAAATTCATTCAAACTTTCATATAAGTTTATTTTACCTATCACGTTCATTGAAAATTGACGTTATGATTGAGTGTTGGCATTTCTTGAAGTTTCAAATGAACTCTAATGAACTTGCTCGATCGAACAAAACCTACTCTAGAAATTTTGGCAACCTCATTTTCAAAGCCGTATTTAATCGCAAGTCTGAAACTGCGTGCAACGGCTTCACTCAATAAGGCAGTGATTTTATGCTACACATATACTACAGCACCAATATTTTGATACAGATTGATTCAAAACGGATCTTTACGTTAAACAATGAATGAGCAGTATTATTATTATTATGACGCATATTGAAGAACATGAGAGCCACCATTACAGGATGAAACACAAAATAACGAACAAGTGGAAATTGTTGTGTTATTTGCATTGGATCCCAATCCAATCTAGTTCGATCCAGTGAAGTGGAAACCTTAGCTTCTTAGACACCAATCCTGCTCGAAAAATCGAAAAGAGAGAAAATTAAATTCAGGTTCCAAACTACCTAAGAAAATTAGTACGAAACGTTATACATAAAGTAAGCGTAAAGTAAGCGTATCAACTAGGCGTGAAATTATTTCGAAGTCAGAAAAGATAAAACCATACATCATTTTGCAGATCACTAGAGTTTACCAACCCAGGTTCATGATATTTCTATTTCAGCGTGCAAAGTATTTTCTTTTGATACAAGGTAAGATTTTCTATATTAAAGAGGGATTTAATTTCATGCATGGATCCGTAAATGAACATCCAAAAAAATGCTCGACCTAAGTATTTAAAAAATTTCACTGTAATATACACATACTAATAGGAAACGGAATTTAAGCCAGAGTCAAAGAAAGAGAAAGTATATCAATTACTAGTCAGAAGTATAGACCTTTTCATTAATTACGTCACTAAAAGCAACGCCTCGTTTTCAAACTAAATATTAATGACGTTTGAGCCGTTTATAAAGAGAAACGACAACTTAGGGAAAAATTTATCACGAAATTCTTTTAGTAAGGTGAAGCACACAACTATTCTTAAACTTAAAAATGCGAAGAATTTGGAGGTTAAGTTCATTCAATGCAGATAAAGGAAATAGCACATAGAAAATATTGTAGATGTGCCATTAACAATATGAAAGCCGAAATTGACGCTAGTCAAACTGCGAGAATTTAGAAATTGAAGGAGTAGACGCAATGTAATAAACTTAAGAACATAGTAGTGAATCATGTGTTTCAATTTTATATATTTCTGACCCGATATGTGAAGGATAATTGTATTATCGGGCATTGAGTCTCTAATAGTCAATTATAGCGCCTTAAATAATGGGTCTATATGGACTAAATATTTAAAAGTAGCATACTATTAGGATCTAGAAAGATTTATGAATACCATAATTGTGGATCACAAGTTACAATTTTGTTGATTTCTGCTCCCATTATGTGAATTGCATTATCGGGTTGCATATGTCTCCATTAATTAAATACAGCGCCTCATATAATAGATATTGACTTATAATTTCGATGTAGTTTACAAGAAATGTAAATAATGTGGATGGGAAATCCCAACTTTTGCAGAACCAATTATGATGTGAGAACCGGATTTTACACCATTGTATTATAGGGCGTAAGTCTGGATTGATCAATAAAAGCGCATTACCTAGTGTGTATATGGACTTATAAGTTGAAAAAAGCATGCTAGAAGAATAGCAAAAAGTCTTGAAAGTGTAACAATAGGAAACTCGTCTTATGCAACTTTAGTTGTTTTCCGTTCCGATGCATACATGATAATTTCATCTCCATTAATCAATTGCAGTGCTTTTCCTAATTAGCTAATAGCTTAAGAAATACGAGGTTCCCTTATGTATTAACTAAGTGAAAAAGTGTACAGAATTGCTGTTTACGATATGGAAACTGAAATTAACGTCAGCTGAACAACAAAAATTCAGCAATTGCAAAGCATAGCCATAATGTGAAAAGGCTTAAAAAATATTCCAAATATTTTTGAAAGAACTCTGCTAGGTTAGAGGAAAGGGACCGAAATTTTTATGCTCAACATAACAGTGAATCACATAATCAATTGTATCAATTTTGCCCCGGTGTCACAGTAAATGTTAACTCCCCTAAATAACGACTCCCCAGTCAAAATAAATTAGTTTATAATCACTCCCCCATCAAAATAAACTAGTTTATTATAATTAAATACAGCGCCTCATATAATAGATATTGACTTATAATTTCGATGAAGTTTACAAGAAATGTAAATAATGTGGATGGGAAATCCCAAATTTTGCAGAACCAATTATGATGCGAGAACCAGAATTTTACACAATCGTATTATAGGGCGTAACTCTGGATTGATCAATAAAAGCGCATTACCTAGTGTGAATATGGACTTATAAGTTGAAAAAAGCATGCTAGAAGAATAGCAAAAAGTCTTGAAAGTGTAACAATAGGAAACTCGTCTTATGCAACTTTAGTTGTTTTCCGTTCCGATGCATACATGATAATTTCATCTCCATTAATCAATTGCAGTGCTTTTCCTAATTAGCTAATAGCTTAAGAAATACGAGGTTCCCTTATGTATTAACTAAGTGAAAAAGTGTACAGAATTGCTGTTTACGATATGGAAACTGAAATTACCGTCAGCTGAACAACAAAAATTCAGCAATTGCAAAGCATAGCCATAATGTGAAAAGGCTTAAAAAATATTCCAAATATTTTTGAAAGAACTCTGCTAGGTTAGAGGAAAGGGACCGAAATTTTTATGCTCAACATAACAGTGAATCACATAATCAATTGTATCAATTTTGCCCCGGTGTCACAGTAAATGTTAACTCCCCTAAATAACGACTCCCCAGTCAAAATAAATTAGTTTATAATCACTCCCCCATGAAAATAAACTAGTTTATTATAATTAAATACAGCGCCTCATATTTAGAATTTAGAAATTGAAGGAGTAGACGCAATGTAATAAACTAAAGAACATAATAGTGAATCATGTGTTTCAATTTTATATATTTCTGACCCGATATGTGAAGGATAATTGTATTATCGGGCATTGAGTCTCTAATAGTCAATTATAGCGCCTTAAATAATGGGTCTATATGGACTAAATATTTAAAAGTAGCATACTATTAGGATCTAGAAAGATTTATGAATACCATAATTGTGGATCACAAGTTACAATTTTGTTGATTTCTGCTCCCATTATGTAAACTGCATTATCGGGTTGCATATGTCTCCATTAATTAAATACAGCGCCTCATATAATAAATATTGACTTATAATTTCGATGAAGTTTACAAGGAATGTAAATAATGTGGATGGGAAATCCCAAATTTTGCAGAACCAATTATGATGCGAGAACCAGAATTTTACACAATTGTATTATAGGGCGTAACTCTGGATTGATCAATAAAAGCGCATTACCTAGTGTGTATATGGACTTACAATTTGAAAAAAGCATGCTAGAAGAATAGCAAAAAGTCTTGAAAGTGTAACAATAGGAAACTCGTCTTATGCAACTTTAGTTGTTTTCCGTTCTGATGCATACATGATAATTTTATCTCGATTAATCAATTGCAGTGCTTTTCCTTATTAGCTAGTAGCTTTAGAAATATGAGGTTCCCTTATGTATTAACTAAGTGAAAAAGTTAACAGATTTGCTGTTTACGATATGGAAACCGAAATTAACGTCAGCAGAACAACAAAAATTCAGCAATTGGAAAGCATAGCCATAATGTGAAAAGGCTTAAAAAATATTCCAAATATTTTTGAAAGAACTCTGCTAGGTTAGAGAAAGGGGACCGAAAGTTTTATGCTCAATATGAGGGGTCGAAATAACGTCCGGCTTCCGGCGAAAGCCGGACGAATCCTAATTTAGCCGGACAGTTTATTGGTAGAAAAATCCTTTTTAGCCGGCTGCATTTTGGAAGTTTTTGATTTAGTAACAGCCTTTTTCCTTTTTTACATATATGAATCAATGAAACATTTAGAATGACTTATATATTTTCTTTGCGTATTTTCTTCTTTCTTTTTCTTTCTATTATTAAAATAAAGATTAAGAGCACAGACATTCTCAAAATCATCACGTGATTTCTTCTTTTATAAAAAGAACGAGCGTGGTAAAAAAGCAAAGGGAGTTTCCCTGCACATCTCTTTATTTATGTTCTTGCGTAACCCCAGCCAGCTGCTAATGACGTATTTCATCAGGAACACGAGTCTATAAACATTTCTTTATTTTATTAAATCTCAAGTATTTCCTTTTTTTAAATACAATTTCTTCCTTTCAAGAAAATTGTACGCAAAAAATGTATGCTTTCCGTATGATATTGTATTATAAAGAAACATAATGAAGCCACCCCATTGCAACCCTAACCTTTAAAAGGCGATCTAAGAATTTAAATAAGTCTTAAAGCTAAACACGTGAAAAAGAGAACGCTTGTAAAACTATTTGATAAAAGATTTGAAAATGCCACCAAAGGAAAATAACCTGAAAAAATGGAAGGATCGATTCACCTGGCTCAAGTTAATTGATGTTGACAGTGAAAAGAAGATGGTATGCAAAGTCTGTACCAGTCAGCAAGAAAAGTTGAAGCTAATGCCTCGCGCTAATCTAACATTTGTAAATGCTAGTACCAACTTTAAAATTTCTTCATTGACTGATCATGTTTCTACTGATGGACACAAACGTGCGGTAAAAGAACAAGAAAATGAGGAAGCTATTGCAGCTGGCCTTTCTGACGCGCCACGTAAGATTGTCCAAGCAGCACCAACATATTCTGCTATTGGCGCTGGTTTTAAAAGAATGGCAGAAACAGAAAAGACGGCATTGACAAAACTTTATGATATCGCGCATTACATTGCTGTGACATTGCTGACTTCGACGACATTATCCAGTTAGAAAAAAGTCATGGTGTCAAATTTCAATCTGGTGCGTATGAAAATGAGAGCAGCTGTAGGGATTTTATCAAGAGTATCTCTGAATTCTTTTTTCAGAAAGACTTGTATGAGAAACTTTTACGAGTAAACTTCATTGCTATTTTATGTGATGGAACCGCTGATACCAGTATCACTGAACAGGAAGTGATTTACATTTTCTTTGTTGATCCGGACACCATGGTACCTACATTTATCTTTTTTGAATGCCTAGGGTTAGAAAGTAGCCAAGATGCCAGCGGTATATTGGATGCTATAAAGGAAGCATTTAATAAGTATAACCTTTCTGCGTTGTTGGATAAATTGATATTTTTATCTTCTGACGGAACATCTGTCAACAGCGGAAAGAAATCGGGACTAATATCTCTTTTCCGAGAGGAGAATGAATGGATGACATTCATATGGTGTTTCAGTCACCGACTCGAACTTGCCTTGAAAGATGCCTTGAAAGATGCCATATCCCCTGTTGACGAGTCTTTGCTTCATTTGTTTTATCTATATAAAAATTCTTCGAAAAAACATAGAGAACTTAAAAATTTGTACCAAGTGATGAAAGACGACTACGAAATGTATGGGGGTGGGATAAAGCCTGTCAAATCTACAGGTACCCGTTGGATAGACCATCGAATTCGTGCTATGCAACATTTGGTGGATAAGTACGGATTATACTGCCAGCATCTTCAACACGCAATTCCTGAGACGAAAAGCTCCAAAGATCGTGCCAAGGCAAGTTTGAGAAATTAGTTGATGCGAAAGTCTTACTTCGATCCTGCTTTTTCTTAGATACTCTTACTGTGGCAAAACAATTCAGCTTGACAACCCAAAAGGCTGATATTGACATAATATCAATAGTTGACAAAGTAGAGAGTACCAAACATAACTATGAAAAGCTGTTAAGAAAACTTGAATCAAATGCTGATAATGTTTTATCATTGCCAACGCTTAACTCGGTGATCAAGGAAATCGAAAACAACGAAGATGGAAAACCAGTTTACCAAGGCCAAACGTTGAAGTACTACAACAGAGAGATTCAGTTCCTTAAAAATCACGGTGCAGACATCGTCAAATCAATTCTCTCCTGTTACGAAGACAGGTATGGAAATCTTTATTCCGAAACAACTGATGATCCTATTAGTGATGGGGACACAGTACTTTTCGACGTCTGCCGTGTTTTAAACTCGACCGTTTGGCCTGAGTTAAACGATCCAAACGAAGACAAAGTAGTACTTTCCGTTCAGTTTGCCGCCATCAAGAGTATTTTTGAAAGATTTAAGTACATGCATGTCTTTAAATCGGTCTCGTATCACTCACTACAATGTGGATACGTCGATGTCATACGCTACGCTCATCGATATTTTGCCGTCGACAAAATAAAACCTATGGTTCTTTGGTCGAAGATTCTTCAAGGAAATAAAGAAAAAGAATCTTGGCATGATATAATGCTTCTTATTGAGTTGTGTTTGTGTACCCCATTTTCAAATGCCACACTCGAGAGGTTCTTTAGTCATTTGAAAGTTGTTAAAACGGAAATTAGATCAAGAATGTCCAGTGAAAGTTTGAATTCCATCATGAGAATTCGTATGAAAGGTTTGTCGGTTACTGAGTTCAACAAGAAATATTCAGACGAATGTGTTGAGTTTTGGTACAGCTGTAAGTCCCGGCGCATCAACCAACAAAAAAGAAAGAAATACGAGGATTGGAAGAAGACAAAGAAACAACGAACAAATTTTTCTTTGAGTGACCTTGAAAGTGATTATAGCACCACTGGAGGATCTAGCGACGAAGGAGACTGATGTATATTTAGTTTTTTACTCTTGTACTTTTATATACACAAAAGAGCATTCCGGGATTGCCTGTTGCCTCCGTAGTAACATTTGATTTATAAGTGGCGCTTGTTTGATCGTTTGTAAATTGTTTTTTTCTGCTGAACACCGTTCTAAAAGGCTTCTCTTTAAATATATAGCGTGATACAAAATAACCTGAAGGAGAGTGGATTTTCTTTAGTGTCATTAAAGGGAAGTTGTTCTTAATACATTAAGTGAGACTATTTTTCGTATTGCATGACCTAAAGAACAGCAGTTAACATTTGTATCAAAAGATATTCAATTAAACTAGCCGCCAAGGCGGCGTCGCTCGCCGCCCATGTCCACCTGCTCT
Source organism: Turritopsis dohrnii (assembly GCA_027922465.2). Lineage (NCBI taxonomy): Eukaryota > Metazoa > Cnidaria > Hydrozoa > Anthoathecata > Oceaniidae > Turritopsis > Turritopsis dohrnii. The sequence continues at coordinate 146,339 of BQMF02000399.1, forward strand.
GTATCACTCTATCAATAAACGTCAAATTTCCTTATAAACGGCTCGTACAACCAGAAGCAGATTCGAAGTCACAACCTCTGGTAAAACCAATCTTTTATCAGTGTAACAATACACTCAAAACGTATAGAGAGAAAACTTCCACTTTTTATTAACTTTTGTTTAAAAAAAGTTACGCGCTCTAACATGGGTGCTATCAAACGTAAGGGGGAAATGGATTCTCTTCTTAAAAAGATCACACGGGAGGAGAGAAGAAAAGGCACGTGCTAAATGAATCAAGTGAATAAAAAAAACGTTCGATCTGATATAAAATAAAATAGATTAAAAGAAATCGATTAAAGACAACTATTATGACAAAAGCAAAAAAAAATATTTTGTTTTATGATATTTTTTTTTTACCTATAGGTTTTTAAACATTTTCATTACTCGAAAAAAAAGTTCGCCCGTCTCAGACAGTCAGGCAAGGATACGTTAGGATACACTGGCACAAACCGAGATGCTACCACGTTCTGCCACAGCTGCTTTTTGTCCAAAATGTTTTATCAGTTAGTTTCTTTGTATTTAGTTGATGTATTGTTTTCAAAGCCAAGTCAACGTGGAATATAAAACTAACAAAATAATAAAAACGAAACGTTATTCCTATTAGTTCATCAGCCAAAAAAAGTCACGTTCGATTGGGGTTGCAATATATTTGCTTCGAACTCACGTCGCACACAAAAAAAGAAATAATTTCGCTCACAACTCAATCTACCATTTTGCGTGACTTACAAACAAACAAACAGACAGACGGAGAATCGGCTATTAATATATAGAAGAAGTTTCCTTAATTCATTGAGTGTGTTTCTTTTTTTAACCCTATTTATATCTTCTTTTTATGACGTAAATTGTGTGAATAAGTGATGAGAAAAGCCTTTAGAATTGCGTTTAAGCTGTTCTACAAATCAAAAAATTTTCTTCCTCGCCCAACCATGGTGGGCAACATTTGTCCCACTGCCTTATTTCCATACTTAATTCAAAACAGCCGGCTACACAAAGTTTTCTTATTTCGACCCCTGCAACATAACAGTGAATCACGTGATCAATAGCTTACAGTTGCCGTTCTAAAAATAGATATTATGTAATTTTCAGAAAGGATCTTGGGATCGATATGCGGACATCAAAATAAAGAAAATGGCGGACAACAGCAGTATTTGTACAAGTACTGTTAATGTCAATGTAAACAAAGAAGCTGAAACCAACTTGAAAAAGAAGAAAGGAGCTACAAAACATTGCTGTTGGGGACTATGTAAAAATGATTCAAGATTCATGCGTAATTTTTCACAAAAAATATTCTTTCTTCGACTTCCCAAGCCAGGAAAAATAAAAGACACTATGACAGAGTTTGAGAAAATCCAGCAAAAAGATAAAACTGAAAAGTGTAAGAGATGGGTTCATGCTTGTGGTCGTCGAGATTTTTCAGTGAGTAGTGTTAAAAAGGACACTTACATATGTTCACTTCATTTTATTGGTGAAAATGGTCCCACAGCAGAAAACCCAGATCCTATATTAGCGACATTAAATGGCAAGGAATTAGATCGCAAGACATTGAAAAGAAAACTACCAACGCAACGTGAATTCATTCCTAAAAGAAAAAAGTCAGTACAAAAAGAGGAGTTGTTGCCAAGCCCACAATTCACTTCTACAGATGAAAAATCTATTTATGACAAAACTAGTGTTGAGAATGGAAAGTCACTACTACCCTGCAATGAAATTATTGACATCAGGATTATTCCTGATGAGTGCTTACAACTTGAACCAAATCCAAAAATGGAAAAAAGTACACAAACTGTAGATTACAATAAACATATCCTTTCATACAAAGTTGAAAATTTAGTGCTTAGAAATGAACTGAACTTGATTGACGCTAATAATGTTTCCCAGAAAAATAAAAGTGTAAGATGTATGGACATGGACTTTATCCTTTCATCCAAAGAAAAGTCAGTATATTTCATTGGATTAACCCCTAATCAATTTTGGAGCTTGTATGATTTTCTTGGACCTGCAAAACTTAATTTGAAATATTGGTTTAGTCCGAAACAAAAATCTGCTCGAAAATCCTGCAAACTGTCTGTTGCTGAACAGTTATTTATAACATTAATGAGATTGCGTCGTGGCTTCAACATCTACACCATGGCCCACTTTTATGACATTAGCGAGTATCTGTTTAGAGTTATATTTTACACTTCGATTATGTTTTTGTTTCACCACTTCAAAGACCTTAAATACAAAATGTTTCCTGAAAGACAGGCTTATCGAAAAACACTACCAAAAGTGTTCAAGCCATTTAAAAACGTTAGAGCAAGCATTGACTGTACTGAATTTAAGTGTCAGATGCCACGAAATTATAGCCAGCAAGGAAATTTATATTCATCATACAAGAGTCATTGCACTATGAAATGTCTCATAGCAGTTAATCCAAATGGTGCTGCATGTTTTATTTCCAATTTATTTGAAGGAAGTATTTCAGATGTAGAAATTTTTCAACAAAGCGGAATAATGGAGCACATCAATATAAACGATTCATTCCTGGTTGATAAAGGATTCACAGTGCAACACTTACTGCTTTCAAAACAGCCAACCATATTTATACCACCATTTCTAGGAAACCGAGAAAAATTTACCAAGGAAGAAGTATTGCTTACCAAACAAATTGCAAAAGCACGTATACATGTAGAACGATTTAATGAAAGACTCAAAAGGTTTAGACTATTAGATAGAATCATACCTTTATCACTTGTACCAATTGCCTCGCAATTGGTGTATGTAGGGAGTTGTTTAGTAAATTTTCAAGAGCTGCTTTGTAAATAGTGTGTTTTATGACAAAAAAACAAACAAACAAACTATTATGTTAATCATTATTTTCACTCAATCTATCATGTATACATACAACAATAATCATTACAATACTATTGGTAACAATTCTCTAGGTACACGCATCAAAAAATATTCTGGAATAAATACTTTCTCCCAAAAAAGTTGGGTGCTACTAACAATACGCTTTTGCACTTTAAAATCAGCATCTATACGTTCAATATGTGGACATCCTTTTGGTGAATACAAAACAAAGTCACAATATTTTGCTTTTGTTATCAACAACTGCAGCTGTATTTGATAATAATAAGAATGTGAGCGCTTTAAAATTAGTTTGCCATCTTTAACATCAAAGCATTGTCTTCTCAGTTCATCAATAGGACAGATTTTACTTAAAACATTATCAACACTGTGAAGTTGCAGTATCTTTAAACATTTGATTTCAACAATTGAGGCTACATTCGCAGTTTCATCAAAAACAAGTCCATCTGGACTTGCTGCTCAATGGGAATAGTTTTTGTTTATCCACAATCCACTTTTGGCAACCGACACTTGTCTAATTTCAGCATATCCCTTCAAAGCGACTTCTTCATTCTCTATGCCATATTTCATACAAGCAGTTTGAAAAAATGTAGGGAACCAGAAATTTTTCTCCAACCAATTAAAATGCAGTCTTAAAGAGTCATTTTCTGATCGAAATCATTATATTCGATTTTAAGGAGTGTCTCCCACATTGTCATTTTTTCTCCTGAAATATTTGACATGAAATTGTTAATTGAAACTTGGCCAATTTCACCTCTTAAATCCACTGGTCTTGGATCCCACTCGTATAACTGGGATGGTGGCTTACGTTTACTTGATGAATACTCAGCAAGATGTAGGGCTTTTGGTGCTTTATTACGTTTTTTGCCTTAGTTCCATGTACAAGGCTGACTTGTTGATGGCAGTACAATGTTGTCTTTATTAGGCATATCACTCAAATGCAGGAGAACTGCACCAATGTGAGCACATCTACCACTAGCACCAGCTTTACAGTCACAAATTCCACTCTTAATGTAACCACTAATATTACTTATAGTTATTATAACATTTAATGGTAGCAAATTCTTCATTGAATGATGTACATGTACACGTACAAAGTATTCCATAGAGTTCTCATTTAGGTTATCTTGGAGGTCCTCAACAAAATTACTTTTTAACAAGTTTCTGCCTTTACGTAAGGGCTTAGCAGTACAATCTATCTCCATGTCATCGCCCTCACTTGAACTGTCTATGTTATTCAAATTATTAACAGATTCTAGCAAGTAATGATAAACATGTCCATAATTAAAGTTTGGAGGTAGATTTCTAGATGGAAAATTCTTCCAGCCATCAGTAGGAAGGGCTTTATTAATGATTGACGAGCTTGTAACATTGCTTGTGTCACCACTATTATTGCATCTTGAAGCTTTAATGTCGTACCATTTGCCCCCATCAACTTTAGGGTCAACTCCTAAATTCATCAACAGAGCATCTTTTACTCTTTTTGCCAATTCGTCTTTCTTTCCTGATTTCTTCAGTCCGTGGCACTCCAACCATCTTTTCAGAATCTCCATATTACATTTACTGGGCTCTTCAGCTAACTTTGCTCCGGGAACATCACATTCATATAATATAACTTTGCTTTCTACGTTCATCTTGATACTGTTCTCAACCATGTTTACAATTTAGTGTCCGCATCTCAATCCCACAATGCATAGCACAGTAATTCTGCAAATAAATGTGACGTCACCGCAACTGTACGCTATTGTATCAATTTTGCCGCGGTGTCACAGTAAATGTTAACTCCCCTAAATAATGACTCCCCAGTCAAAATAAACTAGTTAATTATAACTCCCCAGTTAATATAAACTAGTAAATTATGACTCCCTAAAGTTAACATTTCCTAAGAAATCTCGATTCCCTTGGTTTAAAATAACTCCCCTCTGAATCTTGCTTAAAAACTTTCAAAATTCTTATGGCCATTCCTTGGACCTTGAGACGTTTGTTAAATGGTCGGATTTGACTGAACTTTGGTATATTTGAACAACTACAATTGAACCTTCGAGTTAGTTGGAAAATATTGAAGTTGAGCTCAGTGCAGTTACTATGTTTGACTATATCATAAGGTATATGATAACTTATTTTGTCATTATTTTGTCAGGATTAACTAGTTTATTTGACTCCCTGACATTTTTCAATCCGAAATAATGGGGAGTCATTATTTACTAAGGGAGTCATTATTTCCTAGGACATTTCTACTCTAGGGGAGTCATTATATCCTAGTTTATTTTAACTGGGGGAGTCATTGGTTAAAGTGAGACCGTTGAATGTTCGGAAATGTTTTTTGTCTTGATAATTTCAACTTTTAGTTTAAAAATGTTTTATGGCCATGAAAAAGAATATGAACCAATTCATGAAAAATCTATATCCTAATACGCGCTGTGCATCCGTTTTTTTCACGCTTTCACTCTCTAAAAATTTGGGTCCTTTTTGCGGTCACTTATTCATAATAGAGTGTCAACCACGACGGTTAATATTTTTCTACGATTAGTATAGGGGAAAACATTGCATTGCATTTAATCGTTTCAAATGTTTTGATTATTTGCGAGATCAAGAAACAATAGACAACAACGAAAGTATTGCGCGAAGATTTATTAATGTTTTTAGGGTAAGTACGCCATTGAATTGGATCTTCAATCAATTTACTTCACAGAGTGAAAAAAGCGGATGCACAGCGCGTATTTTTATTTTTGATGGGTTTAAGATCTTCCAAGTAAAACTACTGTTCTGCGTTCTTATATTTCAAGTTCAAAGTACTTACAGCACTGACACCCTTTCTGTTTGTAATGCTGTGATTTAATTTTTCGACACCATTTTTGAGACGACACTTTCAAAAAAACCCGTAAAATGTTTTTACACGGGATACTAGTAATGACTATAATATCTTCTGATCAGTGATTAGTAGGCCTTAAATCCCACAAATATTTCTAGTCTAATGATCTTATTATACTAATTCGCGTTGTGCGTTCTGCATAACCAGCTGGACAATAAGCATTATCAAAACTTCTTCCATACATGAGATAATTGTGCAGGGCAACAACTGCTTTGGTAATTGAAGTAACTACCGGTCTGCGAAATATTCTGAATCTAGAAGCGCATATTCCGAAAACGTTCTCAACTTGTCTACGAGCTCGAGATATTCTATAGTTTGCCACTTGTTCCTTTGCTGCAAGAGATGATTTGGCATAGGGCTTGATCAAGTATTCTTTTAAAGGAAATGCCTCATCACCGACAAAAACAAACGGAAATTTCTTAGTTGTGCCTTTAAGTGGTCTCGGATCTGGAATATTGAGAGAATTATCTTCCATTGCCCTTCCCAAATAACAGGAATTAAAAACTCCACCGTCACTTTGTCTTTCAGAATCTCCAATATCAACAAGTATGAACTCATAATTTGATTTAACAACAGCCATCAAAACTATGCTATGTGTTTTCTTATAGTTAAAGTAATATGAGCCTGAACGTGCTGGAGCTTGCATGATAACATACTTGCCATCAATGGCACCAAGACAATTTCCAAAAATCCACTTGGATTCAAATTGGTCAGCAATTTCTATCCATTCATTCTTAGAAGAAGGTGCACATAGAAAACCTTTCTGCAGTAACTGTTTCCATATCACGTCTGAGGTCTCCTTGACTATGTCACAAACTGTTGCCTTCGACATTCTGTAGCTATCTGCAATGGTACTCTGGGCATCGCCAGTAACAAAATAGCGTAATGTAACACACAATCTTTCATCGGGACTTATTGGTTCTCTTCTTTCAGATGACTTGACTATAAAAGGTGCAATGTAACCAAGCAGTTGCTCAAACTTAAAGGGTGTCATTCTAAACTGACAAAAAAAAAATTCTTTATCAAACAATCTCATGTCTTTGATAAGCAGATGGTATTCCCTCTTCGTCTTTCTTTCCAGGAAAAGTTTACGGACCCAAACTCTTCGTCAGACTTTCTTTTCTGGTTGGGAATTCAAATTTCTGTTTAAACGTTGTCGTATTCTCCTTCTCAGAATTAATAATATGATAATTTGTTTTTTTTGTTAGAGCATTCATGTTGATTCATGTCTTTCTTATCTTTCTAACATTAACGCGAACTTAAAGAATGTCTAAACACAATTCTTTCCATTCGCGCGACCAATTCGGGCGAACTGTAAACCCGCCTAAAGGAATGGTTTGAATTTAGTTTTGAAAGATTAAATACTATAGCTTTCAATAGATATCTTATTATATGAGTTCTTTCGTTTAGTTTATATCCTACTGGATGAAAAAACAAAGACAAGAGTAATTTGTTTTGGTAACGCGCACTATTATTATTTTTATAGTTAGCAAAGAAGATTTGATTTGATTTATTTATTTACAGATCAATTAAAAATGGTCCCACAGCTATGACTGTTTTCCTTTCTCAAGGCTGTGGAAGTAGGGAACGTGTTATGCTGTCAAATTGTATCTATTGACGATGTTTGATGCTTTGTCTGCATGCCTTTCTGCCAGCCATCTATGCCTTTTGTTTTGGTTTGTTTAAATATGGTTGCAGTAGTAGTAAGTATTGTAGCTGTTCTTTATTGAAGTCTTTTTCCTTTTAGGTCAGAAAAGAAAAAGTGTAGCTATTTATAAACGAAATTTATAAATGTATAAATGAAACACATGGTATGTTGAGAAGGTTATTTAAGAGAAGAATGGATTATGTATTTCATTGCGATTGTACTACAAAAAAGAAGCATTGCTGGGGTATATTTTTCTTCAGTTTATATTTGTTTACGGCATTCATTATTTTGTGTAATGTTAATTGCTACATACATACTTGCTAGGTATATAAGTTTAGCATTATGTTTTTATTTGTTGCTTTTAATATCTTCTGGGTATTCAATTATGGTTTTGGTCAAAGTAGGGCATTTTGTTGTTTCAATTATTTTTATTAATTTGATGTTTGGTTGTGTATGCCAGGTAAAAGTCTTTATTCTGTTCAGCTCCAGTGTTGAGTGAACCCGTATTGACTCACAGTATCGGTTGACTTTATAGACCAAATTTTGTTTTTAATTGTTATCTTTAGGATAAATGCGTACTTGAATTTTCTTTTTCTTTTTTCTTTCTTTTTGTTTTATTTTGTATTTCAATATTGTTATAGCATGATTAGGTTTTCGGTATTACAATTCAAGTATTAATTTTTTAGGTAATAATAAAAAAAGCATAAAGAAATGAAACTCATGGTTTTAATCATGACGTTGATGGTTTTGGGAAGAACAGACTACATATCATTTCAAAAATTCATTAATGGTTGCAGTCGAGTAGTAACTTTGGGACAAAAGAAAAAGATGGAAGGTATCAATTTGTTTTAAACTAACATTTTGTAATGTTTGGTTTCGTATGTCTGGGTAAACAGTTCTGTTATATATTGCCATTTTTTTACATTAAAGTTACTTCTCTTCTGCGTATAAATATATTGTTCTGAGCCATGTTGCTATTTGTTTCTGTTTTTAATCTTCTGAATGTAAGAAATGAATTAACAAAATAATGCCTGTAGAAACTTTTACATGAGTTAAATTTTGCAACACTATATATACTAATTCGCGTTGTGCATACCACTTTTATTTTAGAGAGTGACATATTTGTTTAATTTTTACAGTCATTGTCCTCTTATGTGCGCGTAAAACCACGTAGAGGCGAGAGACACTTTTTTCATGATCATTCCAAAAGCATGTGGCATCATTTGACGTCAGTTTTTTATGATCACGGGGAACCATTGCATTGCATTCCCAATCGAACGCGACGTTTTTGGGGAAATATCTCAAGAACCAATAGGGATAACTGACGTTTTTTGGGGTCAGCGATACGGGTGATGAGGTGACCCATCATTTGGGCCTAAATTTTATTTGGTACTGCGAATATGACGTCATCGAAATCTTTGATCAGCGATATCTACGAAATGGTTGGTTGTAGCGAAACGATCCCATATACCCTTCTGCTCAGTTTTTCCAGCTCTACAACATGGGTACACTTTTGAGTTGTGATTCCATGATTTATTTTTTCGTCACGGGGTACATACACGGGAATGGTGGATTTGACCTAATATTTTCGAAGTTAAGATCGGTAAAAAGTTTTTACCCGGGATACTAGTCTTATTATACTAATTCGCGTTGTGCATCCTGGCTTCCAATTCTTTGTTGTGAATTTCACCAGGAAACGCAGGTTTGTACACACATAGGTATTGTTATTATTATAAAACGTTTTATAACCGTATTTATTGCCAAACTTTTACTGTTATTGTATTTTAGATTAATAGAAGTACATGTGGCACATGAGTAAGTAAGTTTTTGAACAGATGTTTGTTTTTTATATAATGGGTTTTTTCAGAGGAAAACCAAACGAAGAAGAGTGGAAGACCATAGAGCATTCATCTGTTTTCCATGTATTATGTATTTAGCATTGAATTAATGCTACACTCTTGAATTTTACTGAACAACAAATTTGACTCTTCTAGAAGCTTGCCGTACATATTTTCAAACACTCGCGCGGTCAGAAAGGAATCGCGGAGAAGAAAATTTTGACAAGATAAAGGAGGAAAAACGAAAAATTCCGCCAGATATAGAGTAAGTTTGGTTTCTTTTTTTTAACTCGTCTGATCTTTATTCGATGAAATCTCGATTTTACTCCTCCTATTCATGGCTTAAGAGTTATAGAAGGAAATACGGGGACGAGGAGACCTGGAAGCTCATTCCTCCGAAGTTGATGAGCAATACAGAGGAGGATGAGTTTGGGAACAAAATTAAAAGGACCGTCTTTTGGCGTATCGATGCAGTGACAACGATGTGTCGTGAGAGTGATCGCGCTCGCAAAGTTAATTACATCTATGGCGAGACGGTACTGAGAGGTCCTTCCAGTAAAGTTCCTCTTGAACTGATTAAAACTCAGTATCAATATAATTTAGGGAAGAGCACGAACAAGAAAGTTAACTTAAGTCAAGCCAAGGTCATTATGTACATAAAATTTCTTAAAACAGCATGTAGCAGCTGTTAACTTTCCTATAGTCATTACATAGATATTTTTCCAAGTTTATTGCCTCTTTCAGAACCTTCTCTTTTTCTCTCTCTTCGCTTAAACCTGGTATGTTCATTTAGTTAGATATTCCCATTAGAAATCATTGCATACCATGTGATATTCGTGATGTTTCAATTGAAGATGCGATAGATGTTAAATTATGAGATGTTTGTTTATTTGAAATTTATAGTGAGGTCAATAGCGTTGTAAATATTCACAATTTTCAGTAAAGAAACTTGATAAAAATTTGTTTTTCATTAATTTCACTATTAAATGCATTGAAAATGGATCTGCGCATACAGTTGTAGGACAACAAATCGTACACGCGCACTCGGCACTATATTCCACGTTTTTTAGGCACCATAAGCGAGGTATGCGGTACGTATACACTATCCACGGATACGGCATGATATCATATTAGTGGCACGCAGTATACATCCTCGTATACACAGAACGTATACATGTCATATAACATTGAGATTAAAAAGTACATTTCCCACATGTATACGGTGTGATACGGTACGCTGCATACGATTGTATACTTACGTATATCTGTACATATACCATGATATACGCCAGAGGATTCTATCGTATTTTCAATCATTTTGGGCAGTGTAAGCTATTAGTTTTTGTTGATTTTGTTTAGAGTTGTCTTATGTGGATTTTGCCCGTTATAGGGAACAACACCCTGGGTCCAGGTTAATGGCGGCATTTCGTGTCTGGTCCCGAAATGGTGGTCGGGACAGGCCCGACTATGTTTTCAAAAAAACCCAAAATAATAAAAAAAATAAAAATAGTTTATTAAAAAATATCGTAAAATTATTGAATAATTCTACGCTGTAAGAAACAGTGTAGAATGAAAGTATGAGTATATAGATGTTTCTTACAGCGTAGAATTAGTTATAGTTAAGAATTAGTTATATAGTTTTGAATAATTTTATTTATTTATTTATTTATTTATTTATTTGGTTAAGAAGGTCGTTAATATTTAATATTTAGTATAGACTGATGTGGACCTACTAATTTTAACTGAGATCACGTTTACACGAAAAGTTGTTCCGAAACTGGATCTATCTGTATCAGAAATAGTGTCGTCTTTGCTCGCGAAAATGAAAATTGAGATTGAAAAATGTCTTTCTTTTGAAGCTTCTTCTACTGCCATGGTTTTTTATTGCTGTGTTTACAGTTTGTATGTTTTATTTGAGAATAGATGTCTGTTGTCAATCTGTTATCTTTTTTTACTTTAATTGTCACGATTCAGTGTTTCGCTCTCTCATTTGATACTTTTTATATTGGTCTACATAAGTAGGAATCTTATTATACTTAAATTCATTATACTAAGCCTTTCTCTCGGTTCAGCTCACACCGATTAAAACCTGTAAAAAGTTTTTACACGGGTTACTAGTTTATTAAATAATACTCAATGTTGAAATCTAAACAAAAGAAAAACACAATATAATAATGTCAATAGATGTTCATTGTTCTCTATCTCCCCTCCAGTCATTAGCTCGCAGAGGGAATGACGTTTAAGTTTCATATTCTTTTAAATGAAGAGGCGGTCAACGTATTTGTGTAGATCGACGTATTGATACTTGTTGTGGGTCAGCAGGTTGTGTTCCAGTAGCTGTCGGGTTGGACGATGTCGACTAATCTGAAACATTTGAAGAATTGCGTTGAAGCTAGTTGGTTTGTAGGGGTGGATGGATCAGTTGAAGTGGTTGGGAATAATGCGGCGGGGCGCACAGCTGGTGGGAGGACAACTGGTGGGGTTGGTGGATGGACAGGAATGTAGTGGCGTAGAAACTTTCGGTTTCGAAGGGTCACAAGTCTGGAACCATCAACACTGACGACGTATTGGTCATATTGCTTAACCTCAAAAATCGATCCAGTTTTGTCCCATTTCTTTGGGTGTAGGCCTGTCTGGTTTTGAATCCTCACATGGCCGCCAACTCGGAGTGGTGGTAAGCGTTTGGTGTGTTGTTTCAAGGCTTCAGCCACTTTCAGATGACGTTGTCATAGGGCGGTCTCACGATCATCCAGAATGCTTTGCCATGTTGGGTGCGGTTTGTAATTCCCCGGGATGATTAGGATGAAATCTTTGATTGGCCGGCCAAATAAGCACATGGCTGGAGACAATTTGAAATCTTGGTTTGGTGTATTACGGTATTGAAGCATAGCACGTTGAAAAGCTTCAGTGTCTAGCTCTCCATTTGGTCCAATGTTGTCTGTTAGCATGCGTTTAACAGTCTTTACACCAATCTCCGCACAACAGTTGCTATGGGGGAATGCAACAGATGAACGACGGTGATTCACACCCCAATTCCTTAGAAAGGTCTCGGTGGATGTGGCTTTAGATTCGGGGCCACCATCAGAAGACAGTTCATCAGGTATACCGTATGTTACGAATGCCCGTTGAAGACTATTTATCAAACTCTTTGCACCTTCTCTCGATTCCTCAACTATTGGCCAGTTTGAGTAACGATCCACACAAACAAGGTAATAGTGACCTTGGTAATGAAAAACATCACCACAGATATACTGAAATGGGTATTCCGGGTATGTAAGAGGTGTTGGTGGAGCAGATGGTTGTGATGGGTCCATCCGATTGCAGTGGTCACATACTTTGCATGTGTTGATTATATCATTTGTGATGCCAGGCTAAAAGACAGAGGATTCAGCCCTGGCTATCATAGAGGTAACACAATGGTGTGCTGCATGTAGAGCGGTAAGCACCTCTTTATGTAATGACGGAGGTATGATGATTCTATCTTTGTAGAGTGCCACCCCATCGATGGTGGATAAGTGGTCGCCAAATTGATAGTATCTTTGAAGAGAGCTTAGTATTTTTTCTTTCTCGGTCGGTATTCCTGAATCAATTATATCAACCAATATTCTCATATCTGGGTCACTGGTGGTTGATAAACGCACTCTGTCCCAAGTGATAGATTGAATAGATTGAAGCGAAGTTATAGATGCAATGTCATCTGGTAAGATCAACTGGTCAGGAGCAATTAGTCCGGTAGGATATCGGGAGAGTGCATCTGGTACTCTATTCTTCAGACCAGGGACATGATACATGGTGAATTTGTAACTTAAGGTACGCTCTTTAAGGTTTCGTAAACAGTTGTTTGGGATATCATATAATGAACGGTTGTTAGAAAGACCAAGGAAAGGTTTATGGTCTACAGCGACTGTCAGTTTTTCACAACCCAGGACAAAATGTCTAGATTTATCTAACGCATCAGCAACTGCAAGGGCTTCTCCCTGTATCGGTGCATAGCGTGATTCTGCCGGGTGGGTAAAACGACTTCCAACCAATACAACTTGCTAACCTTCTTTGCAGCAAAAGGTCTCCTGAACAGTGACAATGTTTTTGGAAGAGCCAAAACCTTATACCAGATTTGGACCAATCGGTTGGGATACATGTCGGTTTGGTTTTGTCGAAAATTTCTATTTCCTCTAGGATCCTCTTCTTGGAATCTTCAAAGATTAGTTGTACATTTTCGTCCCAATGGAATGTGGTTTTTGGTTTCAGTAACTCACGAAAAAGGTAACATTTTGTCAGTCATACTGAAGGCATATGATACTTGATTAAGGAGCCTAAACCAAGAACGAATGTCTGTTAGGTTTTTAGGAACAGGGAAGTCTGAAATAGCGTTCAACATTGCTGGTGCTGGTCTAACGTTATCAGAAGTGATTTCGTAACCTGAAAATTCAACAGTATCCTTTCCAAACATAAATTTAGTTGGGTTCTGGATAATACCATTTCTGCCACAAATGTCTAACCACTTGCATCATCCTCATGATGGGACCAAGATCTTTCGCAGCAGTTCAACGGAAGATAGACAAAAGAACTGAAGGAAAAAAATCAGTTAGAGGCAGAATGCGTCTTATTGCTAGAATGTATCTTGAATTTCGAAAATTTTATGGACAGCAAAACCAGATAGTGTTAGATGATAAAATGAACAATGCAGCCGATATTTATCGAAGGGAGACTATCTCTTTTTTAGGACAAGCTGTGCTGTCATTATGTGAAAGGGATGGTGCGAATTTTAATAAAGAACATAATGAATCTGTGACTAATTTAAAGAGTGGCTTAATAATAAGTATTCTCAACATGCTTAAATTAACATCTAAGTTTTTGATAGGACATTTTCTGGTGAAAAACATGGATGCTAAGTCTAAAAGAGTGGTTGATTTTCTGGAAGTTTTGAGATTGTATGAACATGACTATTTTGATGTAGCTTACTATCAAATAAACCAAAGAAGAAATACCACCTTGAGGAAGCCTGCCAGTCTCCCAAAAGACAGCGATGTGCAATGTTTAACTCAAGAATGCGAAAAATTTATGACTTCGATTGATGTGTTTGAATTCGACTCGAAAGCATACATTCCGGTTAGATCCGCTGTAGCTACTGCTTTAATAATGTTTAATGCAAGAAGAGGGGGAGAGCCTGTACGCCTTTCTATCAAACAATGTGAAGAAGCTGTTAGAGGTGAATGGGTTGAAAAAGTTAGTGAAAACCAACAGCTAATTGAAGAAACAATGTTAGTAACATATCAAACTGGGAAAGGCGCCAACCATTTAGTGCCTGTAATGTTTCCCCCAGAAACCCTTTCAGCAATGAAGTATTTGGTTGATCCAGATGTGAGAATTAAAGCTGGAATCAGACAAAGCAACTAATACATTTTTGCCACAACCAGTAGTGATAGTCATGCAAGTGGTTGGCATTGTGTTGATCATATGTTGAAAAGGCTTTCACTATCAGGAGCAATAAATGCAACTAAAAATCGACACAGAGTAGCATCAATACCTGCTAAACTGGAACTATCAAGTAAAGAAAAAGATCTCATTTATAGGCATTTTGGACATTCCAGTGCTATCAACCAAAATGTGTATCAGGCAGCTGCCGGTACCAAGCAACTAGAAACAGCAAGAAAGAGACTCTTGCAAATTCAAAGTGGAGATTGTGTTAATGATATACCTGAAGTGAGTATTTCATTATTTGGCTTTGCTCAAAGTTTTCTTTAAGTTGCACTCTAATACTTAAGACAAAATTTTTCAGATTTCTATCTTATAATATTGCTAATGTGATATGAACACTTCATGATAATGTATGCGGGAGAAGGCTGTATGAAATGGTGAATGTAATGAACGAGTGCCAAAAAATTACTTATAGACCATGATCCATCACATAAAAAAAGCTCTGGAAAATACTTTTCGTGACCTCTTCTCTCAGAACCAGCTGATTTCTCCTGTTTTTGGCGTTTTTCAGTGAGTAGATTTCAAATTCGAAAAGTTCCCAAGTTTTCCACCTGCAGTTTTTGAGTAATTAGGCCTCAAAGTTACCGGTTATCGTGCGTATCGATTTTCATTGTATGTTAACGAATTTTCATTGTTTCGTTAGTAATAAATTTGTGAGATTATTTGTTGAAAATAAAGTTTTGTTTTGGTTAGGAATGCTTTTTGTCGTATAATTGTCAAAACATTTTAACAATCGTGCAATTAACGAGTCTGACTCGGGAAAACATCAAATAACCTTCATAACTGCATAATTTTGGATGGGGAGGTATCTAAAACAATGGAATATTATATTAGCAACATCTGTGCTGCATTATTAAGTAAATGTGTACATAATTAACCTATTCAACTAATATTCACTCTTGATTAAAAACAACAACATTTCACAGTATAATTTGGTATTGGTTCACAGTCTGTTCACTGTGTATGTGATATCTATGTTTTTATTCCCTGTTTCAAACATTAGCAACTCTTACTGTTTCATTGCATCCTCAGATCCAAACAAGGTATGACATAATTAGATCGTATCCATACTGTAGGTATATATACATTTAAAATATGTGGCTAAGCCGGCAGCGAAACCCCCCCCTTGTCACTTACCCTCGAAGTATAAAGGTCTATAACATACAATCTATCAAAGTAAAAAAAGAAGCAGATGGATTGGAATGGAACCATTCTTCTGACAAATTATTCGACACCATCAATTTGAATAAAAGCAGTTAGTCTTCTCTTCATGTCTTCAGCACCGTGGACTTTATTTCTCGTTGTTGATACCATCAATTTGAATCGGAGCAGTTGTTCCTTATGTCTTCGTCACCATGGACTTTATTTCTTGTCGCTGATACCATGAATTCTAATCGGGGCAGTTGTTCTTCATGTCTTCATCATCGTGGGCTTTATTTCTCGTCGGTGAAGGTGCTTTCCTGTCTCCCAAATGTTCTTCATATCCTGAGATATAGATTGGGTAGCTACTACACCACTTGCTATCTGTATCAGCTGACTTTTCTCCTCATCAAAAGGGTTAACTATTGTATCTATAGTATTGATGATTGATAAAACATCTTGCTTATCCCTATTGATCCTAGTTGCATTCAAATCTTTTCTACCACAAATCGCAAAAGGACGTGTTTAGAATGTTTATTATTGTTTAGCAACTTTATTCCTCTTCTGTTTGATTTACCGTTGGTATTTGTTCTGAACAGTTTCTTATCAATAACAAAGTTGGGTTAAATATTTTGTCTATTTTGTCCTTTTTGTATTCCCATAATTACAATTCTTTTCGGACACAAATTCGCAAAGAAAACTCAATTTTTTGTTTCTCAGTCTATATATTAATAGCCGATTCTCTGTCTGTTTGTTTGTTTGTTTGTTTGTAAGTCACGCAAAATGGTAGATTGAGTTGTGAGCGAAATTATTTCTTTTTTTGTGTGCGACGTGAGTTTGAAGCAAATACATTGCAGCCCCAATCGAACGTGACTTTTTTTTGGCTGATGAACTAATAGGAATAACATTTTGTTTTTATCATTATTGTTAGTTTTATATTCCACGTTGACTTGGCTTTGAAAACAATACATCAACTAAATACAAAGAAACTAGCTGATTAAACATTTTGGACAAAAAGCAGCAGTGGCAGAACGTAGCAGCATGTTCGGTTTGCCAATGTTGTATCCTAACGCTTGCCTGACTGTCTGAGACGGGTGAACTTTTTTTCGAGCAATCAAAATGTTTAAAAACCGATAGGTAAAAAAAGAGTATCATGAAACAAAATATTTTTTGCTTTTGTCGTAATAGTTGTCTTAATTTCTTTTAATCGATTTCTTTTAATCTATTTTAATCAGATCGAACGTTTTTTTTTATTCACTTTATTCATTTAGCACGTGCCTTTTTTTCCCTCCTCCCATGTGATCTTTTTAAGAAGAGAAACCATTTCTCCCTTACGTTTGATAGCACCCATGTTAGAGCGCGTAACTTCTTTAAAACAAAAGTTAATAAAAAGTTGAAGTTTTCTCTCTATACGTTTTGAGTGTATTGTTACACTGATGAAAGATTGGTTTTACCAGAGGTTGTGACTTCGAATCTGCTTCTGGTTGAACACAAGTTGTACGAGCCATTTATAATGATTTGACGTTTATTGATACAGTGATACAGAGCAGGTGGATATAGGCGGCGAGCGACGCCGCATTGGCGGCTAGTATTTACTTTTTTCTGTTGACCAGAGTAAAAAGTTTTCAGTTGCCCCATCTATATCCTAATACGCGCTGTGCATCCAGTTTTTAACTTGGTAAGTGTGAAAAAAGACTGGGGACGAAATGTTTCTATGGAAAATTCAATACGGCATCTTTAGAAAGTGAGTAACTGAGTGTACTGTGTGCACATCCACGATTAGTATATGCTCTTCCGTTTGGTTCTTTTTTGGTTTCGCACTGAAAATCTGCCGAAAAACGTCAATGGAGAAGCGCGAGCAATGCAATGTTCTTCGTTCGAAATTGGTTAACGATCATTTTGTAGCAGTAAAAACAAAAACAAAAAACTTCACGAACACGAAGATAGTTTTTTTTAAATCGAAGATCTTTAATTTTGTTGTTTTAGTCGTTTTCGGAGAAAGATCGTATCGTAAAGATTGAATTAACAAGTGTAAGTAAATTCACGGAAGACTGTTTTCGTCTTTTTCCATTTAATTCATTTTTGACTGTTTGGTAGGCTGGAACTATACTCATGATAATTTAATAACTTTTTCTATGTTTGCTTTCCGATTTGGATAAGAAATCAAGTTTGTGTTTTGTTTTATTTTGCTTTCCTTTTTTGTTTGTGTGTATGTGTAGTTTTTATTCTTCTTCATAACATATCTTTTATTTCTTTTTTGACTGTTTGGTAGGCTGAAGCTAAACTCATGATCTTTTAATAAATATTCCCTGTTCCTACCCATATGTTTGCTTCAAGTTTGCGTTCGTTCTTTTAGTTTGCTTTTGTTTGTGCGTATATGTAGCTAAATATGTTTTTATGATTAATAGAAATCTTCTTTTTTAGGTAAAATTAATTATGAAAGAATAAATAAATTCGACATTGTAATATGAAGGGTGTTTGGTAAAGAACTGACTAATGAAATAACGAATGCTATCGAATCTTATTGGAGTAAAGAAGCAACGTTAGCAGGTATAATTCCGTTTATCATTCATATTTCCTTTGGCGTTTTTATTTTTCACTACACACCAAGGCAGCTTTGTTTACCACCCATTATCATTAAAGACTGTAAGAACAAAATTCCCACCTATTGCCCTTTGCTATGCGCCATCTTAACCAACAAATACAGCAGTCACTTCATCCATCGTGACATGAGGTTTTTTTTGTGTCTGTGTCAAAATCTACATTTTATGTTTCGTAATCACCTCTTTCTCTTTTCACGATGAACTGAAATCTTACGACATTTTAATAATGACGTTAGATTAAAAAATAGTGCCGCCTCTGCGTAGCCTTACGTCAAATATGTAGGAAAAACCGTTTAAAAAAAGTTAAATATTTCACTCCCTAAATTAGAAGTGGTATGCACAGCGCCGATTACGATAACTTTTTATTTCTATAAATGTTCGACACGGGTGTAGCGATGCGTCGTTTTGAGAAATGCAACAGTAAAAAGTTTTTACACGGGATACTAGTTTCTAGTATTGTAACTACTTAAAATGTGAGCATTATCTTGATTTTACCCGGTTGCTAGGGAAAATTAAGGGTAAATCTTAAAATTCACTAGTATACCGGGTGAGTAAAAAAAAGTACCGTTGTTTCTCAAAACGTATCTTTCGATTGACTAATTATGAAAGTTAGTGTTTTTTATTTCTGAATCTCTATTCAGAAATATTCTATTCACCGAAAAATGACGAAAAAATCTAAACAAAACTTCTCCAAACAAGATTTTCTGTTCTTATTGCAAACCCTATGGGATTGAAACTCATACACGCTTCAATGTGCTAAAACTTACTTTTTTTTATTCCCAATGCTTAAATTAAGTAAAAAGTTCAAACTTTTTTCAAAATTTTATTAAAACTTTACTTGATGAAGTTTTTTATAAAGACTGTTTTGTAAAAAATACCACAACTCACGTTACAACAAAGAATTTGGGTATGTATCCAGTTTCCAGTTTCGAGAAGTTTTGTTCAGCTTTTTTCGTCATTTTTCGAGAATTTTTACAAGAACCACCTCCAGTTTTTTGCCCATAACTTTTTTTCTACTCAACCAAATTTGACAAATGATACACCAAAATGTAGGTAAAGGATTCCTCTATTCAGAAATAAAAAACACTAGCTTTCCTAATTAGTCAATCGAAAGATACGTTTTGTGAAACAACGGTACTTTTTTTGACTCACCCGGTATACAAGCACCACACACCATATTTACTTATTTTCTGTTTAAACAGAGTCAAAAGTTGTCAGTTGTCCCATTTCTAGTATCGTAATTACTTGAAATGTGCATTTTGTCTTGATTTTACCCCGTCGCTAGGGAAAATTTGGGGTAAACCTTGAAGTAATGTGTAATTTGGTTCCGCAAACTTAATGATTCTTTGCTCCACCTTAGTTTGAAGTAGTAAAGTATATGTTTTTCGGAGCTTCTGCCTGTAAATTCTTGTTTTAGCCCTATTTTATGTGTTGTTGCCATGGGGGAGATCCCTGTTGGTATGGATAGTATTAATTGAAAACAAATATTGCTCTTTGTAGTAAATGGTTATTCAAATATACGCTGAAAATATTAAGTCCAAATTATGAAGTGTTAAAAAGTTATGACAATATCCTTTAACCTTATTTTCAAGAAAAAATCCAATGTTTTGGTGCCATTAGACATATTATTACAGTTGAATACTATAGGGAAAATATCTAACAGAATGTCAAGAATTGCCCCAAATTTCCAATACTAAATTTCCTATAACTTCGGAACGGCTTATCGTTGAGAGGTGCATGACCCCTCATTTTTTTCTATTGAAAAGATCTATCCAATCAGCATAGTTTTGTTGCGTCCAGATAGCAAACGCGACCCGTTTATAAACCGGTCGGCCGGATTGTTAACGCATGGCCATCTTGAGGAAGCCTGCCAGTCTCCCAAAAGACAGCGATGTGCAATGTTTAACTCAAGAATGCGAAAAATTTATGACTTCGATTGATGTGTTTGAATTCAACTCGAAAGCATACATTCCGGTTAGATCCGCTGTAGCTACTGCTTTAATAATGTTTAATGCCAGAAGAGGGGGAGAGCCTGTACGCCTTTCTATCAAACAATGTGAAGAAGCTGTTAGAGGTGAATGGGTTGAAAAAGTTAGTGAAAACCAACAGATAATTGAAGAAACAATGTTAGTAACATATCAAACTGGGAAAGGCGCCAACCATTTAGTGCCTGTAATGTTTCCCCCAGAAACCCTTTCAGCAATGAAATATTTGGTTGATCCAGATGTGAGAATTAAAGCTGGAATCAGACAAAGCAACTAATACATTTTTGCCACAACCAGTAGTGATAATCATGCAAGTGGTTGGCATTGTGTTGATCATATGTTGAAAAGGCTTTCACTATCAGGAGCAATAAACGCAACTAAAAATCGACACAGAGTAGCATCAATACCTGCTAAACTGGAACTATCAAGTAAAGAAAAAGATCTCATTTATAAGCATTTTGGACATTCCAGTGCTATCAACCAAAATGTGTATCAGGCAGCTGCCGGTACCAAGCAACTAGAAACAGCAGGAAAGAGACTCTTGCAAATTCAAAGTGGAGATTGTGTTAATGATATACCTGAAGTGAGTATTTCATTATTTGGCTTTGCTCAAAGTTTTCTTTAAGTTGCACTCTAATACTTAAGACAAAATTTTTCAGATTTCTTTCTTATAATATTGCTAATGTGATATGAACACTTCATGATAATGTATGCGGGAGAAGGCTGTATGAAATGGTGAATGTAATGAACGAGTGCCAAAAAATTACTTATAGACCATGATCCATCACATAAAAAAAGCTCTGGAAAATACTTTTCGTGACCTTTCTCTCAGAACCAGCTGATTCTCCTGTTTTTGGCGTTTTTCAGTGAGTAGATTTCAAATTCGAAAAGTTCCCAAGTTTTCCACCTGCAGTTTTTGAGTAATTAGGCCTCAAAGTTACGGTTATCGTGCGTATCGATTTTCATTGTATGTTAACAATTTTCATTGTTTCGTTAGTAAAATTTGTGAGATTATTTGTTGAAAATAAAGTTTTGTTTTGGTTAGGAATGCTTTTTGTCGTATAATTGTCAAAACATTTTAACAATCGTGCAATTAACGAGTCTGACTCGGGAAAACATCAAATAACCTTCATAACTGCATAATTTTGGATGGGGAGGTATCAAAACAATGGAATATTATATTAGCAACATCTGTGCTGCATTATTAAGTAAATGTGTACATAATTAACCTATTCAACTAATATTCACTCTTGATTAAAAAACAACAACATTTCACAGTATAATTTGGTATTGGTTCACAGTCTGTTCACTGTGTATGTGATATCTATGTTTTTATTCCCTGTTTCAAACATTAGCAACTCTTACTGTTTCATTGCATCCTCAGATCCAAACAAGGTATGACATAATTAGATCGTATCCATACTGTAGGTATATATACATTTAAAATATGTGGCTAAGCCGGCAGCGAAACCCCCCCCTTGTCACTTACCCTCGAAGTATAAAGGTCTATAACATACAATCTATCAAAGTAAAAAAAGAAGCAGATGGATTGGAATGGAACCATTCTTCTGACAAATTATTCGACACCATCAATTTGAATAAAAGCAGTTAGTCTTCTCTTCATGTCTTCAGCACCGTGGACTTTATTTCTCGTTGTTGATACCATCAATTTGAATCGGAGCAGTTGTTCCTTATGTCTTCGTCACCATGGACTTTATTTCTTGTCGCTGATACCATGAATTCTAATCGGGGCAGTTGTTCTTCATGTCTTCATCATCGTGGGCTTTATTTCTCGTCGGTGAAGGTGCTTTCCTGTCTCCCAAATGTTCTTCATATCCTGAGATATAGATTGGGTAGCTACTACACCACTTGCTATCTGTATCAGCTGACTTTTCTCCTCATCAAAAGGGTTAACTATTGTATCTATAGTATTGATGATTGATAAAACATCTTGCTTATCCCTATTGATCCTAGTTGCATTCAAATCTTTTCTACCACAAATCGCAAAAGGACGTGTTTAGAATGTTTATTATTGTTTAGCAACTTTATTCCTCTTCTGTTTGATTTACCGTTGGTATTTGTTCTGAACAGTTTCTTATCAATAACAAAGTTGGGTTAAATATTTTGTCTATTTTGTCCTTTTTGTATTCCCATAATTACAATTCTTTTCGGACACAAATTCGCAAAGAAAACTCAATTTTTTGTTTCTCAGTCTATATATTAATAGCCGATTCTCTGTCTGTTTGTTTGTTTGTTTGTTTGTAAGTCACGCAAAATGGTAGATTGAGTTGTGAGCGAAATTATTTCTTTTTTTGTGTGCGACGTGAGTTTGAAGCAAATACATTGCAGCCCCAATCGAACGTGACTTTTTTTTGGCTGATGAACTAATAGGAATAACATTTTGTTTTTATCATTATTGTTAGTTTTATATTCCACGTTGACTTGGCTTTGAAAACAATACATCAACTAAATACAAAGAAACTAGCTGATTAAACATTTTGGACAAAAAGCAGCAGTGGCAGAACGTAGCAGCATGTTCGGTTTGCCAATGTTGTATCCTAACGCTTGCCTGACTGTCTGAGACGGGTGAACTTTTTTTCGAGCAATCAAAATGTTTAAAAACCGATAGGTAAAAAAAGAGTATCATGAAACAAAATATTTTTTGCTTTTGTCGTAATAGTTGTCTTAATTTCTTTTAATCGATTTCTTTTAATCTATTTTAATCAGATCGAACGTTTTTTTTTATTCACTTTATTCATTTAGCACGTGCCTTTTTTTCCCTCCTCCCATGTGATCTTTTTAAGAAGAGAAACCATTTCTCCCTTACGTTTGATAGCACCCATGTTAGAGCGCGTAACTTCTTTAAAACAAAAGTTAATAAAAAGTTGAAGTTTTCTCTCTATACGTTTTGAGTGTATTGTTACACTGATGAAAGATTGGTTTTACCAGAGGTTGTGACTTCGAATCTGCTTCTGGTTGAACACAAGTTGTACGAGCCATTTATAATGATTTGACGTTTATTGATACAGTGATACAGAGCAGGTGGATATAGGCGGCGAGCGACGCCGCATTGGCGGCTAGTATTTACTTTTTTCTGTTGACCAGAGTAAAAAGTTTTCAGTTGCCCCATCTATATCCTAATACGCGCTGTGCATCCAGTTTTTAACTTGGTAAGTGTGAAAAAAGACTGGGGACGAAATGTTTCTATGGAAAATTCAATACGGCATCTTTAGAAAGTGAGTAACTGAGTGTACTGTGTGCACATCCACGATTAGTATATGCTCTTCCGTTTGGTTCTTTTTTGGTTTCGCACTGAAAATCTGCCGAAAAACGTCAATGGAGAAGCGCGAGCAATGCAATGTTCTTCGTTCGAAATTGGTTAACGATCATTTTGTAGCAGTAAAAACAAAAACAAAAAACTTCACGAACACGAAGATAGTTTTTTTTTAAATCGAAGATCTTTAATTTTGTTGTTTTAGTCGTTTTCGGAGAAAGATCGTATCGTAAAGATTGAATTAACAAGTGTAAGTAAATTCACGGAAGACTGTTTTCGTCTTTTTCCATTTAATTCATTTTTGACTGTTTGGTAGGCTGGAACTATACTCATGATAATTTAATAACTTTTTCTATGTTTGCTTTCCGATTTGGATAAGAAATCAAGTTTGTGTTTTGTTTTATTTTGCTTTCCTTTTTTGTTTGTGTGTATGTGTAGTTTTTATTCTTCTTCATAACATATCTTTTATTTCTTTTTTGACTGTTTGGTAGGCTGAAGCTAAACTCATGATCTTTTAATAAATATTCCCTGTTCCTACCCATATGTTTGCTTCAAGTTTGCGTTCGTTCTTTTAGTTTGCTTTTGTTTGTGCGTATATGTAGCTAAATATGTTTTTATGATTAATAGAAATCTTCTTTTTTAGGTAAAATTAATTATGAAAGAATAAATAAATTCGACATTGTAATATGAAGGGTGTTTGGTAAAGAACTGACTAATGAAATAACGAATGCTATCGAATCTTATTGGAGTAAAGAAGCAACGTTAGCAGGTATAATTCCGTTTATCATTCATATTTCCTTTGGCGTTTTTATTTTTCACTACACACCAAGGCAGCTTTGTTTACCACCCATTATCATTAAAGACTGTAAGAACAAAATTCCCACCTATTGCCCTTTGCTATGCGCCATCTTAACCAACAAATACAGCAGTCACTTCATCCATCGTGACATGAGGTTTTTTTTGTGTCTGTGTCAAAATCTACATTTTATGTTTCGTAATCACCTCTTTCTCTTTTCACGATGAACTGAAATCTTACGACATTTTAATAATGACGTTAGATTAAAAAATAGTGCCGCCTCTGCGTAGCCTTACGTCAAATATGTAGGAAAAACCGTTTAAAAAAAGTTAAATATTTCACTCCCTAAATTAGAAGTGGTATGCACAGCGCCGATTACGATAACTTTTTATTTCTATAAATGTTCGACACGGGTGTAGCGATGCGTCGTTTTGAGAAATGCAACAGTAAAAAGTTTTTACACGGGATACTAGTTTCTAGTATTGTAACTACTTAAAATGTGAGCATTATCTTGATTTTACCCGGTTGCTAGGGAAAATTAAGGGTAAATCTTAAAATTCACTAGTATACCGGGTGAGTAAAAAAAAGTACCGTTGTTTCTCAAAACGTATCTTTCGATTGACTAATTATGAAAGTTAGTGTTTTTTATTTCTGAATCTCTATTCAGAAATATTCTATTCACCGAAAAATGACGAAAAAATCTAAACAAAACTTCTCCAAACAAGATTTTCTGTTCTTATTGCAAACCCTATGGGATTGAAACTCATACACGCTTCAATGTGCTAAAACTTACTTTTTTTTATTCCCAATGCTTAAATTAAGTAAAAAGTTCAAACTTTTTTCAAAATTTTATTAAAACTTTACTTGATGAAGTTTTTTATAAAGACTGTTTTGTAAAAAATACCACAACTCACGTTACAACAAAGAATTTGGGTATGTATCCAGTTTCCAGTTTCGAGAAGTTTTGTTCAGCTTTTTTCGTCATTTTTCGAGAATTTTTACAAGAACCACCTCCAGTTTTTTGCCCATAACTTTTTTTCTACTCAACCAAATTTGACAAATGATACACCAAAATGTAGGTAAAGGATTCCTCTATTCAGAAATAAAAAACACTAGCTTTCCTAATTAGTCAATCGAAAGATACGTTTTGTGAAACAACGGTACTTTTTTTGACTCACCCGGTATACAAGCACCACACACCATATTTACTTATTTTCTGTTTAAACAGAGTCAAAAGTTGTCAGTTGTCCCATTTCTAGTATCGTAATTACTTGAAATGTGCATTTTGTCTTGATTTTACCCCGTCGCTAGGGAAAATTTGGGGTAAACCTTGAAGTAATGTGTAATTTGGTTCCGCAAACTTAATGATTCTTTGCTCCACCTTAGTTTGAAGTAGTAAAGTATATGTTTTTCGGAGCTTCTGCCTGTAAATTCTTGTTTTAGCCCTATTTTATGTGTTGTTGCCATGGGGGAGATCCCTGTTGCTATGGATAGTATTAATTGAAAACAAATATTGCTCTTTGTAGTAAATGGTTATTCAAATATACGCTGAAAATATTAAGTCCAAATTATGAAGTGTTAAAAAGTTATGACAATATCCTTTAACCTTATTTTCAAGAAAAAATCCAATGTTTTGGTGCCATTAGACATATTATTACAGTTGAATACTATAGGGAAAATATCTAACAGAATGTCAAGAATTGCCCCAAATTTCCAATACTAAATTTCCTATAACTTCGGAACGGCTTATCGTTGAGAGGTGCATGACCCCTCATTTTTTTCTATTGAAAAGATCTATCCAATCAGCATAGTTTTGTTGCGTCCAGATAGCAAACGCGACCCGTTTATAAACCGGTCGGCCGGATTGTTAACGCATGGCCATCTTGAGGAAGCCTGCCAGTCTCCCAAAAGACAGCGATGTGCAATGTTTAACTCAAGAATGCGAAAAATTTATGACTTCGATTGATGTGTTTGAATTCAACTCGAAAGCATACATTCCGGTTAGATCCGCTGTAGCTACTGCTTTAATAATGTTTAATGCCAGAAGAGGGGGAGAGCCTGTACGCCTTTCTATCAAACAATGTGAAGAAGCTGTTAGAGGTGAATGGGTTGAAAAAGTTAGTGAAAACCAACAGATAATTGAAGAAACAATGTTAGTAACATATCAAACTGGGAAAGGCGCCAACCATTTAGTGCCTGTAATGTTTCCCCCAGAAACCCTTTCAGCAATGAAATATTTGGTTGATCCAGATGTGAGAATTAAAGCTGGAATCAGACAAAGCAACTAATACATTTTTGCCACAACCAGTAGTGATAATCATGCAAGTGGTTGGCATTGTGTTGATCATATGTTGAAAAGGCTTTCACTATCAGGAGCAATAAACGCAACTAAAAATCGACACAGAGTAGCATCAATACCTGCTAAACTGGAACTATCAAGTAAAGAAAAAGATCTCATTTATAAGCATTTTGGACATTCCAGTGCTATCAACCAAAATGTGTATCAGGCAGCTGCCGGTACCAAGCAACTAGAAACAGCAGGAAAGAGACTCTTGCAAATTCAAAGTGGAGATTGTGTTAATGATATACCTGAAGTGAGTATTTCATTATTTGGCTTTGCTCAAAGTTTTCTTTAAGTTGCACTCTAATACTTAAGACAAAATTTTTCAGATTTCTTTCTTATAATATTGCTAATGTGATATGAACACTTCATGATAATGTATGCGGGAGAAGGCTGTATGAAATGGTGAATGTAATGAACGAGTGCCAAAAAATTACTTATAGACCATGATCCATCACATAAAAAAAGCTCTGGAAAATACTTTTCGTGACCTTTCTCTCAGAACCAGCTGATTCTCCTGTTTTTGGCGTTTTTCAGTGAGTAGATTTCAAATTCGAAAAGTTCCCAAGTTTTCCACCTGCAGTTTTTGAGTAATTAGGCCTCAAAGTTACGGTTATCGTGCGTATCGATTTTCATTGTATGTTAACAATTTTCATTGTTTCGTTAGTAAAATTTGTGAGATTATTTGTTGAAAATAAAGTTTTGTTTTGGTTAGGAATGCTTTTTGTCGTATAATTGTAAAAACATTTTAACAATCGTGCAATTAACGAGTCTGACTCGGGAAAACATCAAATAACCTTCATAACTGCATAATTTTGGATGGGGAGGTATCAAAACAATGGAATATTATATTAGCAACATCTGTGCTGCATTATTAAGTAAATGTGTACATAATTAACCTATTCAACTAATATTCACTCTTGATTAAAAAACAACAACATTTCACAGTATAATTTGGTATTGGTTCACAGTCTGTTCACTGTGTATGTGATATCTATGTTTTTATTCCCTGTTTCAAACATTAGCAACTCTTACTGTTTCATTGCATCCTCAGATCCAAACAAGGTATGACATAATTAGATCGTATCCATACTGTAGGTATATATACATTTAAAATATGTGGCTAAGCCGGCAGCGAAACCCCCCCCTTGTCACTTACCCTCGAAGTATAAAGGTCTATAACATACAATCTATCAAAGTAAAAAAAGAAGCAGATGGATTGGAATGGAACCATTCTTCTGACAAATTATTCGACACCATCAATTTGAATAAAAGCAGTTAGTCTTCTCTTCATGTCTTCAGCACCGTGGACTTTATTTCTCGTTGTTGATACCATCAATTTGAATCGGAGCAGTTGTTCCTTATGTCTTCGTCACCATGGACTTTATTTCTTGTCGCTGATACCATGAATTCTAATCGGGGCAGTTGTTCTTCATGTCTTCATCATCGTGGGCTTTATTTCTCGTCGGTGAAGGTGCTTTCCTGTCTCCCAAATGTTCTTCATATCCTGAGATATAGATTGGGTAGCTACTACACCACTTGCTATCTGTATCAGCTGACTTTTCTCCTCATCAAAAGGGTTAACTATTGTATCTATAGTATTGATGATTGATAAAACATCTTGCTTATCCCTATTGATCCTAGTTGCATTCAAATCTTTTCTACCACAAATCGCAAAAGGACGTGTTTAGAATGTTTATTATTGTTTAGCAACTTTATTCCTCTTCTGTTTGATTTACCGTTGGTATTTGTTCTGAACAGTTTCTTATCAATAACAAAGTTGGGTTAAATATTTTGTCTATTTTGTCCTTTTTGTATTCCCATAATTACAATTCTTTTCGGACACAAATTCGCAAAGAAAACTCAATTTTTTGTTTCTCAGTCTATATATTAATAGCCGATTCTCTGTCTGTTTGTTTGTTTGTTTGTTTGTAAGTCACGCAAAATGGTAGATTGAGTTGTGAGCGAAATTATTTCTTTTTTTGTGTGCGACGTGAGTTTGAAGCAAATACATTGCAGCCCCAATCGAACGTGACTTTTTTTTGGCTGATGAACTAATAGGAATAACATTTTGTTTTTATCATTATTGTTAGTTTTATATTCCACGTTGACTTGGCTTTGAAAACAATACATCAACTAAATACAAAGAAACTAGCTGATTAAACATTTTGGACAAAAAACAGCAGTGGCAGAACGTAGCAGCATGTTCGGTTTGCCAATGTTGTATCCTAACGCTTGCCTGACTGTCTGAGACGGGTGAACTTTTTTTCGAGCAATCAAAATGTTTAAAAACCGATAGGTAAAAAAAGAGTATCATGAAACAAAATATTTTTTGCTTTTGTCGTAATAGTTGTCTTAATTTCTTTTAATCGATTTCTTTTAATCTATTTTAATCAGATCGAACGTTTTTTTTTATTCACTTTATTCATTTAGCACGTGCCTTTTTTTCCCTCCTCCCATGTGATCTTTTTAAGAAGAGAAACCATTTCTCCCTTACGTTTGATAGCACCCATGTTAGAGCGCGTAACTTCTTTAAAACAAAAGTTAATAAAAAGTTGAAGTTTTCTCTCTATACGTTTTGAGTGTATTGTTACACTGATGAAAGATTGGTTTTACCAGAGGTTGTGACTTCGAATCTGCTTCTGGTTGAACACAAGTTGTACGAGCCATTTATAATGATTTGACGTTTATTGATACAGTGATACAGAGCAGGTGGATATAGGCGGCGAGCGACGCCGCATTGGCGGCTAGTATTTACTTTTTTCTGTTGACCAGAGTAAAAAGTTTTCAGTTGCCCCATCTATATCCTAATACGCGCTGTGCATCCAGTTTTTAACTTGGTAAGTGTGAAAAAAGACTGGGGACGAAATGTTTCTATGGAAAATTCAATACGGCATCTTTAGAAAGTGAGTAACTGAGTGTACTGTGTGCACATCCACGATTAGTATATGCTCTTCCGTTTGGTTCTTTTTTGGTTTCGCACTGAAAATCTGCCGAAAAACGTCAATGGAGAAGCGCGAGCAATGCAATGTTCTTCGTTCGAAATTGGTTAACGATCATTTTGTAGCAGTAAAAACAAAAACAAAAAACTTCACGAACACGAAGATAGTTTTTTTTAAATCGAAGATCTTTAATTTTGTTGTTTTAGTCGTTTTCGGAGAAAGATCGTATCGTAAAGATTGAATTAACAAGTGTAAGTAAATTCACGGAAGACTGTTTTCGTCTTTTTCCATTTAATTCATTTTTGACTGTTTGGTAGGCTGGAACTATACTCATGATAATTTAATAACTTTTTCTATGTTTGCTTTCCGATTTGGATAAGAAATCAAGTTTGTGTTTTGTTTTATTTTGCTTTCCTTTTTTGTTTGTGTGTATGTGTAGTTTTTATTCTTCTTCATAACATATCTTTTATTTCTTTTTTGACTGTTTGGTAGGCTGAAGCTAAACTCATGATCTTTTAATAAATATTCCCTGTTCCTACCCATATGTTTGCTTCAAGTTTGCGTTCGTTCTTTTAGTTTGCTTTTGTTTGTGCGTATATGTAGCTAAATATGTTTTTATGATTAATAGAAATCTTCTTTTTTAGGTAAAATTAATTATGAAAGAATAAATAAATTCGACATTGTAATATGAAGGGTGTTTGGTAAAGAACTGACTAATGAAATAACGAATGCTATCGAATCTTATTGGAGTAAAGAAGCAACGTTAGCAGGTATAATTCCGTTTATCATTCATATTTCCTTTGGCGTTTTTATTTTTCACTACACACCAAGGCAGCTTTGTTTACCACCCATTATCATTAAAGACTGTAAGAACAAAATTCCCACCTATTGCCCTTTGCTATGCGCCATCTTAACCAACAAATACAGCAGTCACTTCATCCATCGTGACATGAGGTTTTTTTTGTGTCTGTGTCAAAATCTACATTTTATGTTTCGTAATCACCTCTTTCTCTTTTCACGATGAACTGAAATCTTACGACATTTTAATAATGACGTTAGATTAAAAAATAGTGCCGCCTCTGCGTAGCCTTACGTCAAATATGTAGGAAAAACCGTTTAAAAAAAGTTAAATATTTCACTCCCTAAATTAGAAGTGGTATGCACAGCGCCGATTACGATAACTTTTTATTTCTATAAATGTTCGACACGGGTGTAGCGATGCGTCGTTTTGAGAAATGCAACAGTAAAAAGTTTTTACACGGGATACTAGTTTCTAGTATTGTAACTACTTAAAATGTGAGCATTATCTTGATTTTACCCGGTTGCTAGGGAAAATTAAGGGTAAATCTTAAAATTCACTAGTATACCGGGTGAGTAAAAAAAAGTACCGTTGTTTCTCAAAACGTATCTTTCGATTGACTAATTATGAAAGTTAGTGTTTTTTATTTCTGAATCTCTATTCAGAAATATTCTATTCGCCGAAAAATGACGAAAAAATCTAAACAAAACTTCTCCAAACAAGATTTTCTGTTCTTATTGCAAACCCTATGGGATTGAAACTCATACACGCTTCAATGTGCTAAAACTTACTTTTTTTTATTCCCAATGCTTAAATTAAGTAAAAAGTTCAAACTTTTTTCAAAATTTTATTAAAACTTTACTTGATGAAGTTTTTTATAAAGACTGTTTTGTAAAAAATACCACAACTCACGTTACAACAAAGAATTTGGGTATGTATCCAGTTTCCAGTTTCGAGAAGTTTTGTTCAGCTTTTTTCGTCATTTTTCGAGAATTTTTACAAGAACCACCTCCAGTTTTTTGCCCATAACTTTTTTTCTACTCAACCAAATTTGACAAATGATACACCAAAATGTAGGTAAAGGATTCCTCTATTCAGAAATAAAAAACACTAGCTTTCCTAATTAGTCAATCGAAAGATACGTTTTGTGAAACAACGGTACTTTTTTTGACTCACCCGGTATACAAGCACCACACACCATATTTACTTATTTTCTGTTTAAACAGAGTCAAAAGTTGTCAGTTGTCCCATTTCTAGTATCGTAATTACTTGAAATGTGCATTTTGTCTTGATTTTACCCCGTCGCTAGGGAAAATTTGGGGTAAACCTTGAAGTAATGTGTAATTTGGTTCCGCAAACTTAATGATTCTTTGCTCCACCTTAGTTTGAAGTAGTAAAGTATATGTTTTTCGGAGCTTCTGCCTGTAAATTCTTGTTTTAGCCCTATTTTATGTGTTGTTGCCATGGAGGAGATCCCTGTTGCTATGGATAGTATTAATTGAAAACAAATATTGCTCTTTGTAGTAAATGGTTATTCAAATATACGCTGAAAATATTAAGTCCAAATTATGAAGTGTTAAAAAGTTATGACAATATCCTTTAACCTTATTTTCAAGAAAAAATCCAATGTTTTGGTGCCATTAGACATATTATTACAGTTGAATACTATAGGGAAAATATCTAACAGAATGTCAAGAATTGCCCCAAATTTCCAATACTAAATTTCCTATAACTTCGGAACGGCTTATCGTTGAGAGGTGCATGACCCCTCATTTTTTTCTATTGAAAAGATCTATCCAATCAGCATAGTTTTGTTGCGTCCAGATAGCAAACGCGACCCGTTTATAAACCGGTCAGCCGGATTGTTAACGCATGGCCATCTTATCAACAAGCGGTCCTGTTTGTAAACGCTCACGTGTGGTGTATACTTTGCTGAAGCGTGTTCAGATAAAAGTTATTTGATTAGTAGGTAATTATTCACTTTTTACTTGGAGATACTAAATTTTCTTGTTAATATTCTGGCGGTTGTTGGTTCAAGTCCAACCTGCTTCAACAAGCAGTAGCTCAATATTTAGAGCACCAGATGCAGATATTAGGCTTCTTTTGAGTTTTATTTAGTTTTTTTGTTTCCTGGCTTACTAGTCAATATGGGTATTTATAATATTATATGTTAAATTAATGCCTTTTATGTTGTTTTCATAGTTAGTTTATCCTCGTTCACTTCATCCTCAACATCATGACTTCCAAAGATAAACTTGAAACTTACATGTCAAACTTTACCCAGCCAGGGAAAAGGTCAACAAGTGGTATAATAAGTAGAGAATTTGGAAAGAAAATCATAAGTTATCTTAAGCAAAAGACTGAATTTACTGATACTGGTCCTGAAGCTCGCCAATTCAAGTTTTTTGTTAAGGAAAAAAGTTTCGATTAATTGACTTCCAAGAAATAAACTTAAAAGATATTCTTATAGCACCAGGGGCATCTGTAAGTTAATAAATTTTACAAAAGATTGTATTACTAAAGACCCAGAATTTTTTTAAGTAATCGAAAATGTACTTTAGAAATTTACAACTGCAACCTCTATCCCTGATGGCTACTTACGTGTTGCTTATGCTGATGAATTTTATGACATTATTACAGATGTCCATTGCAACAATTTAATTCATTCTGGAATTCGTAAAACACATGAGAAGGTATATTTACACCATGCAAGTCCTTTGCAACATAATTTTATTTTTTCAAAAAATAATCTTTGATTTCAACAGACTTTCACTGACTTTTAAGTATGTACATACAGTGACATACTGTCACGAAAAAACAAATTATAGCCATCTAACTATTGATGAGACATGTTGTTCAGGTGATGTCTTTATATTGGGGCATTCCAAGATCTGCTGCACATATAAAGCTTTGTGAAACATTTCACCTTAAACAACATCAGAAAACCCTTCCACCCATCAAGCCAGTGATTTCTAAAGGATTTATGAATAGGTTACAGGTAATCTAACATAATTAGATCTATATCTTATTGATAATATGGTTATTGTATCAGCTATAAGTAAGCATCATATCTTCAGGTTGATCTCATTGATATGCAACATTTACCAGATGGAAATTTTAAATTCATACTCCATGCAATTGATCATTGGACTAGATACAACTTTTTATATCCGCTTGAGAAAAAAGAGTCGAAACTAGTTGTGGGTTGCTGAGAAAATTTATTTTCAATGTTTGGCCCACCAAAAATATTCCATACGGATAATGGTAGAGAATTCGTCAATAAGGCTATGGAAACCTTGGTAAGAGATTGGTGAGGCGAAATTCAGATGGTTCAAGGTCGACCAAGACATCCACAGAGTCAAGGCATGATAGAGCAAGCACATAATTATGTTGAAAGTAAAATATCTGCAATGATTTCAGAAAATAATGATAAGATTGAGTGGAGTCGATGTCTACCAAAAATCTGTTGTAAGCACATTATTTTTGCAGAGTTTCTGAGTAATTGATTTGAAAATAATTATGAGAATTGACACTAAAACACATAACGCAAATACATTATATCAATTATCATCAACATATTTTATCATGAAAGTTACCTGGAGGTATTGGGAATAGCATTATGTAGAACGACCTCAATGAAGAATTGTTTTTTTTTTAAATTCAGATGCAATTAACACTCAAAAACACAGTGCAACTGGATTTACGCCATATGAATTTGTATTTGGTCGGCCACCTTCCACAACAATCATTCCACTCGCGTCGGGACAAAGGATGATCCTTCCTGAAGATGTTGATGGTGAAAGTGACGATGATGTAGATTTTTTTTTATTACCACCTAATGAACAAGGAAATTGCGTGAAACAAAAGCCTTGTAATTTAACAATGACAAGAGTTTACGAAACAGAAACAATAAATTAATACAACTTACGAAGACAACAGACAATGACTAATTCTTGACACTTCACCGCTTAATAATCTTTTGTTGAAACATGTAAAAGAAATAATTGAAACGTTACTGGGAATTTTAATAGTAAATAGTTTAGCGAATCATTTAGGTGGAATCGATCATGAAATAAAGATTTCAGATCAAAAAGAAAACGTAATAATGGTAAGAAATATAAGCCGTATCAATTTCATAATCGCAACCGTACAATCTTAGCAAATTTGATAGGCGTAAACGAAATAATGACGTAAATCCTTAGAGCTATTCTGTGCTTTTAGAAGAGTCCATTGATTTTGATGTTGTGCAACAAAGCAAAAGATCGAAATCTAACAAACATGGTTTGTATATCGACAAGTAACTGGTATTGACAATTTCATCTTTCTGACATGTGTCTGATATAGTTGGTGCTCTTCTTTGTGTAGATTCTTGAATCATCAAATAATTCAGAAGACTCTGATGGTAATTTATTGCATAGATTTTGTAAAATAAAACTACTCCAGACATCAATAACCTCTATGTCTTCAAATACAGATCTTTCTTCCACCATTTCTCATGGCAATTATCGAAAAGCTGCAGCTAGAAAAATTCCTCTTAATTTAACGTTGGTGATAATGTGCCATTAAGAGTACCTTTGAAAGATCGTCAAAGCACAGATCCCCCACGTATTCCCTGTGTCGTAATTAAGATCTCTGGTGACAAAATTAAACCATACCAATTGCTAACTCGTCACGGGGTTCTCAGTACTTCTTATAGGTTAGGTGATTTAGAGCTGTATAAAGGTTCATTCGATAAAGTTGGAGACAAGTTCATCAGTTTGCGTGAAGCTAATCGCTTAGAAAACCATAAGAACCCCATTTCTGTAAATACGAAGTGCACATGCAAGCCTGGCTGCTCAACGTTCTCGTGCTCTTGCAAAAGACAGGGCTTGAGATGCTCTACACACTGCCATCCAAATAAACGTTCCTGCTCCAATAGGGAAAGCATACATCCGGCTCAATGTATGCTATCTTTTCACATTGCAGATATCCAAGCAACTATTACAGCAACAACGAAGACAACAACTTCATTTAAATAAAAAGCTTCAGTCCGCTGTCGGATCAATTCATTTTAATTCATAGTTGTTCACATCTCATGTTGTTGTCTTTGTTGTCCAGATGCGCAACCTTCCCATTCTTATCATTGTGATGTTAGTGTCATAAATATGATGTTACTGTAGGTGACGATCAGTCTGTTGTTGGCTTATCTTTACCGAGTTTTGGAGGAAAGCTGAATGAAAAAGGCCGCACTGTCAAATTTGCAAATACATGCCGAATCGACAGTTGGTTTACTCTCCTTAAGGTGGTGTTCACGACATTGCCTTCTTTTGTATCTCAATTTGGACAAGGTTGTTTCAACCATGCTAGCGACAAAGTGTTTCGATTGATTGTTGATGGTAGTTATAATCATGCAAGAATGTGTGTAGCTGAAGGTGAACAACTTGCAGTAGAAGATGGTGTGATCGATTTTTTCCAAGATGAATTTTCTTTCATCAAGCGCTATCTCATCTCTAATTTGAGACATACCATCACATCTGTTTGTGATAGCCAATTCTGTCCAAAGCCTCGCGACTTGCTTGAACAAGAAGGTGTAATTCACGTCAGCATGGAGAAAAACACCAAATGGGTTTCACCAAGCACATTTGAGAAGCAAGTTGAAAGTTGGGCAAATTCATCCAGCCATTCAAGATGTGGTATCAATCTGGATAAACCCACTGACGATCCAAAGTATACGTTCTGGGACGAAAATATAAGTAACGGGTATGTGAATATTCTTTTACGATGTTTTTATTTCTGTTTCATTTGTTATTTACTTCTTGGTTCATTTTAAGAACTTGGAAACCCTGCTGCAACGGACTAAGGAAATCCAGTGATCGAACTTTCAAGCAAATTCCAGTACTTTTACCCATAAATCTTGATGTCAGCAAAATGCAAATTTGACATTAAATCCTTTCCTGCAGTAATGAACATTAAATACAACGAAGAAATCCAACGGTATAATTTCAAGATAAATATTTCGAATGTGTCAAACACAGGGCAAAAAAAATAATACTCTAATCTCTTCGTAGATACCGTCTGATCGGGGTGACACTTTGGAAGCAAAGTCATTATACTTGCATGATATTGTATGACGGTATTTGGTACCTCTACGACGGATTGGCCACACCAAATTTGCGTAAATGCAGTAATTTTGATCCACTTTACAAATGATCTTATTGTTTATATGGTATATACATTATCATACAGAACTTTCATAGAACATGTTATAAGAGTACACGTTCTATCGTTTTCAGTCATTCCTACTTTTCCATAGTGATTGATGCTGAAAATACAGAATTTCAAGAAAACACAGATTCTGGAAACATGGCATCAAGTACTTCACTTTGTTGTTTAAGAATATTCATTCCATATCTGTTCAATGTTGGAAGATCACATTAGTCCTTGGAAAAGATATGTCGACGACACCATTGCGTATATAAAAGAAGGTTCGATTGATTTTGTCATGTCGAAATTGAACAATTTCCATGACAATATTAAGTTCACTTATGAAACAGAAAAAGATGGCACAATTTCTTTCCTGAATGTACTTGTAATAAGAAAGGATTTCGGAATCGAAACCACAGTTTATTGGAAAAGTACGAACAATGATATATATCTCCATTGGCAGTCGTTTGCACCAACTACATGGAATAGAGGTACACTACAAACCTTACTCTCTAGAGCATTCAAAGTATGTTCCAACGACCAACATTTACAGAAGGAAATTCTACACATTAAAAAATTTTTCAAAGATGTTAATGGTTATCCTGATTGGGTAACTGAACAAGTGATAAGGAAAGTATAGAATCTGAACACAACGATACAACCAACTCAACAAACTGAACTACAATCAGAACAAAATGCTAATGTAAAAGAACACTTACTGATCTTACCCTACAAAGGAAAATTAGGAGAAACGACTATAAAATCATTGCATAATACTTTGAAAAGTATTGTACCCACGAACAATACATACAGGATCGTCTACACAGGAACGAGACTAAGTTCGCAGTTCAATGTCAAAGATAAAATTGATAAAAAGCACAAGTATGATTTGATATACAAAGCTACATGTTCTAACTCAACTTGCGGTGCTACAAACGTAGGAGAAGTAGGATGAAGATTTACAGAGCGTATCACTGACCACCACGGACGTGATAAAAAGTCCTATCTTGTTGAACACGTACAAAAGACTGGGCACCAAAGTGTTGGTATTAATGACTTCGAAATTCTGTCTAGTGGATATAGAAATAATAAATTCAAAAGAAAATTGGCAGAAGCATTACATATTAAGCATGTTAAACCGACCTTGAATGTTCAAGAACAATCAGTACCATTGAAATTATTAAATTGAGACGTCATTATTTTTACTGATGTTTTTATATTGTATATATTTGACTGTCCATGGGAAAAAATAACATTGATTTATAGATTAATCTATAATTACCTATATTATAGATTAGATTTTATCTATATTATAGATTATAGATTATTATAGATTATCTATAATCTATAATCTATAACATATAATCGATAATCTATAACCTATAATCGATAATCTATAATCTATAACCTACGTTCGAAATCAATAATCTATAATGTATAACCTATAATAGAAAAACTTAACTCAATATCTACAATCAGGTAGTCCATGCGCTATATTTATATGAAACAAGCGATAACAACTTTAATTACTTGCGAAAATTTGTTATCGCATAAAAGTTTCTTCGTTTTAGTTTGTTTATGTTTTCAATGCGCCATTTTTTGGGAGTAAAAACATGACCAGGGACACAGGTTAATTTTTATTTCGCGAAATAATATTAGCCTTAATAAAACATGACCAGAGGCGTCAGTCAGTTTTTCTTTCGCGAAGTAATGTCAGCCTTAATAGAAATTAAAGTTTTGCCAGAAACATTTTCTTGGTGAAACTACTTAGGTCCTTCACATAATTTGCTATTTTCAGTGATTCTTTCGGGTGAGGTCAGTAGTTTCCATTTCCATCTTCGGGTTTCCCTGTGCCGTATGATGTACCATATTCACGGTTTTTCTCGCATGGCAGCATTCTGCAAAGGACATGGCGTGGTGGAAAAATGCACGGCCTGGTGAGTAATTATATCCTTCTAAATCTTTCAGTGCAAGACGTTTGTAGAATTAAAGCAGTGTCAAAACATAGATTTCCTCTCGTACTTATGAAATGGGGTTGTATTAAATAGGAG
The DNA here is from genome assembly GCA_027922465.2 of Turritopsis dohrnii. Taxonomy (NCBI): domain Eukaryota; kingdom Metazoa; phylum Cnidaria; class Hydrozoa; order Anthoathecata; family Oceaniidae; genus Turritopsis; species Turritopsis dohrnii. The sequence goes on from BQMF02000399.1 coordinate 185,178, forward strand.
ATACCAATCAAAATGTTTATATTCATTACATTTTACGTTGAACAAAAATACTCATGGAATAAACTAGAAAAACACAGCATGCTCAACGATATCAAAATAAACTCGTTATATAAGCATACAGTAAATTTGGCTAAAGCTCAATGCAGGTATTTTCAATAATTAAGGACTTCCTCCAGTTGCAATACACTAATTGTGCTTAATATAAAGGATCGACTGATATATCAGTCAAGATAAAAATGAACTGTAATGAGAGCCAATTAATGATATGTACACCTTGTTTTTAGTATGTCAAATTTTTTTTCAGTGTTTTTTGTCCAAGTCAGCTTTTTTTTTTTTTTTTTTAAAAAAAATTACTTCACCATTGACCTCATTCTGAGGTGGGAAGAAAACAAATTCTCCACTACACTATTGTCCTCATTTTCTGAGGTGGAAGGTACAAAAACAACAATTCTCCACTTCACTATCAACCCCATTTCTGAGGCAGATTTCAAAAAAAAAAAAGAAATATTTATTAGGCAACTAGCAACGTCAAAGATAGGGAATACAAAAAAATTTAATTTCAATCTTTAGACAGTTCAGCGAATCTTTTGGAAGGTTGAAAACCCACCGGCATAGGGGCAACAAGATCTTCTTTCCTTCTTTGCAGTGCTGTCGAATTTCCTTGAAGAGGTAATTTTCACGTTCATCGGAAAATCCTGTTGGCTTTATCTCAGCAGGAAGCTGGATCTGCAGTTGTGGACATTACTTTTTTACTAAAGTTTATTCCAAAAGCTTGTGGACACTTTACTTTTTTAAACTTTTCTCAGCACCGATTTATGCTATATTCAAAAGTTATACACCGTTGGAAAGCTGAGAAAATGTGGGATATTCTACGCGAAAAAGTTTTTCAAAAGTTTCATAAATTGAAGAAGAAAATCGAAGAAGAAAAAAAGGTCGTTTTTTTCTAAGGGTGGTACAAGCTTGATTTTTACATAGTTGGAAAGAGGAAGCCTTGGCGATTACGATTATGTAATTTTTTTTTCAAAAAATTATTTATTTCGAAAGATAAAGCAGGGGAAAGTGACCCATGTAAACAAACCAAAAAAATGACTTTTTTGAAAAAAACCGGGGGTATGAAAACAGACTTTTTTTCTGTTTACATTCAAAACGATTTGTAACTGTTATTAATTAATTTGTAACAATTTTTAATTTCCTCTGGGATTTAACGAAGATCTGTTACACTTCTTTTGAAATGCAATGTAAAATTTATAATGCTTTGTACAATGTGAATTCTTTTCAATATAATTGCTTTATTGAAATTAAAAAAAAAGATTCATGCTAATGTTTTACGACGCAACATATAAAAAAGATGATTAAATACTAAATGACACTTTCTACTATATGACTGTTTTCATACCCCCGGTTTTTTTCAAAAAAAGTCATTTTTTTGGTTTGTTTACATGGGTCACTTTCCCCTGCTGTATCTTTCGAAATAAATAATTTTTTGAAAAAAAATTACATAATCGTAATCGCCAAGGCTTCCTCTTTCCAACTATGTAAAAATCAAGCTTGTACCACCCTTAGAAAAAAACGACCTTTTTTTCTTCTTCGATTTTCTTCTTCAATTTATGAAAATTTTGAAAAACTTTTTCGCGTAGAATATCCCACATTTTCTCAGCTTTCCAACGGTGTATAACTTTTGAATATAGCATAAATCGGTGCTGAGAAAAGTTTAAAAAAGTAAAGTGTCCACAAGCTTTTGGAATAAACTTTAGATTGATGACTACAGGATTTGAGTCCAGGGTCTTAAGACATGTCACAACACCTGGCTCATCACTATTCATACGAAAATGGTGGTACTCCGTTATGTTTTCAATCCGGTTGAAATATTGGCTGAGCATAGCACTCCAGTCGTAGACAGAGACGAAAATCGTACCATCATGTTTACCAACCAGCTCAGCGTCATTGCTGTGACCAGACGAATTGCAAACGTTGCCAATATCATATAGTGTCCAAAGTGGTGTTGTGTTTGTTTTTCTTTTAAAAATGCCAAAGTTTCTATCACAACTAAACTTTGTGTGTCCAGCGATCATGAAGGAGTACTCTATGGTTTTGTGCAACCCTACCATCGTTCTCCAAAGTAGGTACCATACGAAGTAATTATACTTATTTTGTACTGAAAAATATAATTGGTTGTAAGTTTTTATAGAGTTGTGCTAGTTAGAGGAAAAACACTTATTTAGTATTACATGATGTAATGATTTAGAATAAAGATCTCACCAACACAATTGTCTGCATGAATGGTGGCTCTCATCTCTCCCATGCCATGATGTTTGAAGAAATGGTGAACATACAAAATTGTTGGATTTGCGCCCTTGCCGGTGTTTACAACCTCATCAATAAGGTAATTTATTTGATGGTTAATACCATCGTTGCAAACACCAAATACACCACATTTACGAGGTGTTGCAAAGTAAATTGGACCTATGTAAGAAAATAACAAGAATAAGTTACAATAATCATTATGAAAAATCCTCTCTTTAGATGGATATATCACCTGGCTGCATTGGATCTGCTGGATAGTGCAATTGTTGAGCGTAATCCCAACTACAATGCTCCACACCATCAAAAGAGCATGCTGGTCGAGCTTCGAAAGGTACGAAATGTTCAAAATTATGGATGTTACTTTGTGAAATTTCACACTGTTGACGATAGTACATTAATTCTTTTTTAGCCAAATCCAAATGGGAAAGTTGGTCTGAAAAATGCAAGAGCCAGACATTTATTTTCCGGAATAATTCTATAGAACTGTGGGATGTATGATAAGCTTACCTTGGAGTAATGATAACTTTTCCTCACTTGTTCAGTGATATTATTAAATTTTTGTAATGATATTTGAAGGAGAAAAAGAAAAGTTTGTCTACAAATTCGTTTTCCGTAAATAGTGTAATGAGAATATACACTTTCCCCTGGTTTCCGGGACATTTGGAGAAACGAAAGCACATAAAAATCCAGCTCCTCATCCGTTAATCCGGAAAATGACAGCCGGCACTGTTCGAGCTCTTCCTTGGTGAACCAGGCCAGACATTCCTTTTTCTCTGGACCTAACCTGCATCCACAACCATTCTCAAAAGATTTCGACATATTGTCAGCTGCGTACTTATCAAGAGATTCCGCCATTTTATTAACAAGGATGAGTAAACAATTTTTAATTCCCTTTGCGATTTCTTAACATTCGATTCTCGTAAGAAATTTGCTACGGCCAATTATTTCAGAGAAAGCCGATACTGCTTTGACATTCGAATTCCATGGTTTCTATCACAACAAAATTTGTTTACACTTTTCTGCACCGTAAAGTATTTTCTACACCGAGTAGATATTTGCCGATATTAGTTTCGAAAATGTTTCACAAAGAAGCAATGCCGAGAAAGTGCCGAAGTACGCACTCCTTAAATTTTTGGTGGATGGCAAGACAGGGACATTTGCCACGCTTATGGGGCAAATAGTAGTGGATGCCATCGTTTCGGTGGCGCTTAAGGGCAAATACGCGGTAGTTGACATTTATCTACTAAAATTTAGACACGACCGAAGAGTTAGATCAATGGGAATTAGACCACCCTATCTTGGGCAAGGCAACTCAAAAAAAAAGGTGGGCCTTTTTTTCCGCAGTCTTTACGTCACCGGTACATACATCTTATTATAATAATCCGCGCTGTGTGTCACACTTTTATTTTCGAGAGTGATAAATTTGGTTTTTCTTTCACGGTCAAAACCTTCTTATTTTTTTCCCTTTTCGTCGTAAAGCCACGCAGAGGCGACAGACACTTTTTTTAATGTTACGTAATCTAAGTGTGACGTTTCTTTCGGGAGACCAACACAATGCGCATAATACCTGGTAGAAGCCGAGAGACACTTCTTAAAGTTACGTAATCAGTATACACGTGTACATGATACGTCATCTAAGTGTGACGTTTCTTTTGGGAAACCTATACAATGCGCATTTATTTTGATTGTTTTGATTGTTTTGATTGTTTTGATTGACGTGAAACCTTTTTGACCAATCAAAATTGGTTTCCAGAATCTGGCAAACTATAGCAACCAATTCGTTCAAAACGTAAACAAATTAATTTTTAATTTTCCAGTTAAGGACGCTTGCGAAAGATACGAATTTGCGAAATATACATTGTTTGTATTATCAAAAGCGATAGATCAGGTAAACCGTTTGTTTGAAATTTTAAAATAGGCTACTAACTGGCTGATATATGATGGTTTTCTTATTTAATTAGATCATTCTGTTTGTTGTGGTTGCTGCCCTGTTGATCGTTTGTTGATTTGTTTATACATACAAAATATAAGTCAACGAGGTCAGATCTCTGAGATCTTTGTTTCATAGTAATTTAAAAATGGTAAACTTTACGGTGGTTTATCCTTTCCCAAGAGCTGTTTTATCCTTTGTTTATGTTTACAACCTATTACTCTTTCTGTCTTCTAACACTTTTTCTATTTGCATTCCAGGTTCGTTTTTTGTACATTAGTTGAAAAGACGTTAGTTTTTAGATAGAAAGGTTTGTTGAAGATTATTATCACAGTTTCGACTTATTTCTCTGTTTTTATTTTGTATTAGTCAGTTTGATTCTGCTTATGCCTAGATTTGTGCTGTTTATTCACAGTTGGTAGCTATTTCTTTCTTTTTTTGTTATTAGTGTTTCTGAACTGTGATGTTTAATATAAGAGGCACTAATATTATTCCTGGCTTCCAAGCAGTTTTTAGAAATGGCCAGTTTGTCCTCCAACCACCTGATCAGCAGCAAATGCGCTCTGTTATTCAGCGTCGGCATGCACATGAGGATGCGGCTGAGGCAAGGCGCCAACAGCTTCAGCAAAACATTAATATCCAGCCACCAGATATTCAGGCAGATAATGAACGTCTGAGAATCAATGGTGTGGAAAGACAAGCTCAGCATCGTCAAGTAGAAGACGATGAGCGGAGATCAGCTCGGCGAAATGCAAATGTTCGTCGCATGAGGGCTAGGCGGGCTAATCAACCCTTGCATCGTGCTGCTCGACAAGGCCAAATGCCTGAGTTACACTATCTTGGTGCCATGGACAAGATCTGTTAATTTTGTGGTGCCAAGATGTTTGCTGCGGAAACTAATTTTAAGTGTTGTCACAATGGTAAAGTTCATTTAGATAACATTTATTATCCTAATGACCTTAAAGATCTGTTATTAGGTAATAACAATCAAGCAAAGAACTTTCAAGAAAATATTCGAAAGTTCAACAGTTCCGTTGCTTTTGCTTCCATGGGTGCGAAATTGGCTGTACCGCCAGGTCGTGGTCCACCAGTTTTTCGTATCAATGGCCAGGTATGTCACCGAACGGGTAATTTACACCCACCACCAGGTGTTCCTCCATCCTATGGTCAACTTTATATTTATGATGGTATGGATGCATTCAACGAGCGAATGGCAAGACCAGAAAATCAAGGTTGCTCCCCTGAAGTCATGCAAACTTTGCAAGATATCATTTTAAGGGAGAGTCCATATGCAGCTGCATATAAACACATGGCTGAGGTAGAGGCGGAGGAATTGCAACTCGCAAATGAACAGAATCGTCACCCATCTGAGGTAAGTGCAAACAGATAGTTATACTCCAATGATCTTTTTCAACTGCTTTTGATAATTTCCTATTGATTCTCAGGTAAGAATGCACTTGAAAAGTGGGGGTGACCGCCGCCGATATAATCTACCTCATCACGATGAAGTAGCAGCTGTTTTTGTTGGTGAAGATGGTGCACCACCATTAGCTCGAGACATTGTTGTTTACCCTCGAGATAGACCATTGCAGGATTTGCCTGCGCAATCACCTAATATCGATCCAATGGTGTATCCTGTATTTTTTCCAAGAGGAGAGTTGGGTTGGAGTTCTGACATTCCTCATGTAGCAGAATATGCAGTAGGTCAGCAACGTCGCACGACCATGCTGCAATATTACACATTTAGGTTTGCCTTTAGAGACGCGTTTAGCCCCATCTTAAAAGGTAAAAGATTACTTCAACAATATGCCGTGGATAGCTATTGTAAAGTTGAAGCTAATCGTTTGCATTTCATACGGATGAACCAGGCAGCTCTTCGGGTTGAACAATATCAAGGCCTTATTGATCATCTTGCCAATGTTGCGGAAAATCGTGGCCTTCATGCAGGCAGACCAGTAATTCTACCTTCTTCATTTAAGGGTGGTCCAAGAGCCATGCTACATAATTATCAAGATGCTATGGCTATGGTCACTAAAATGGGAAAACCAAATTTGTTTTGCACTTTCACGTGCAATCCTAAATGGCGAGAAATTACAGAAAATTTGGATAATGAGCCAGCACATTATCGACCTGACTTGGTTGCACGTGTTTTTAATTTGAAATTGAAATCACTCTTAGAAGATATTACTAAAAATGGTGTTTTGGGGAAATCCATTTCGCACCTGTATGTTATTGAGTTTCAGAAACGTTCTTTACCTCATGCACATATTCTTATCCATTTAGCTCAAGAGGAAAAACTGCAGAATGCTGATGATATTGACACCTTAATTTCTGCTGAAATACCAGATCCTGAACTTGAACCAGAGCTACATAACATCATCAGATTATGTATGATTCATGGTCCCTGTGGGAATGCAAATCCTAATTCAGTCTGCATGGGAGATGATGGTAACTGTACCAAGAATTTTCCAAAGCCATTCTGTGATGCAACCCAAATGAATGCAAATGGGTATCCAATGTATCGCAGACACAATGTTGGTCGTACAGTGAGGGTCAAAAACGTGGACTTGGATAATCAATGGGTTGTACCATACTGCCCGTGGTTATCAAAAAAATACAATGTTCACATAAATTTGGAAGCATGTACCACGATAAAAAGTGTGAGATATCTCTTTAAATACGTTTACAAAGGACATGATTGTGCTAATGTTGAGATTAATGAATGTCTGGAGCATGACAAAATTAAAACATTTCTAGATGCTTAATATGTTAGTGCACCGGAAGCATTGTGGAGAGTTTTCAAGTTCTCCATGAATGATAAATCCCACACTATCAAACGATTAGCTGTTCATTTACCTAATTGTCATCAGGTTTATTTTAGAGCTGGTGAGGAAGAGGCAGCTGCTGAAGGGGCATTGAAAGATAGTCACCTAACAGCATGGTTTAAGCTGAATGTGGAAGATCCTGATGCTCAACAGTTTCTTTATTCAGATATTCCATATCATTATGTCTTTCATGACAAACAGAAAAAATGGCAAAAACGAAAAAAGACATTCAAACCGATTGTCGCTCGGTTATATAATGCCCGTCCATCAGAAGGAGAATGTTTTTTCCTTCGGGTTTTGTTGCTGCATGTTCCAGGTGCCAAATCATTCGAATATCTGCGTACTTTCAATGGAGTGGTTTACGACACATTCCGAGAAGAGTGTATTGCCAGAAGTCTTCTACAAGATGAAAAAGAGTGGCATAACACTTGGAAGAGGCGTCAACCTTTCAAATGCCCCAACAGATGAGAAAGCTGTTTGTCACGATTTTGACACACTGCGAACCCTCCAATCCCCTTGAGTTGTGGAATACATTCAAGGAGCATCTGTGTGAGGACTACACTCGAACATTGGCTCTTGCCCAAGCAGAACAAAGAGCTTTGGGTTATATTGATAATATCCTGAAACAATTCGGTATGTCCTTAACTCAATTTAATCTTCCAGAGTTGGTTCAACAGATCCCCGAGGAAGAAGTGGATGTAAATGTTTACATTAACAGTGGTGAAGTACTCACTTACCGAGAACATGAGAGCCAGGCCGGAAGAACAAGAATTCTGTAGGTGGCTATTACAACTTGGTAATGGTGAACTGCCAACAAAACAAAATGAACCTGCTAAAGGCTCAGTCGAAATCCCTGATTGTTGCGTTGTTTCCCAAAACACTTCTATTATATCGGTGATGTATGATGGTTTGGAACATCACGAAAATGCCGCCACAGTTATTTTGACACCAACAAACGAGCAATCGTTAATCATTAACAATGATGTGTTAGATAGATTGCCAGGAAATGCAGTTTGTTATTACAGTGCTGATGAGGTGGTATGTGACGATGAAGACGAGCGGCAAAATTATCCGCTTGATTTTTTAAATAGCATCACGCCGTCAGGTATGCCTCCTCAATTGCGATTGCGGATGCTTCCCCCAAAAAGACTGTGGCAAAAGGAACCTTTGCGGCAACCCCATCTGCGGCAAAAGAAACCTTTGCGGCAACCCCATCTGCGGCAAAAGGAACCTTTGCGGCAACTTCATCTGCGGCAAAGTCGCCCGATAGGACAATTGCGGCAGATTCATCTGCGGCAATAACGACCAACAAGACCTTTGCGGCAACCCATTCTGCGGCAAGATCTCCTGACAAGATATCTGCGGCACAATCATTTGCGGCAGATTCACGCCATAGGGTGACTTTCTCAACGCCCAGTGATGACAGACCTTTTGCAGATGCGGAAAGATATCTATTCTCCAGACCATCTACGATGGAGAGCATGAAATTCAACACCTCAGTGTTAGATAAACAAATAGATCGACAAAGTAAACAGATGCAGTTGAGCATTACAAAAGCATATGAAGACGCTGAACATTATTACAACCAAATGCTCTGTGAATGGATAAACAGATTTAACGTATCGACAGAAGAATTACTAAGGCAGACTCCAAAGTTACCAAGACATCCACGAAAAGAAGTAACCATCCAAGGATATAGTTACCTGATTGGTGATTGTAATTGTGACTTGGGTCACATGATGGCTCAGCAAGACTTAGTTTCTGTAGAATTTTGTGAGTGGATAAACCACCCACAACTACAGCATTACCCTGTGCCCTTTGGCAAGGTCAAATACCACAAGGATATACAATGCGCTTGTAAAGACATGATTGATCAGAGCATCCAGTTGGAGCAAGAACGTGCTGGAAAAAGAAGCTTAACAACACCTAGCTTTACATTCTCAACACCTGTTGCCATGGATATCCCATCACAAGTTGAAGACAGGGACAGTGATCCTATCAACGACTTTATATCTTGGATCTATGATGCGTTTGAGATAACGAGTACGTTACATCACCTACCTATCTCAACCAAAAATTGGGAGGGACTTCCATACGCCGAACGAGTCAAGATGTGTGCAGGTTACATTAACGCCTTATGTGATGCCTATACTGTCCAAGTAGAGACAAATGTCAACCTTACTATGGACGAAGAAGAATGGCTGAAGACTAATAGACTCGCTCGTCAAGAAAAAGAAGACCTCAGAAAGCGGATATGGCTCCTGGAACGCGAAAAGAATGATGCTCAGGAACAGATTAAAGCTTTGGAACAGGAAGTGTCAACACAAGAGAAGAAGGTTCAGAAACTGCAGAATGCAAAAAAGATAGACACAATGGCCGATGATGCCTCAATAACCATTCTCAGGTCAGAACTACGACAAGTCTATGAAGAGCTGAACACATGGGAACCAACAACCCAATATGTCTCGCCACTTCAAGTAAACAATGGTATGGATAGAAATCTCCAATTATTAGCCAAGAAGAAGGACGCTACCATTCAGGCCCGACAAGAGGTTTTGGATCAATTAAAGCTTCAGTCTCAGAAGACTACTGACTACAGAATCAAATACCAACATGAGCATCAGCAGTTACTTCTGATTCAACAGCAAATGGAACAGATGAAGAATGACCATCAATCAAGTGAGCAGCATTTGGAGATGATGAAGATGAAAGTTGCTAGCTTGCAGCAAAGTATGGGAGACCTTAAAGAACAGCACGAATCTATCATCACAACAAGCCTGGTGGATCAGCTGGCTGCAACTGCCGCTGCTGATCACGATATTGGCGAATATCGAGACAGAATTACAGATCTACAAAAGCAACTCCAGAAGAATCAGGGGCTATTAAAGCAATATAAGAAGGATAATGAGCAGCTGACTCAACTTCGTAATGATGATGAGCAGACTTTGGATAGAGTTATGACAGAAAAGAATACCTTGAAAGCTCAAATGGCTCAATTACAACAACAACTTGATGTTTCTCAAGAACAAGCCAAAGAACACCAATCGACTTCTTTCCAGTCACAAATGGAAGAAAGACGGCGGGAAAAGAAGATTAATGACTTAGAGGAGCAAATCGCAGATAAAAACAGGGAAGTAGATGACCTAAAAACAAAACTGAGTCAACAAGATGCGTTGCGGATTCAACAGACCGATATAATAACAAATCTTCATGACAGAAACATACAAGCAGCTAGCATGATAGAGGACTTGGTTGACAAAAATAACTCTGCTGTTTCGGCTTTGAATGAGTTGGAGAAGCAAGGATGTAAAGCTTGCGAGGAAAAGGAAAAGCTGATAGAAAACCTCAACAAAGAACTTGATGGTTTTGCGGACATGAAGTCTGATCTGCAGACCCATAAAGACCAGCTCACGGATTTCAAGACCCAGCAGGAAGTGATGATCGCCAAATATGAAGATGACAAACGGGAAACTGAAAGAAGTTTCGCGGAAAGAACAAGAAGAATGGATGAACAGCTAACCAACGCCTTACGAGAAGTTACAAGGCTTGGAAACGAACTAGAGAGACAAGCAACCGAGCTCATTTGGGAAAAAATGAACGAAGACGACCCAGCAGTTGGACGCGAATTATGGACACGAATGTTGGAAAAAAGACTCCCAGCTCGAATAAGGCACACACAAAATAAGTGGAAGACCTTCAAGACCTACAGTAAGAAATTGATTGACCAGGTACAAACATTAGGGAGAACTCCAGCAGTAAGTTGGAAAAAGGTAGAAGCACTTGCAAGCAAAAAGATGACCGCAGCGCAATGGGCTGAGTGGGAAAGTAAGATGAGAGCATTACCAGAGAATGACCCAGATGATGACCAAGCTTCACCAGCAATAACGTGGCAAAGAATTGTTCCAGTGCCGACAGAGGAGCCTTCAATGCATGGCTGGAACATCGATTGGGCACTCAATTTTACTATCAGACAACAGTGATGCATCGGACAACGATGACAACGAACAAGCACAAGCACCAGCATCTCAACCACTGAATACGGTCAACATGCTGCGACATACAATATCTGGTAAACGACCAATCCGATTGGAAAAAGATTGGAATCACGAAAACTACCTGCCACATCATATGCAGTCAAAGACTGATTGGCATCATGGGTTCTATCCAGTTGAGAGGGAGATCCCAAGCACAATCAAACACCCTCAAAACGTGCCAACATTAGCAGAAGCAAGAGCACGAGCGGATTATGATGGATCAAAACCACAACAGCTAAAAAGTGATGGAATTATGGAGATAGCACGAGAAATTGGTAACACAGTAAATCCGGTTTTCAGGGCGGCTGGGGCACCTGCTCCTGCACCACGCCCACCTCCACGATTTACATTAACCTACAAAGACTTACCAAAATACGATGGTGTAAGAAATAAAGGAGGATTTACCCTATCTTACCTCAAGTTCAGAAAGGATTTTCAAACGATCACCAATGGCTGGGATGATCAGTCCAAAGCTGACGCTCTTAGGTGGTGTCTGGATGGTGAACCAAGCCACGCAGTAGAGCGCTGGATGGATCATATAGACGCCACAACACCCAGACCACACATTGTGACATTTGACAGGTTGATGGATTTCCTGAACCAACGTGAAAATTCGCCTGCAATCAGAGATATGAAACGAAAAGCTTTGATGGGAGTAAAGATGGAAGAGGGTAAATTCCAAGAGTTTAAGACCGCTATTTCAGAAGCAGCATTAAAGGCAGGAGCTTCAGAAGAGATGTATAAAACGGCGATCGAAAGAGGTTTAACTCCTCAGTTCTCTGGATGGCTCCAAGCGGCGAAAATCGCGAGACCAGATATGTCAGCTGAGGATATTCTACAGGCCTTAACAATCTTGGGGTCTGATACCGTAAATTTGGTGGAAGAAAAGAAACCTCAGAAGAAACAAACAAATACGTCCAAACCTCCCAAACAAACGGAGAAGAAGAAGGATGATGATAAGAAGAAAAAGGCCTCCAAACAAAACGACACATCAAGCTCATCATCGGATGAAGAGGAACCAAGGTGTAAATATCACCCAAACGCCAATAACCACACGACTAAGGAATGTAGCAGAAACCCAAAAAACGCGGACAAGTTCAACCAACCTAACCAGCAACCGCGAACAGGCAGTCAGCAACAACAACCAACTGACCAAGGCCAACGTCAGAGGTTCAGTAGTCGCGGTCGGGGTGGTTTCGGAAGAGGAGGATTCAACAGAGGCGGCCAAGGAAGATCTTACATACAACAATCACCACAACAACGTCAAAATTTCGTGGGAACAGTAACGTGTTTCAACTGCGGACAGCAAGGTCATTATGTGACGGAGTGCGGAGCACCACGTCAGCAGAATAGTCAACAACCTCGAACATCTTGTTACAATTGTGGTCAATATGGTCACAAAGTTGGGAATTGTCCGAATTCAAGAATCACTGTACCAAATACTCAAATGGTTCAACAACAACCCATGCAGAACACGGTGAACACTGTGCAGCAAACAGCCAGGAGAATATGTGACACCTGTCGCATAGATCACGGAAACGAGGTTTGCTTCACCCAAATGGCGCAGAATCAAATTTCCGCGTCAGTTAAAAGAACCAATGGAGGATTGAACTCAATTAATGCCGTTATGGTAGGTTCGATTGAAGATGAAGAACTTCAGGCCCTTCAAACCAAACCGTTAATGGTATTTACCGCTGCAACAAAGAAGAGATTCATTGCACTTTTGGACACAGGTGCTACTAAGACAGTGATGCCACTTAAAGTCGCAAAAAAGATTGGCCTAGCAATTGATTACGATCAAACGGTAGACCTAACAAGTGCAACTGGACATTCGCTTAACGTCGTTGCAGTCGCAGAGTTGGAGATAATGATAGGAAATCGACTTATCACGGTCCCGGAAATTGCAGTTGTAGATGGTCCAACCAATTTCACTTTGCTTGGTGAGGATTTCTTCAAGCATAACAAGCTGGGGATAATCATCGGCAATGATACTTGGGAACTCTTGGATAAGGATCGAAAAACAATCAAAACTCAAAGAACAAAGACCCACAAGAAATCAATGGTTGTGCAAAACATTCTAGCCCAATGCAATCACTTAACTGCTGAGCAAAAGAGAGATATCAAAGAGTATGTTATACCTGATCCGGTTGATGAGATTCCACTCCTGTATAACAAGCCAGTTAGGCCTATGGAAGGCACCATTCGTCCTGAAAATATGCCTCCGTGTCAGCTTCCAGAGGTAGTAATCGAACTATGGCCCGGACAGGTTTTGTCTCGAAACAAACCTATCAAGACACCAGCATCAATGACAAAGGCGATAGACCGGGAACTCGATCAGCTTGAGGCTTGGGGTTACATCAAGAAAACTCGAGAAGTAACCGGCTGTGCTCAAATGTTTGCGGTTCCCAAAGAAAACAATAAAGGGATGCGGCTGGTCATCAATCTCAAGGAATTAAATGAAAAAAGTAAAATGGGTTCGCACTCATTGAAATCTGTGGACAGCGTGATTGATGAATTGAGCAAAGACCATGATCCTGAAGTGGAATACGTATACAACAAAGTTGATCTCAGACATGGATACTACAATCACAGGATCACTAAAGGTAGCCAAATACATACAGCCTTCATAACGCATAGGGGAACGTATGTGTTGACTGGGCTACCACAAGGATGGCATGGATCTCCTGGACACTTTGACCAGGGAATCACAGACATGCTGGTCCTGGGAATTGTCGAAAAATTGATCCACGAATCAACTAAATCTTTTATCGATGACTTGATCCAAAAGCTAAGATCAGTCATTGAGGCGTTTCGTGAAGCAAATCGCTTACTACATTTCCTTCACAGTAAAGGATTGATGGTAAACATGCGGAAAAGCCAATTCTGCATGATCAACGTGACATACTTGGGGTATGATCTCAAGAATTCTACACGAGATGTCAACGAAAGTATCATCGAGAACCTGTATACAAAGTTGATTGCAACATTCGCAGCAGTAGGAAAGGATCAACGAAAAGGCGTAATAAGCAAGAAACCGGTGGAACGCATCATCGGAATGCTCGGATATTATAGCCAGTTTATCCGAAATTACAGGGAAAAAAACGAGTTTTTACTACATAAAATCCGTGCAGAAACACCTGATGAAGAAAAGAAGCTCACCACAGATGATTGGCAACAGTTAATGGAAATAGTACTCGAGCTATACGAGGCTAGAGCAATAACGACTCCAAATATCAACGCAGCCACTTACCTGTTTACGGATGCAAGTGATACTGCAGCAGCTTACGCGGCATTCCAGAATGGAAGGATGGTAGCTATGGGATCGGCATCGTTCCAATCAGATAAGATTAAACAGTCAACCTTGGATCGAGAACTTGCGGCGATCCTGTTGGCATATAAAGAAACTTATCATCGCCTGGATTGGACCCAATTGGTTGCCATCACTGACCATATGCCTTTAATTAACCTGTTTTCTGGAACCTTTAATGCCACCACACAGATGAATCAAAGACGATTGCGTGCGATTGGTATGCTGATTCAAGCCGGATTAAGGGATACTAGTATCCCGTGTAAAAACTTTTTACTGTTGCATTTCTCAAAACGACGCATCGCTCACACCCGTGTCGAACATTTATAGAAATAAAAAGTTATCATAATCGGCGCTGTGCATACCACTTCTAATTTAGGGAGTGAAATATTCAACTTCTTTTTTTCCCTACATATTTGACGTAAGGCTACGCAAAGGCGGCACTATTTTTTAATCTAACGTCATTATTAAAATGTCGTAAGATTTCAGTTCATCGTGAAAAGAGAAAGAGGTGATTACGAAACATAAAATGTAGATTTTGACACAGACACAAAAAATGTCACGATGGATGAAGTGGCTGCTGTATTTGTTGGTTAAGATGGCGCATAGCAAAGGGCAATAGGTGGGAATTTTGTTCTTACAGTCTTTAATGATAATGGGTGGTAAACAAAGCTGCCTTGGCGTGTATATAGTGAAAAATAAAAACGCCAAAGGAAATATGAATGATAAACGGAATTATACCTGCTAACGTTGCTTCTTTACTCCAATAAGATTCGATAGCATTCGTTATTTCATTAGTCAGTTCTTTACCAAACACCCTTCATATTACAATGTCGAATTTATTTATTCTTTCATAATTAATTTTACCTAAAAAAGAAGATTTCTATTAATCATAAAAACATATTTAGCTACATATACGCACAAACAAAAGCAAACTAAAAGAACGAACGCAAACTTGAAGCAAACATATGGGTAGGAACAGGGAATATTTATTAAAAGATCATGAGTTTAGCTTCAGCCTACCAAACAGTCAAAAAAGAAATAAAAGATATGTTATGAAGAAGAATAAAAACGCCATGTAAATGATATGCGGAATTATACCTGCTAATGTTGCTTTTTTATCCACTAAGATTCGATACCATTCGTTATTTTAATAGTCTGTTCTTTACCAAAACACTCAAGCATTTAGACTTGTTAAATTCTTTCGTAATTATTTTAAACTAAAAAAAAGAAGATTTCCATGAGCAATGAAAACCATATCATAATAAACAAAATGCTACACATACACACAAACAAAAAAGGAAAGCAAAATAAAACAAAACACAAACTTGATTTCTTATCCAAATCGGAAAGCAAACATAGAAAAAGTTATTAAATTATCATGAGTATAGTTCCAGCCTACCAAACAGTCAAAAATGAATTAAATGGAAAAAGACGAAAACAGTCTTCCGTGAATTTACTTACACTTGTTAATTCAATCTTTACGATACGATCTTTCTCCGAAAACGACTAAAACAATAAAATTAAAGATCTTCGTTTTAAAAAAAACTATCTTCGTGTTCGTGAAGTGTTTTGTTTTTGTTTTTACTGCTACAAAATGATCATTAACCAATTTCGAACGAAGAACATTGCATTGCTCGCGCTTCTCCATTGACGTTTTTCGGCAGATTTTCAGTGCGAAACCAAAAAAGAACCAAACGGAGGAGCATATACTAATCGTGGATGTGCACACAGTACACTCAGTTACTCACTTTCTAAAGATGCCGTATTGAATTTTCCATAGAAACATTTCGTCCCCAGTCTTTTTTCACACTTACCATGTTAAAAACTGGATGCACAGCGCGTATTAGGATATAGATATGGTACCTTGAAGGTGCTAAGCAACACCTAGCTGATGCGCTTTCTCGATCTGCTGACCAACAACCAACCCCAAGGTGGGCACTTCCCAATGCAGACGCCACATGGCACTTCACAAAAGAATGGGATGCCTTGCGAGCACGAATTGACCCACTCACACTGCCAGTTGAATTGGAGCCGCCAAAAACAATTGCGGAGCATCTCAACATTGCCGGTGATCATAATAAAGGGTCCGGTGAATCAATGAAGGCCAGACGGGCTATCCAATTCATTGATGGCGAAGAAATGCTGAAAGTACAGCGGATGTCGGAAGGTGCAATGGTACCAAAACGAGCCCACGAGTTGGATGTGGGATATGACATCATTTCACCCACTAATCATTTCCTTATACCAAACGGTGTAGCAAAAATTGAAACAGGACTAGTCATGGAGCCTCCGAGGGGCTATTATTATGCTCTTGAGGAACCTTAATATCAGGAAGGGTCTCTGTAATGGCACACGCTTGATTATCCGTGAACTGTCAGGCACTTTTATTAAAGCTGAAGTTTTGACAGGGTCAGCAGTTGGAGAAATCATTTTCATACCTAGGGTTGAACTGTCACCTTCAGATACAGGTATGCCTTTTATATTGAAACGCAGACAATTGCCTATCTGTTTGGCCTACTCTTCCACTATTAACAAGAGTCAAGGTCAAACATTTAATAAAATTGGTTTGTTTTTGCAGAGTCTGTGTTTTTCTCACGGTCAACTATATGTTGCATGTTCCAGAGCAAAGGCATTTGATAATGTGAAAATCAAAGTTGCTACTACTGGGAAACAAGGTTATATCAATGGAAAGATGTATACTCAAAATGTTGTCTTTCCACAAGTATTACAGTAACTTTATTCTGCATATCTTTTCTTTCATCTTTTCATATCCACAAAAGTATTGTATTGTTGAGTGAGTTACAAAAATACCGGAAATGAAAACACTGCTTTTCCAGTGAGCATTTTGATATTTGGAGAGTGACTATCATTGCAGTTGTCTAAAAGCGGCTTTTCGGCTAAGTTGGTATACCAACTCTGTGACATTGTGTTGCTCAACTGTAGTGGTGGATTGAGTGATGCTATTTTGTTAAATCACTGACAATTACTTTGTGGTAGTGCTGAAAATAGATGATATGCTTTTATTGTTACTGAACTATTTTACCTAAAAAACATTTTATTTCTGTACATTTGTTTTTTTAGGTGGAGTACAAGTCCCATTGACTTACGTTCACGTCTTGTACTCTGTTAACATGGGTTGTGCATGCTTTTTATCAATTCATCGGAAACAGATATCACTATGAGAAAGGTCCCATTTGGAAGAGCAAAATTCATGGTGAAAACCTTGTTAAATTTGCTTGGGTCAGTGAGCATAAAATTACGTCATGCCTCGTTCTTTCAAACATTTTTATAAGACTTTCCTGCAAAAAGTTTGATGAATTCCAAATGGGACCTTTCTCATACTCATATCATCTTACTTTGGTTTTTTAGAGTCTATTATGAGATAGTCCTTGCATGCACAAACCATGAACCAAAAGTCAGGGCATTCATGCTGTTGTCTTTTGGAAGTGTAATCCTAAGTTTTTTTTTATTTTAGTGAATTAATATTGATAAAAAAAAAAAAAAAAAAATGGCTGATGAGTCAGCACAAAATGGTAATAATCTTTCTGCTTTTTTCATTTTGAAATAAGAATGAAATATGATTTTGTCATATTATGATTTTTGTTTTATTTTAGTTTCTAAAAGCTCAGTTGTGGATAGTAAGTATTTAGTTTTTTTCATCATATTTGGGATTATTGAAGAGGTTATTAAATGTCTTTGTTATTTTAGTTGAAGTTGACGGTGAAGAAGATGGTGGTAAGTTATCAAATGAAACTGTTAATATTATACAAAAAATAAAGGGTTGTTTATTTAAAACTACTTTCTTTTATATTTTAGTTTGTGGTATATCCAAGAAAGGTAAAAGGACTTATTCATAAATACCAGAATGTCATCAATGTAGTAATTAGGTTGTTAATACTTTTCCTTTCCTTTCAGAGGAAGAGGATTTATTAAAAGAAGGTAAGTTCTTATATTCTTTTTGCTGTTTTTTGGATATTACTGTCAATATATTGTAATTTCATTCTATTTCATTCATAGATAAGGAGATCGGAGCGAATAGTGGTGGTTTGATATTTTCCTTCTTAACATGTAGAATGCACTTCAATAGATGTAGTATTTACACTGTTCATCTTTCATGTTATAGGGCACTTAGTCCAAGCAAATGGCCAGAGTAAGCGTTTATTTTCACTAATACATGTTGGCTCTTGACATGGACTTGATGATATTTGCATTTTTTATTATATTATTTTAATTTAATCTTCCTCTTTAGAATCACAAGATACCACATGTTGTGAGTTGTGAAGTTTTGCGTATAAGCCATACTATTTGTTTTTTTATTGTCTTAACTGATACTTAACTTTCTATCATTTTATTACAGTGACACGACAACACTTCAACACATACAGGAAAGCCCATCCTGGCTCGAAGTCCAGGAGGGCTTTCCAAATATGGAAAAAAATGGGGGGCGTGACCGGGAAGGTTACGTACCCCCACAAAAAAAAAATAATAAAAAAAAAAATTTTAAATATTATGAAAAGAAGTATAAGGGGTCAGTCCTAACTATCTTTAAGTGAGGGCTGATTCCTTATACGGTATGGAGTTACCATACACTCAGGTTCAGTTTTCATTAAAATTATTTTTAAAATGTCTATAATCAAATTCTCGAAATGAAAAATAATCAAGTGAACTGAACCAACAAATTAAATTTAGACCGTGAATGGCTGATTAGCGCCCACTTACTTAAGCTTCCGAATAGTTTTTCTAATTTGTGTTTTAGGGAATAATGGGTTGTTTAATCAGTCATTTGCGGTCGAGTGTATGGTAATTCCATACCATAGTTTATTTTAGTTTATTTTAGTTACAATAACTAAATTGTAGTTTATTTAGTTACAAAAAATATGTTGTTATATACGGATTACTCTTTATTTAGTCGTTACAAATCACTTGCGAATCTTATTCTATAAGTCTGTTGTTATCTAAATGAGAGTTCAGGTAGAGTTGGAATACATACTTCCTTTGATCTTTATTTCACTATGTTTTGTGAAATGACATTACAGGTTATGGTTTAAGAGAAAACTTCTTTGTCAGTTTGAGAGATAACTATTCCTTAAAGTTAGTTCATTTAGTTTATTGAGGATAAAGAGGTTATTGTCCGTGTTAAAGATAATGAATGGAATATGCTGATGTCAGCAGAAATAGAACAATGGAGCGAAATGTAAATGAATAAATAAATCTTTCCTAACTGACAAAATTGACTAACTTAATTCATTATCTTTAACTTATATTTATTCAGATTCTTTAGATTTATAGTATAGTATTGAGGTCAACTTGGTGTTGGTAGTTCATGGGAAAAACCTTTCCTGACAGTATCCTATGGATAACCGTATCTACTATAGTCTAGATAGCATTGTCAAGGTAATTGTGAATGAAAGTTTAGTTGGAAGATATATTGTCGGCTGCACATTTTGGATTTTAAATTCAACCTTAACTTTATTTATTTATTTTTTTAGATTCTTTGGTTTCTCTTACGAATGATATGTCATCAATTTTTAAAAATACACTTTTCGGAAGATCCGATAATTCCAACTGCATCGTACGTAGATGCAATGCACTCACTATTCACTGAGAATTATCATTTCCAAGAATAAATGGATTAAACCAAAAAACACATTGGAAGACCATTAACGAAGTCGATATACACTTTTACAAAAGTGATTAAAGATACCGTAATGTATCGATTAAACGCCCCCCTCGAATAGACGCCCCCCCTCTTTTCAGGAGATTTTTAAATAAACGCCCCCCTCTATTAGACGCCCCCCTCGAATAGACGCCCCTCTCTTAAGACACACTAATTAAGGCATGTAGAACTACTCCATTGCATTGTTTCAGCCTCAATGTTTTCATTTTGTATAAAAATATGGAAATTTGCGATAGACGCCTTTCTTTTTAAATTTTAAACTAACAGTTGGAAACTTTGTCTTTATTGACGATGATCTTGAAGTTTAATTTTGTATATTTTTTATCGATGTTTATATTTAGTTTATATTTACGAAAAAGAAGAGTTCACAAAAATTCAATAGACGCCCCCCTCTTTTAAACGCCCCCTCGAATAGAAGCCCTCCTAAAAATTCAAAAAATTTAATAAACACCCCGGGCGTCTAATCGAAGCATTACAGTAACCTTTATTTGGTTTATTTATTTATTTATTTGTTGATGCTATCTTTGTAGTAATGTCAACATTTTTTCATGAGAATTTATGTTTCTGCTGAACATTCTATGACATTTTTTGCTCACCCTTATAGTCAGCATTTCCAAATTTTTATCCGTTTTAAAACCATCACATGCATTTTTATCAGTTCTTAATTTAATTTTTCGTGAATTGGACGCATGCTGAACATGAGTGGCGAGCGACGCCGCCAGGGCGGCTAGTACTTACATAATCAACGAAAGAGCTTCAAAATCAGCTAAGCATGAACTTTGTAACCATAATCATTAAAGTTTGCAGTCAAAACTTAGTTTTTTACGTCTGGGATAAACAAGCAAAAAGTGACAAATATTTACTTTATTTTGACATAGAAAACTGGTTTCTACTTGATGTGACATAAATATATGATGTATATCAAATATAATAGAAATGCTAAAGGCTAAAGCAATTAAAAGATGCAATTGAAAAGCCTAAAGCTGGGTTTCCACTTCTATGGATCAGACTGGATTGGATCAAAAAATCCAATCTGATCCGCTCAGCTTGATTTCCACTTAGACTGGATCGGATCAAAAAATCCAATCCGATGCGCTCAGCTTCTTAAATGTTTTTGTAAATAAATATGGCGGCCATCAAAACTCAAACTCGGAAGGTGTTGCTGTTCTTATTGATATGGAAGCTCAAGCGGAGAATAAAACAGAAATCTAAATACAAGAAAAGATTTTGGGTTCGACAGCTGTTCAAGGAAAGGAAACAGAAAGGAGAATTTCATCTGCTTGTCAGAGATATGCGATTATTCGATCATGAGTACTTTTTTAAACAGTTCAGAATGCTTCCAGATAAATTTGAAAAGCTATTATCCTATGTTGCACCATTGATAACGAAGTCATCTATCAGACGTGAAAGTATATCAGCAGATGAACGTTTGTGTATTACATTAAGGTACTTGGTCAGTGGTGATGCTAAAACTACTATTGCGAGTAGTTATCGTGTTGGTCCTGCCACAGTTGGAAGGATAATTAGTGAAACTTCAAAGGCTATTTGGTTGAAACTCTTAGAATTAGGTTATTTAAAATGCCCTTCAACAGCAGCAGAGTGGACAAAGATTGCAAAGAGATTTGAAAAAATATGGCATTTCCCAAACTGTGTGGGCGCTATCGATGGCAAGCACATAGTTATGCAGGCCCCAGCTAGAGCAGGCTCATCTTTTTTTAATTATAAAAAGAACCATAGTATCGTTTTAATGGCAGTTTGTGATGCTGATTATAAGTTTTTGCTTGTTGATGTTGGTGACAGTGGGCGTCAAAGTGACGGAGGAGTTTTCGCAAATGGGAATATTGGGTATGCAATCAATGAAAAATTGCTGAATCTTCCTACAGAGCGTCATTTACCTGGTGATGGATATAAGAAATACCCTTTTGTGTTTGTTGGAGACGAAGCTTTTCCACTGAAAGTTGATTTAATGAAACCTTATTCTCGAAACGTATTGACAGACTCGAAACGTATTTTCAATTATAGACTTTCACGTGCTAGAAGAGTGATTGAAAATACTTTCGGAATTTGTGCGTCAAGATTCCGAATACTAAGGCGAGCAATGGTCGGAAAAGTTGAACATGTCAGTGAATCCACTAAGGCAATTGTAGCACTACATAATTTTCTAATGGATGATAGAATGTATTGTCCACGTGGGTTTGCTGATTACGTAGGAAATGGTATTTTAATTGAAGGAAGCTGGAGGACTGAAGATGTTCAGGGGGCACTAATCAACATTGGAAGAGTTGGCTCAAATAATTTTTCATTGGATGCAAAAGAAGTACGTGATAACTTCTGTAAATATTTCATGTCAGCTGAAGGTTCTGTAACTTGGCAATACAATGTCATAAACTCTACATTACATGCTTTTGATAAAAGATAGGCAAAAGATTCAGTCACTTCATGTTGTGCATATATTCTGCATAATGCCTTAATTGGAATTTAGTTAATATAAAAAATTGATGGATTTTTGGTTTTCCAAAGTTTTGATAATATACCATTTTCAGGAAACACCATGCATAGAAATTATAAGTTTATAAAAAGTACTTTCAAAATTACAATAAACCAAAACAAAATTTTCATGTAAACAGCTTCTTAAGGTAACTTACAACATGAATCTGTGACTGGAACGATTATCTATATGTTAAGAATATAACTTGGTTTTTAACACAAATGTTTGTAGTATATACTTCTGGAACACAAAGAAAACATATGAAAAGTCATACAGCCTGTACTTTAGTCTTTTCAACTTTTGTCCTTGAATTCTATATCATATAATACTTGCTGGATCTGAAGTCTCGCATAAGCATTCTTGCGTTCATCTAAACGTTTGAGAGTTTTAACTAGACTTAGACAAAAATATCTATCGTCATCATCAGGAGCCTCCTCTTCATTTTCATTTTTGGATAAATGTTTGTCCAGTGTTTTAATGAGTAACATGTCTGTGTCCTCATTGGCTTTTCTTTTAAAGGAATTCTGACAGGATACTTGAGGCCTCACAACTGTTGATGGTGGTAGTGGTGGTGAGCCAAGGGAGACTTCATCAGAAATATCTTCATCAGCAATAGTTGATAGGTTCGGGGATCCTGGTGACAATAGCCCTGATGGGATGTTTGTGGCTGATGGTCTGTTAGCAACACTATTATGCAAAAATGATAACTCCGCAAAGAAGTTGCATGTTGGCAATCGCTTGCTTCTGGCTCCAGATCTTGTCATCTTTTCTCTCTTACTAAGCGTTTTACGATAACTGTCTTTAAGCTTTGTCCATTCCTTTTTCAGGGCATCACCTACAATAAAGATAACACTTAATTACATACACAAGTAGGTTTTGAACAACACATTATAAGCAATTGGCATTAAAACTTCAGTTCAGAAATAGGTTTAAGTAAACAACATACTCGATAATTTAAGTTTCATGCTAATTTCTTTCCAAGCTGCTTCCTTTTTGTTCAAGTCCTTAAAGGATCTCAAACTTGTGTTCCACAGAACCGGATAATTTTGGATAATATCTATGAGCTGTTCCTTTACATCGACTGGTTGTGTTTGTGTCTGCTCAGTAGTATCAATCTCATCTTCATACATAAACCTCCTTGGCTGTTGTTGTGTTTGCTGCTGCTGGAACATCTGCAGTTGCAAGTTGCTATTTGAGATAAGATTATTGTCATGGTCATTTAAAAATCTAGTAACAAGTTCATCTTGATCTACTGTGCTTTGCTTTTGGCTGTTCATAGCTGAGCCGAGGAACTTCCAACTTTCACTGTTTTTGTTTACACGTGCAAAACATATCTACCATTATGAATTACAAAACACGTGATTTCAAAATGAGTTTTCATTGGCATAGAGCTGATCCAGTCCGAGTTGATCCGAGACAGATCAAGAAAAAGTTGAAAAAAGTTCAACTTTTTTTTGGATCGCTTCGGATCGGCTTGGATCGCAAATATGACCATGCTACGCATGCGTGGATTGAAAATCCAATCCGATCCAGTCTGATCCATAGAAGTGGAAACCCAGCTTAAGGTAACCTTCTTCATCCATCATAATACTTCAACTAATATATATTTACATCATTTTCAAAGTATAGTTATCAGTATATATTTCATTTCAGGTTCACACAGACAATCATTATGAAGATTTTGTGATAAGCAAGGGAAGCATTTCAAATCACGTGCAGGACCACATCACAAGGCACACAAACTGAAACTTGTTTGATATTGGATTCAAGTGCCATCGAAGAAAGGTGCAGTGCAGTTTTCCAGTGTTTGTTTGAGTCTTCATCTAAATTAAAAATATGTTCTGTTAATTAGTTATTGGTTAATAAACTTTAAAATTTCCCGAACTTTTTCAGATTTCAACGCATGGAGGAAAAATTTGAAAGAAAGTTGGAGGAGATCCTGAGCTTATTAAAAGTTCCAAGTATCCCTGACATCCAACTTGCCCAACTCTTGGAGAATGACTCTTTTGAGGTTCCTGAGATGCAGCCAGAGTCACAGTCTAGCACTGCGTGTGGCAGCTCACAACCTAATTCTGTATCCTATGTGTCTTTTGGGTCACAGTCTAGTGTTGTGACTCCCCCGTCACAGTCTGGAATTGCGGTTGCTGTGCCGCAGTCTAGTACTGTGGCAATGCTGCCAGGGTCTAGTACTGTGTCTCTGAGGCAGGGTACCTGCATGGCTCAGCCCAATGCAGACCTTGCTGTAATCGAAAGTGCCTTCTCCAGCTCGTCATAGCCATGTTTCCATCAGAAATACTGAAGACACACAGCATTTCTGGGAAACGTGGCTGTGAAAGACTGGACACTGACACGATGGAGCTGATTAAGAGTCAGGTGATGTCCATCCACAATTGCTCCGAGTGCATGTGGCACAGTTGTCTGGAGAAGCTCCAAATCAAACTACGAAACTATCGTAAAAAATTAATTTAAACGGCTATTTTTATAGCCACGTATATTTCAACGGCTATTTTCATAGCCACATTATCATGGTTATTTTACGATAGTTTTTCCAACTGCCCATTTTTTCCAACAGAACCCAGTTCCAAGCATTATAGAAAAAGCCATAATTATGGAGTTCTCTTGGAGAAAATGTGCAATGATGTTCATCGAAATTATACAATTAGAATTGCTTATCAGAGAAATGCGGAAGTGACAAGGTGTGCTTTTTCTGACTTCAGGAATTTATGTAGCAGGAGACCTCATTTGCACAAGTTATCTATAGAAATCTTCGATCTCTGCTTACAGAATAATATAAGGTTACAACCTTCTTGGCTCTCTAGAGAACATAATGAACCAGCCGATTCTATTTCAAAACTTAGTGATACTGACAACTGGGGGATCGACATGGAAACGTTCGAATATATTCAAACACAGTTTGGTATTTTTACCGTTGATCGTACGCGATGATTTAAACAGAAAGGTTTCCTTCTTCAATTCCAAGTTTCATTGCCCCAAATCTTCAGGTGTAGACGCGTTTACGTACGATTGGTCTGAACATTTTAACTGGTTATGCCCCCCGATTGCTTTGATCAGTGACGTTATAAAACATGCAAAAAGATGTAAAGCGACAGCTGTCTTGTTAGTTCCCATGTGGCAATCTTCATACTTTTGGCCGTTATTAACATCAGATGGGAAAACATTTAATAACTTCATTCGCGATTATTTATTATTAGATCCATATTTTTATAACTTTTCAGCCAGAAAATCAGTGTTTAATGGTTTTGCTAAATTTTTATCCTTAGCTTTGTATATCGACTTTTCTGTGTAACATGGAAACGTTTGGAAATACGACTATTTTATTAACACTTTTTTCTCTGCGTGAACGTTATTTCACTGAACGGGTGTGTAGATATTTGGAGTTAATTGTACGCCGGACGGGCTGTTTAATACTACTTTTGGTACGCCATGTTGCTTACGGACGGTTGGATAGTACTCTTGAATGAGTCATCGCCGGATGGGCGGATTGGGTAGTACTCTCGAATGAGTCATCGCCGGACGGGCGGATAGGAGGTACTGTTGAATGAGTCATCGCCGGGCGGGCGGATAGATAGGGATCGTGAGTGACTCATCGCCGAACGGGCGTGAAAATATTATGCTATGAAATAGGATTTTCTAAAATCTCTCTAATAGATCATATCAATATTGGAATCTGGAATAAGTTGGATTCTATTCGCGACAGTTCCCTTAAGGCTGCCAATTTACCAAAACTATTTCAAGCCGCTTTCGCACCAGATACAATAAGCAAATATAAGAGAGCCTGGCATAAATGGGTTGAATGGACATCACAATACGAAGAAGTTCAACATTGCCCCGCAGATCCTTTTTTCGTTTGCATATATTTTAACGACTTGATACAAGAGAAGAACACTTCTAGTGCGATTATATCTGCACTATGTGGAACCCGATGGGGCCACATCAATGCAGGTTTTGATCCTCCCACCGATCATCCTATTATCAAACTCGCTCTTGAAGGTGCAAAAAGGGTCACTGAAAAAGGAAAAGGAAATCAGAAAGAACCTTTTACTGCGGAGCTTATAACAGCTCTCATTTCCAAATTTGGAACTTCTACTAATCTGATGCATCTTCGATTTATTGTCATTTGCCTTTTAGGGTTTTCTGGATTCCTGCGAATAAGTGAACTTTTAAATTTAAAAATAAAAGACCTGAAAGAGAAGCCTGATTCTTTTGAGATATTTTTAGAAAAGTCAAAAACAGATCACTTTCGAGAAGGCCATATTGTTCATATTGCGGCCACTGGAACATCGACTTGTCCAGTACTCTGGCTCAAGAAGTTCTTGAGGATAACTTGCCTCAGCCAAGAGCCTGATTCATATCTAATCTGTCGATTATCAAAAACAAAAAAGGGACACAATGTATTAGGATCTCATAGAATTTCTTATGATGCTGCACGCAAAACATTTCTGGAGCATTTGGACGAAGTCGAACCCGGCGCAAAAGAAACGTTTGGTCTCCATTCTTTGCGGTCTAGTGGAGCCAGCGCAGCAGCAAATAACGATGTTCCAGACCGGCTAATTAGTAAACATGGCAGATGGTTATCTAATTCTTCCCGTGATAGGTACATTAAGGATAGTAAGAAGAAAAGATTGAGTATTTCAAAGTCTTTAGGCATTTGATAATTTATGTATCAATATAAAATTGAAGCTTTGTCATGCATTTAATCAATTATATACAATTTTCTTTATTTTCGACAAGTCTTATAACAAACAAAGTCCTACTACATAGAAAATGTTTTTTGCCTACATAGACAGAAATTATGGCTAACATTTTATTTTTCATTCACAAACAGACTATAAATACAATATATAATGACTTCAGGGTAATAAGAATATTCAGTGAATATGCAGGATATATAGTATTTCCAGTTTTAAGTAAATATTTTCAGTTTTAGGACTGTATATTTTATAAGTTGATAGTTGTATCTTTGATAGTTTTATTTCAATAGATGTGTAAAATATTGAGATTGATAATTTTATTTGAATGAAATACTTTAAATCGATTACACTTTTCCTCTACTTTCGCTTTTTCAGAAATGAAGTCCTACTCCGTAGAAAATATTTTGTGCTAATGCAGCCTGACATTTTTTGTAACCCACAAACAGACTATAACTGCAATGACTTCAGAAAAATAAGAAAAATATATTTTTAAACCTTATACTTACAGCATAATTCTTGTATAATTTGTGTTGTTTTAAAACATTTTTCAGCTAGGAGCTCTATAATGACAAAACTTTTGCTTTATCTAACAAGATATTGCCAAAAAACTCTTTGGTAACAGTATAAACAAACGTACGACGTATATCAGTTACTCGTTAATGGTGATGTGGCGTATATGTTACAGATATTCGGCGATTTCTTGAAGAAACTTCCGCTGCCATTTCCAACGCTCGAAGCGACGTATGCATGTGAATAGCAACTTCGCACCAGGCCTCTTGGATAAAACTCACGAAGTTTTTCCAAGAGGCCTGACGCAAATTAGTGCTTTTACAATCTTCACGCCAGGTCGGATGACAGTACAATGGAGTATTATACGTTCCGACAGCTGAATAAAAATAAGCACTAGACTAATTTTTTAAGATTGACATCGATGTAGATTATAGGTTACATAGAACCTATTAATTAGATTATGATTACTTGCTTCGAAAATTGACTCAAACAATTCACAAAACAAAAATAATTTGTGACTGCAGCACGCTTTTTCCCTCGATAGGCTCGAAAATTTCTCTTTCCCATTATATATATTTTACACCGCTACAAACTAATAAGAAAGAATTAAAAACTTCTTTCTAAAAGAAGCATACATCGTTTGTATGTATTGTTGGGCAAAAAAGCTCACTAATTATTCATCATGTTATGTTTGTTGTTTGACAAGGAAGAAAAAAAAGCACGTGTACATAAACATAACTGGTGTTCGTATGCATTGCACGGTACTTCAAACATCCGCTTCGAACACTGTAATCTAAAGTGAGTTATAAAATACACTCGAGTACAATCGGGTGGTTTCTATTATTTGAAGCATATTTTAGTTTGGTTTTCAACAAACTGTCTTTTCAGTTTCCAAGTGAATGTGAACCAGGTCGCCATGTCTAATTTTATTCATCGACAGATGCCACCAGCGAAAGGTTATTTTTGTTCCTTAACATTTTAATATTGAAGTCTGTAAGGTAGAGAAAGATTAGTTTAATCAAAAAGAAAAGTTCTCATCTCTTTTTTTATTAAACTTTACGCCCTGAAGATTATCTTCAAAAAAGATAAGTAATTACTTTCCCTTGCTAATCAAGAGTATGTTACGCTGGCGAAATTATCGTACAACGTTTTGAACTTTGTTACACGTAACATTATGTCACAAATGACTGCTCTTTTAATGAACTAGACGTTTCTCCAAGAGGCCTGGCCGAAATAGATATACAATGTATTATAATTATAGCATGTTTAATGTGCCAACGACATGATTCTCCTTACCATAAGCATAACTAAGTGTCTATTTTTTTTTAATGGTTTCGATGACGTTTCAGAATCTATAACCTGTAATAACTATAGATTATCGATAATAGATTACCTATAATCTATAATCTCGATAATCTATAATCTATAATCGATGATCAATAATGCATAATTATAGATAACTATAGATTATAGATTATAGATTAGATTAATCTATAATTTCTATTGTTTTCTTACCTATAATCTATAATCTATAATTTGAATGTTATTCTTTTCCCATGGATGGTCACATATGTATCCATAGAAACGCCTACTCACTGCAGCATTTTAACTTATTTTAACTTGTAAAAAATATATTACTCTGATGATGTCTACTGGAATGTGTAGACGAATATATAGAATTTAAAGAAAATCATTATTTCATCCTTTATTTTCAACCATGATCAAGCTTCTGGTTATCCTTTTTATAATCAAGTTGTATGCCCGAAGCGATATTTTCAAACATATCTGTTCTAGTTGCATTTTCACTTGAGTCATATTTTTTGCAGGAACCTTTCCAAATTCAATCAACTCGGATGTCACAGAAACTGCCGAAATGCTAGAATCGGGTATCATGCTCTAAAATCCTAGAATACTACAGTTTCTATGTTGACAGCTTTTGTACAGGTTCTGTTCATTTTAGAAGGCATAGGTGAAACAGCCACCAAACAGCAGCCGATAATTCGAAGTAAGTGTAACAACGCTTTATTTCTACAGATCTATGGAAGTTGTGTGTCTTTCTCTCCTTATGCGTCCATGCTTTTACACGGGGATGCTCAAACAATCATTATCTCATTATATCATCATCTCGTTATTACTCATTTATATTCACCTTTATTATTTTTTTATAATTAAGATTGTTCAAATGAAAATAATTATGAAGAAGGAGAAATGACTGATGATGTCTCAAGTACTGACATTCAACCAGAAGGTGTTTATAAATTATCTCTAGTGTCACTAGTGGCTTCGGTTAGATATAATTCTGTTTGCATTTCAATTGTTTTTCAAGAAGTCGAATTATTAAAAGCAGCCAAAGCTTTAACAGATTTGTCGGGATTATCTAACTTGAAAGATCACGAAGGTATCAGAAACTTTGTCTGGTATTTTCCTCATCTTCACGCTTCAAAAAAGAGGTGTACAATTCATTGCATACCTTAATGTTACGTTGTGCACCATTAGACCGTGCCGAAGTTCATTAAATATTATTGTTTAGAACAATGGTGACAATAGTGAATTGAGTCATAAGCCATCACTTGAGTGTATGTCTGGAAAGAACAGAGGTAAAACTTATCAAAATGATAATGAAACCTTTATTGTCATTCATTACTTTACTCTAACATTCCTATCAAACATTGATAAGATTAAATCACCGTTCGTTTTTTCTAGCGCTGTGCTCCTTCAAGTCAATGACCTATGAACAGAAGGTAAGAATGATCATCTCTATATTTGCAAAGAAAGAGCATGTGGAAAGGGTGGTGGATTTTGGAATGCACTTGGAGGAACACATGTTGAAGAAGAATCTACCTGATTCAGCTATGGACGGTCTACTTGATGAAACGATCCTTGAAAAATACTGCAATCCCCAATGTTTGGAAACTATCCACCAAAAAATAAAATCCAAAAAAAGAAAAGAGAATTGGCAATGTGGAACTTGCAGGAAGCATCTGTCAGGCCGTAGTATTATCTGCGACAGATGCTTAAATTGGAGTCATTTCAGATGCTCCAAACTGGATAAAAAGCGAAAGGGTGACTGGTTTTGTAAATGGTGCGTTCAGAACAAACCAATAGGTATTCTTTATTATTTTTATTAATAATTATTTTATTTTAATTTATTTTAAGTTGAAATAACAATTATTATTTCAGAGCGGCAAAGACTTCAGAATCTGGCTAAAAAAGGTAAGACACGAACATCGCTATATAAGTTAACATTTAGAAGCTATTGAGACTTTTTAATTATATCCTTGCAGCCAAAGACAAGGCGGAGAAAGAGGACCGTTTGACATTGTGGCCAAGTTTCCTTTCAAATTCTTTGAAGGAGGGTACAAAAAAAGAATTATTAGAAGAATCAAAAAACCCAGAAAAAAATCCCTTTCTTCTAATTCAACGTTCCGGAAGCAAGCATCTTTGGGAAATTAGCGAAATTCTCGAGGAATCATATCCGGAATTTTTCAAGGAGTATTACGGAAACAGTGATTTGAATCCTGGAACCATTACTCTTTTTCTGCGTCAACACGCGGGAGTCAGGAAACAAAATTCCATATATAATAACTAAGTTAATATCAATTTTTAAGAGAATTCACCCGTAAACGTGAAATAGAGAGCTAGACACAGTTAAAAACTCAACCAATACCCAACATTATTCTCGTCATCAAACCTTGATTTGACAAGCGTTTACAACCTGGATGCGTGTCCAACTTGCAAACGTCATATATTTTTTCCAGGAACGTTTTTTGTGAACTGTTCATACTGAACATAAGTTTGTTATTGACTTCTCAGGTTTGGACTTGTCATTCCTCAACTAGAGCGCTATGTCTTTTCTCTGTATGTTTGCAAGCTATAGAATAAATTGGTTAGTTCTGCGTTGGTAATCGGGATGAACAGCTTTTCAACGCTTTGACCCGTTTATAAACGGGACGGTGAAGTGTTGATAAGTTGGACAGCGTTGATAATCTGGTCAGAACAGTTTCATAGATTTTTGACAATTTTGAATTTTTGTTCTGGAAATGCTACCCTATTTTAGATGATATTCTACTGGACTATTTGCTTGCATTTGAATATCTATCCCATGGCTGATCAGTCACCTGATCTACATGCCTCGCAATGCATGTTAGAACTTATATTGTAGAGTTCGCCATCAACATTTTTTATGTAACAATATTTTATTTAAAATCATATTATAAAACAAATATTAAAAACTTAGAATGTTTATGTAAAATTTAGAACGTGTTTTAATCAAATCGAACAGATTTAGGAAACATTATCATAAATATTTTTTATATGTCAGCTATACAAAAAAAGTTAAGAAGGTATATAACAAACATGCACAACTTTTTTTGTTATGTCTTCCCTAACAGTCCCATTATCTTGATTTATACTTGGTTGTGTGGCCCAGAGGTCCTGTTTTTATACTTGTGAATGGTCTGAACAAGCGAGCCAAAAAAGCTTGGTTGAGTAGTTTTAGTGTGGTGCTTGTTGATGGTGTGCTTCTTCTTCATCATGGGAAAAGTCGATAGAGTGAAACAAAGAACAAAAAGACCTAGAAAGAGAAGAGGTTTCCTTGGTTATAAATCATCCAATACATATGGAAATCCTTTTCCAGCCGATATTTTTAACAAAAACAGCGCAAAAACCAAACTGAATATGTGCATCTTGAACACTTTTGATCAAAGTATAAACAAGAAAAACAGCATAAATAAATAAAAAGCTTTGTTACTAAATTGAAGCGCTTTACGACGAAACAATTTTCATTGGTCCCACTGTATACAGTAACAAAAGTATCATTTTTCACCAACATGAAAGATAGATTGCCGCCTCTAAGTAAATCGAACGTCGTTTATGAATTCAAATGCCCAGGATGCTCTTCATCATACATTGGAAAGACTGATCGTACGTTACATAAACGCACGATTGAACATGCAACATGTGCTGATTCCGCTATCAAGATGCATATTGATAATTGCGATAACTGCGAACATATTTTCGCTATGAACAACCTGTATGGTAATGACGTCATTAAAAGAGATTTTTACATAAATCTAGTGCGCAATAATTCCTTTGTCATTGACAAGTCTAACAATTGGAATATTCTATTGTTTAAAGAAGCATTTCAAATTAAACTTAAGTGTCCCCGATTGAATCACGGGGTAAAAGCATCTAGAGATTTACAATTGTTTTAGCACATTAATATTCACTTGTACATTATGGGCACGCTTAGACATGTACTAATTACATCATTTTAGCATAATAAAAATTCACTTGTACATTATATTCTTTTATCGATTTTAACAACTTGTAACTACAGTATATATAGCGTGTTTTTAGATTTTTATTTTACTTTCCTGATGATGACTGTGTAATAAAGTCGAAATATAGAATTTATTTATGCTGTTTTTCTTGTTTATACTTTGATCAAAAGTGTTCAAGATGCACATATGGAAATCCTGGTGAATGTTCTGCTGCTTCTGATGACAGTGTTTTTGTTGTAAATATTGAATGAAACCCTGCTGTAAATAATGAATCGAACTCTGTAGATATTGAAACCAGTTCTTGTGTAAATAGTGAATCACCTTGTGCATCTGTAAATACTTCCTGTTCATTCAATGTTACTGACATGTCTCCTGCTTCTGCCAAGAAAGTGGAAATATTTGAAGCTTCTACTCCAAGTGCAAGAGAAGAAATAACTGGGTACCGCCTTATTGATACCGAAATTTTATCCAGTGTTATCCAAATGTTAATATGCCCAAATTGCAAGGAGTTTAATTTGTCTTTATCTGAAAAAATATCCGAAAAAAAAGGATTTTCTTCTTTCATGATGATAAAATGTTCAAACTGTAATGGGATAACAGACTTTTATACATCTAAAAGAGCTGGCATAGGCTATGATGTCAACAAAAGAATGGCTTATACAATGCGAGTTTTGGGTCACGGCCACACAGGTCTGGAAAAATTTTCCCACTAAATGGACATGCCCAAGCCAATGACACAAAATAATTATGATAAAATTGTCAACACAGCTGCTGGCATAGCAAAGGAGATTGCAGAAGAGAGTATGGCTGATGTTGCTGAGGACCTTCATAATGGTTCAAACGAGGAGGTTGTTGATGTCTGTGTGACAGGTGATGGAACATGGGAAAAACGAGGATTTTCCTCATTGAAAGGTGTATATACGATTTTGTCCACTGACACTGGAAAGGTCTTAGATGTTGAACCTATGTCCAGGTCATGCAAAGCTTGCTTTTTGAAAAAGGATTTGATGAAAACTGATCCGAATGCTTATGCACACTGGAGAAATTTCCATGTGTGCAAATATAATTATGTAGGCTCTGCTGGTGGCATGGAAACAGAAGGAGCAAAACGATTGTTCAAGCGCTCAATTGACAAACACAAGTTACGCTACACAAAGCTATTGGGTGATGGTGATAGCAAAAGTTTCATAAGCATTAAAGACGTTTATCCTGGAATGACTGTTAAAAAATTGGAATGCGTGGGACATTACCAAAAGCGTGTGGGAACACGTTTGCGAAATTTGAAAAAAAAAGTAAAAGGACTTGGCGGTAGGGGACGCCTTACTGATGCAACAATTGATCGTTTGCAATATTTTTTTGGTGTTGCTATAAGGCAAAATGCTGGAAATCTGGAGGGAATGATGTCAGCTACTCTTGCAAGTTTATTTCATGTAGCATCTTCCAAGGATAATAACTTGTATTTCCCTCATTGCCCGACTGGAAGCTCAAGCTGGTGCCGTTATAATGCTGACAAAGCTAATGGTACCAATTTATACAAGCCAGGACCTGGGCTGCCAATAGATGTAATCCTCAAAATAAGACCAATATTTGAAGAACTTAGCAGAAGAACAGAACTTCAGAAGTGTTTGCATGGTAAAACACAAAACGCAAACGAAAGCTTTAACGGTGCTACATGGGACCGCATACCAAAAAAACCTTATGTTGCCCTGACAAATCTTCAGTTTGGGGTTTATGATGCAGTTGCAAATTTCAACATGGGGTTTAAAGCTACAATTTTAATGTATGAAAGGATGGGCATGATACCTGGAAAGTATACACTGAAAGGTTATAAAAAGCTAAATGCTCGGAGAATAAAACTTTATGAATACCGCAGCAACAACCAAAACAAAGTGAGGCGGCAAGTGCTCAGGGCCAAAAAACTACGTAAAAATGATGAATTTAAAGAATCCGAAGGAACACTTTATAAAGCTGGTTGTTTTTAGGTTCCATGTATGTTTTCAGAGTTTATACATAGTGTTTTTCAAGAAATGTTTTTGTTTTTGCCCGTTTTCTCCAAACTTAAATTTCAGCACCCCGGCCGCAATTTCTTGAGAACCACTTGAGCTTTTTCTCTGAAATTATCAGCAATTGTTCCTAACAATAAGTACTGTGATTTAAGTGAATCAGAATTTCCATTTTCAAAGTTGCCTCTTGTTAGCATTTCCAAAGATTGCCGTGTAAAATCCTGACGTCATAAAAAAAATTCGAAAAATAACTCAACTTCGACAGTTATTATCTTTCTTTAGGATCGCGCTAGCCGATTCCAGTTTTTTTTATTGTTTTCCTTGATTTTTTGGCTTTCCGGCGATATCTAATTTGCCCAGTATGCTATTCGGTGAAATACTTAATTTATGGCTGAGAAATGATCTGATTTGCCGGTTTTCCCGCCTGTGGCTACGAAAATATTCGACGAGGAATCACTTTGATGTTCAGCGCGGTGGATTGGCTTGTTGAATTGATGTCAAACTTTGTAGATTATGTAAAAAAGGGCTGGGAAATCCAAAAATCACCCGCAAAAGTTGTGATTTATAATAAAAAATGTTGTTTCTTAATTAATTTAATATCTTACCGAAATTAACTGTTTATTGTCTGTAGATCCAGATGTATCTATTATCAATGATTATTTGTCTAATAGTCAGTTCTCTCAATGAAAAACAGAAACCAATGGAATTGGATTTTGATATTATAACATATATATGTTTTCATGATACGTCTTGTTTGTCGTCTCTTGATTTTACCCTGTTGCCAAGGAAAATTTGGAAAAAATCTTGAAATTCACTAGTATATATAAGCACCACACACCATATTTACTTATTTTCTGTTAAACAGAGTCAAAAGTTGTCAGTTGTCCCATTTCTAGTATCGTAACTACTTGAAATGTGCATTTTGTCTTGATTTTACCCCGTCGCTAGGGAAAATTTGGGGTAAACCTTGAAGTAATGTGTAATTTGGTTCCGCAAACTTAATGATTCTTTGCTCCACCTTAGTTTGAAGTAGTAAAGTATATGTTTTTCGGAGCTTCTGCCTGTAAATTCTTGTTTTAGCCCTATTTTATGTGTTGTTGCCATGGGGGAGATCCCTGTTGCTATGGATAGTATTAATTGAAAACAAATATTGCTCTTTGTAGTAAATGGTTATTCAAATATACGCTGAAAATATTAAGTCCAAATTATGAAGTGTTAAAAAGTTATGACAATATCCTTTAACCTTATTTTCAAGAAAAAATCCAATGTTTTGGTGCCATTAGACATATTATTACAGTTGAATACTATAGGGAAAATATCTAACAGAATGTCAAGAATTGCCCCAAATTTCCAATACTAAATTTCCTATAACTTCGGAACGGCTTCTCGTTGAGAGGTGTATGACCCCTCATTTTTTTTCCGCAGTGACTATTCTTACGTGACCGTAACATTTTATTTTTTTGCTATTCTTACGTGAAGATTCATTGTTGATAATTCATTGGAAGACTAAAATCACATTAATACTGTTATCTTTAGATAACTCAAGTTATCTATGGTTAGCATTATTAATGTGAGAAAAGGACACTCACATTAACACATTGATATTGTTAACTATAAATAACTGTAGTTATTCAGAGATAACTTTATTATCTATTGATATTTTGTTTAGTCAGCACAAAATAGGTGTGAATTAGTATTTTGAATGCATTGAATTGATATAAACTTTATTTTTCTTTAACACAATATAGCAATGAATTTATTCTTAAAATAAAAGCGAAAAAACCGTAGGTACAAATAAAAATAAATAACTTAACTAGCAATAGTTTACACTAAGTGCGCCCCTCGTTAGCAAAGTAAGCAAATATTCAGAAGTTACCGTGCGTGTTATCAACGTACTCATATTGTTTCGTGCCTGAATGCGGGAAAAAAACTCAGAAGTTTAAGAGTTGGGGGAGAAGCAATTTGTATAAGCGCTTACATTATGGATAATTCATGATCTTATTTTGAACTTCATTTGAGCGGCACATTAAATCAAGCCCTCATTTGAAAGCAAGAAACAATAATAATAGATTCGGACGTTCGCGCGTGAACTGTAAACTGGCTCTTATAACTACAGGCGTACAGTGAGAACTTCTCATACTCGACACAGCGTAGAGACAAAAAGCGCTGGGAACGAGTATAACAACTTCTGACGTAAATTGTCAAAAAGCTTAGAAGGAACAGCCCCTAAGATCGAGTCTGGAAAAGCTCTGGGAACGAGGTTAGTGTCCGTACGTACTTAGTGAGTTCCCGGTTTTTTGTGCCTTATTAACATGAAATAGGTTGGTCGCCAAGGTTCCAATGAAAGCGAGACAA
This sequence comes from Turritopsis dohrnii, assembly GCA_027922465.2. Classification (NCBI taxonomy): domain Eukaryota; kingdom Metazoa; phylum Cnidaria; class Hydrozoa; order Anthoathecata; family Oceaniidae; genus Turritopsis; species Turritopsis dohrnii. Next base: position 222,608 of record BQMF02000399.1, read on the forward strand.
TTTCGTCAAAAACTCAAGCACACCTGGAAAAGTCGACAACAAAAAAGAGCAAAATCTTGTACTGCTGAAAGGTTTTCTGAGAAAGATCTTAAGCGATCCCCTCTTCTTTAGCGAAATTAAATTCCACGAAGTGGAAATCTCTCTTTCTTAACTGTCATTAGGCTGGAAACAGTATACTCCAGTTAACTAGGACACTCAAGAACACGAAGAAAAAGTGTACTAGTATCCCAGGTCCCGCTTTATGAGAGGATACTGTATTACAAAAAATTGACAAATATTAATCTGCTAACCACAACTTATCTAAGTTAATACTTTTGGTTCTTTTTTCTTTGCTGACCGGGACCCTTTAGAAGATGCGAAACATTCTGTAGGCCTTTGTTTCCTTCTATTCTCTTGATTCACAGCGGAGGTAACACACTACGATGAGAGCTGGAGAGATAAAATATCAATTTGAAACTGATGAAGAAAAGGGACGTTTCAAATGTGATGTTAATATTTGCTACGTTACATCACATTAGTTTGATGTTTAGCTTGAAAGACTTGATTGAAAGAAGTATTGAAATTGTTAATTCCAAAAATTCTCCCAATTTGACCCTCTCATTTGCGAAATTACTCTTACCACTCGAATAGACGTCCCCCCCCCCCAACCCCCCCCGGCCCACCGCTAATTGTTCAGAGAGAAAAAATCCACTCCCCCCCTCCCCCCGCTAATTAAAACTGAATATTTTAATATCGTATCACAGTGTGAAGTATTGAACAAGATAAAATTTGAAGCTTTGTTGGAGGCTTTGTGCATAAAAGCCTCATGTTATCCCTCTTGGAAGAAGCTGTGTCAACCACGATCTTTAAGATTTGTGTGTTTTCTACACCGTCCCCTCTCATCCCTACTCCACCCCTCAACCCCCAACCCCCCCCACCGCTTATTCCATCCCCCCCTGCTAAATAAAATTTACAAAATTTTCCAACCCCCCTGCTTATTAAGACCCCACCGTCTATTCGGGAGATAAAAGTAGATTCTGCGAAAAGTTCTTTTGCAAAAGATTCTTCTGTTAAAGGTAGAGATATAAGCATTTCCTAATTCTTCAAGTGACTTACTTATACGAAAGTACTTTAATAGAATATAAAAGACGTACGCTTTCATAGTCATTCTCATATATTTTTGTTAATGAATGAAATTTCGACTTTTTCTATGTTAGATCTTCATCTGATTTACGGACTAAGGATCACTGTTTCTTCTTAAATTTCTTGTTCAGAAGCTCGATGCAACAGAGCGAATTATTATTGTTAGAAAAAAGACGTTTTTCATTTCAATACTTAAAGTTTCATTCTTTCGCAATCGTCAGTTGAAAGAAAATGAAATTGAAACGAACTGTGTTGACTTCCACCGTTAATGCAGGTGACCTTTCATGAGGATACACCTGCATTATTAGTCTCCAAATTTTTTTTTTCTTTTTCTTTTTCAGTTTAATCAACATTTATTTCAAATTCAAATCTGTTTCTTTCTGTCTGTTTCTCCATACCTCTCAAACACGTAAGTCTAGCTTTACTTTATCACCATATTTAAACCATCTATTACTACTACACATACAAAAGTGGTAAAAGTGGTTCTGTTTCAACGTCATTTTAAATTTTAGTCACATGACTGATTACATTTTAGCTTAAAGATGTAAGCGAAGAGCAGGGTGATTTTTCCGTAATCACCCTGTAAAGTCTTATTACCCTGTGATTACTCGCTGCGTTCGAGCTATTTTGAAATTTTTTCAATGAACCTCGTAACTATTAATCCCAAATCACCCTCGATACCATGTATTACAAATCTACCCGTAATTAACGCAGTGGACTGATTAATTAATAGAAAGATTTTGTGTGAATTAAAACCACGATTTGTACCGCGTGTATGTAAAATAATCCCATCTTACATTCAGACGGCTTTAAATTTTTTAAGCAACCTATTACAATGTAGGTTAAGAATGCTTTACGGTACAGCTTAAGCGAATACCGTACTAAAACACCCTTGGACTACTCCTCCTCCGGACGGAACGGCAGTTTAGCCTGTTCTTTAGGTTAGCTATGGACAGGCTTTAGGCACAAGACTTTTGATGAGTGAACTTAAGCTATTTACAAAACATTCAAAAAACAATTTTAATATTTTTTGATATTTCCTATATAAAATTGTTGCTTTTCATATGAAAAAGACTACTACAAGGATTAGTATAGAATAGTTTTCTTTACTTTTTTTTGACCGTTAAAACGTTTCTAGTTTCGTTTAAAAGACACTTTCCAAGTGAGTTATCAGTGCCTGCCTAATCGCGGGCTTATAACTTTTTCAGTGAGAAATAATCTCCAAAGACAACACTATTTATGACTCCTTAGTCATCATAGTCAAGAACATCTAAACCTATAATGCTTTTGCTAAATTTTCATAAACAAGACGTTTTAACATTTTTCCAAACTATTAGATGGTTTTATTAAGCCGTGATCTACACTGATAGTTATGTTTACTAAAATGTTGATTAAAGGCCGTTTTTCATTCCAGTGAAAAGCTTAAAACTTTCTTAAATTTTTTATGAAAAGTAACATTTTGCATGGTGTTATTATATGAAGCATTAACATCTTTTAGTAGCGTAGGGTATGTCTGCTGCCGTTTTGCGCTATCCGGCTCTTATGTATGTCGTACTCATACAAACCCATACATTTTCTTGATCAGCGTTTCGAGCTCTATCACATTATAACACTTTCAATATAAATTAGTGAAGTTTATTTTTCACTGACCGGGCGGTGCCTGAAGTTAAGGGCGAGCCCAGCGGGTGAAACACCAGTTTTTCTATCTATTTTATGTACCATCAAGGAGAATTTCAACCTCACATTTTTAATGATACTGGGCGTGAGCGACGCCGCCTTGGCGGCTAGTCTATATATAATATACGATTCTCTGTTTATTTGTCAACCACGCATTAAATATTGAAAACGCTGAACTGTTGGAAAAATCTTTAGTAACAAACCAACCAAAATTATCGAATATATGTTGAGCACTAGTGTGATTTTTACCCGACAAACTTAGTTAGATCTTGGATACGAATAGTATCAACTTAAATCCAACTTGCATCAAGTAAAAACCAACAGAACATCAACAAATTAAAATTTTAAATTCAATTGCAATGAGTACAATCTTAGTCAGAATTATGACATCTTAGTTAGGTTTTGGATTTTTAGATATCAGCTAAAACCTATCTTGTGTCTAATGCTGACCTCATTAGACCAGGGAGGAAAGAAGAAACGACTAATCAAAATCGCATATTACTTTTTCAACTTTCCATTTTGAATAAATAAAAATCAACAAGATCTTCAAAATCCTTATCGCAAACCGGTTTATCAAGCAAACACTGAGAGGCCAATTTGTAGACAGGACTATCTTTATTGATTCCATTACTTTGACGCACAATGAATTTTCGACAAACATCGCCAAAACCGTAAATGTCTGAATAAATCGAAGGAGCATCAATTCCTTGTTGCACACGCCTCGGTAGATGCGACAGGCGTTCTGCCAATTTTGATTGCATTGTAACGGTTAGCAACTTGGAACTGTCACGCCGACAAGCCCAGGAGAAACCGATCAAGACCGGTTCGAAGCACTCAGTTTTGAATCGAATACAAACATTATCGGGAACAATCTGGTTATGTAAGATTCCTTTTCGATGAATGTGAACAATCGCTTCACTTAGTCACGAAAGGACGCGTTGGGTGAACTCAGGCGGTAAAATAGTATCCTTCTTTAAATAAGAAGCCAGAGTAGTACTTGATTCGAAGCTAAATACTAAATGATGAGTAGCATTAATGCTTGTAATGCCGTGACAAAATACGACATTGTTATGGAAACCCACTAACTTTAAAATCTTTTACCTTGTACGCCAAATGCGCAAGTTTTTTTTCTTCGGAAACATTTACTTCGGCAAAAGATTTCAAAACCAAGAACTCGCCATTTTCTAATAAACTGCGATTAACTCTGAATTTCCGTGTTGTCGCCAACCCAAGCATTTCCGGTACTTTATAGAACTGCAGAGACTTTACTTGAGCTTCAAGAAGGACTGCATCAACATAGCCAAAAAAATCTGAAAAATTTGCGCATTCCACCATTACAATTGTCCTGGACTTAAAAAAGCGGTCAATCTTCAATTTTATTAACTGCTTATTTCTCTGTCCTAAAAAGTGGTTCTTTGCAGCCAACTGCCGATTTTTCATTCGCTCTTTCAAAGTACGCTTCTTTTGTGAAATAAGAGCCTCCTGCAATTGTTCTTCGTGCAAAGAAGCCTAAAATTTTAACAAAGTATTATATATTGCGACGATAAGTGTGCAGATGAGAATCTAAGCAATATTTGTTTTCATATATACCAACTAGAGGGATTGCGAAAATGAGGCAGAGTATGATAAAAAATTCGGGAAAGGTCAAATTTCTCCGCTGAGGATACAAAGTCATATCACTAAAATCGAGTCTTCAACTCCAGAACACTGTGATTAACATTAAGCATGGAGATCAATTTCAAAAACCCATGGTATGTGTTTGAAATCAGTTGAATGAATGTTTAAATTTGGCGGATACCCAAACTACGTAATTTTGGCGGGAACTTAATTTTTCTACCCGCAAAAAGTTTTTCAAAGGTGATCATAACACGAGTTAATTATACTTACTTTCGAAGTAGCTGGACAGGATTGACAACATATGTCAGTTTCTCTCTGGTACGGTTCACACAGTTCACCTGCTCTGGAACAATCTGCCAGAACATTTTTATCTGCCTAAAGAAAACCCCCAAAAAACATAATGCCATTTAATCTATATATTAATAGCCGATTCTCTGTCTGTCTGTCTGTTTGTCTGTCACGCAAAATGGTAGATTGAGTTGTGAGCGAAATTATTTCTTTTTTTGTGTGCGACGTGAGTTCGAAACAAATACACCGCAACCCCAATCGAACGTGACTTTTTTTGGCTGATGAACTAATAAGAATAACGTTTTGTTTTTATCATTATTGTTAGTTTTATATTCCACGTTGACTTGGCTTTGAAAACAGTACATCAACTAAATACAAAGAAACTAACTGATTAAACATTTTGGACAAAAAGCAGCAGTGGCAGAACGTGGCAGCATATGTTCGGTTTGCCACTAACTCTTGCCTGACTGTCTGAGACGGGTGAACTTTTTTTTGAGCAATCAAAATGTTTAAAAACCGATAGGTAAAAAAAGAGTATCATATCAAAACAAAATTTTTATTTTTTTTTTATTATTGCTTTTCTTTTAATAAATTAATTTCTTCTTTTAATTGTTAAGCGTTCTGATCGAACGTTTTTTTATTCGATTTATTCATTTAGCACGTGCCTTTTTTTCTCTCCTCCCGTGTGATCTTTTTAAAAAGAGAAACCATTTCCCCCTTATGTTTGATAGCACCCATGTTAGAGCGCGTAACTTTTTTAAAACAAAAGCTAATAAAAAGTTGAAGTTTTCTCTCTCTACGTTTTCAGTGTATTGTTACACTGATAAAAGATTGGTTTTATCAGAGGTTGTGACTTCGAACATGCTTCTGGTTGAACACAAGTTGTGTATGAGCCGTTTATAAGGAAATTTGACGTTTATTGATACAGTGATACAGAGCAGGTGGACATAGGCGGCGAGCGACGCCGCCTTGGCGGCTATCTATATATTAATAGCCGATTCTCTGTCCGTTTGTCTGTTACGCAAAATGGTAGATGTGAACTGCGAAAGAGAGTCAGCAATGTAAGATCACACATAAATTATTTCTCTTCTTGTGCGCGACGTCAGTGTGAAACCATTGTATTGAGACCCTAATCGAATGCGACGTTTAGGGAAAATTATCTCGATAACCAATAGGGATAACTGACGTTTTTTGGGGTCCGCGATACAGGTTATGGGGTGACGAAAAAATTTAGGCCAAATGTTTTTTGCGACGGGTGTGTGACGTCATCAAAATCTTTGATCCACGATATTTCCATAACGGTGCGTCATAGACATATGATCCCATACATTTTCTTGCTCAGAATTTCGATCTCTACAAGATGGTGACACTTTCTATTGTCAATTCCTTAATTCCATATTTCGTGAACTCTTTGGGAGGTGACACAACGCAGGCTGAACCTGGGCGGCGAGCGACGCCGCCTTGGCGGCTAGTCTATATATTAATAGCCGATTCTCTGTTTGTTTGTTTGTAAGTCACGCAAAATGGTAGATGTGAACTGCGAAAGAAATCGGGGAGTCAGCAATGTAATATCACACATAAATTATTTCTCTTCTTGTACGCGACGTCAGTGTGAAACCATTGCATTGAGACCTTAATCGAATGCGACGTTTAGGGAAAATTATCTCAATAACCAATAGGGATAACTGACGTTTTTGGGGTCCGCGATACAGGCGATGGGGTGAGGAAAAATTTGGGTCTAATTTTTTTGGGGAGGGGTCTGTGACGTCATCAAAATCTTTGAACGATGATATCTCTGTAACGGTTGATCGTAGCGGAACGATCCCATACATTTTTTTGATCAGTTTTTCGAGCTCTACAACATGGGAACACTTTCGGTTGCCAATTCCTTAATTTTATTTTTCGTGAAGTCAACGTATGCTGAACATGGGCGGCGAACGACGCCGCCTTGGCGGCTAGTTAAGTATAAAAATAAGCAACAAGTATTTCAAGTATGTTTGTCTAATACATTACGATTTAAGTTTATACAAAATGTTTGTTTTAGGGAATTCAACAGGATTCTACTTCAGGAAAAAATCAAAATAAATAAATGGTTACCTTTTTATCGTACTTTGCCAACAATTCCAAAATCAATTTTGCCACAATGTCTGGCTTAGACATTTCTTTCTCGAGTTTCATTACCTGAATCTGAAAATGTATTACTCATGTCATCTCATGTTTTTAATAAAGCAGTATTTTAAGCAACAACACATACCTTCAAGCTTTTCCTCAACCTTGCACGAGTCCTTGCCAAATATCTTCCTTTACAGCCTGTTAACTTCACTAATCCTTTCTCCAGTACTTCATTAACTATACCCTCAATATCTTCCATAATGGAGTCTGATTTTCTATCACTGAAAGGTGAAACACATAGCACAAATACAGGATGCCGATTCAAAATTGATGAAAATGAAAAAAATTCGTACTAATTTTGGCGAGCATTTAATTTGGCGATGGACCAAAACGATTTTTTTGGCAAGCATTTAATTTGGCGATGGTGATTTTTACTTAAATTTGGCGAGCATTTAATTTGGCGAAGGGAAAGATTTTCTTTAAATTTGCATGGGTTCATTTGGCAATTTTTTCCGGAAAACCGTCACATTGCGTATATATTGTCTCAAAGCTTGTCTTTAGAAATGGCGTATTTAATTTTTTTTTACTTTTTTTTGGTGACTGAAAAAAATTGCATTTAATTTGGTAATGAACGAAAAAAAATTAAATTTGGCGAGCATTAAATTTGGCGACAAGCGAAAAAAAATAAATTTGGCGAGCACTTCAGACCCAAAACGCCAAATTTTCTGCTCGTCAAAATTAGTACGAATAAGGTATATAAAAAAAGACAATTTTACAGGTAAAAACGCAACTTTTTCATATTTCTTTGAACAAAAACCAGGAAAAGGCGAACATGGAACAATATACGAACAAATGCGTATATAAAGCACTTCAAAGAAGACAACTGTTATACAGTATTTATCAAAACTTCAACAAAGACAGAATAAAACTCCGAATACACTTATTCAGAACGGTTTAAGCACAAAATTAAGAAAATGAATCCAAAGGCACTTTACTGTTTGGAGCACCAGACAATTCCCTCGAAGCTTTTCTTTTGTAAACATTGGACGAAAAAGAAAACAGAAATGCTTAACTCGTAAAAGACATAAGCTAGTCAACACAATATATGAACAAGTCAAACACATAAAGATAAAGTCATCATAGATTTTGACAATTATTTTTTAGAGTGTTTCACACTTTCCATTAGCTTATCAAAAGCTGTCTTTCGTTGACTTTCATATTTGGTTTAAATCCTATTCCGGATTTTGGATTTATAACTGCGCCCATGATGCAATATAAAGTCAATTTTACCTGTCAAACTTAAATGTAGAGAGGTTTCAAGAAAGAATACCATGAAGCATAACATCATGCAAAAAAATATATATTGAGGTTTAGCCTAAAGTTAGCTATGGTTTTGATACACACTGTAGATAAGATTTCAAAAAAAATGAACAGTCAACAACCTGCAAACAAAATACCTGTCAAGGCCTTATTAGACATTTTTTGGAAAGTACTCAACATTATAAAAAACCTGAAGGGTTTTGAATTACTACTCATAAAACAAGTTTAATCCTAATCACAAAATACAACTTATAAACACAGGGATATTAAATTTCCCATACCAACTGCACATTCATGTACCTTAAGGGAATTAATTTTCGCGGGAATTAATTTTCGTGGTTTTCGCGGATTTTTGCTGAATCCGCGAAAATTAATTCCTGCGAAAAATTTGTATTGTCCTAAACCGCGAAAATTAGTTCCCGCGATATTAATGAAAAATTTCGGTCCGCAAAAGTAAATTCCCGCCAAATTTTCTCCCTTTTTTGGAAAACGAAATTATCCTTGCTCTGGGGAAATTTCTAGGGATAAACAGTTGAAAATACATAAATTACTGTAGAAAATATCTTTGATCAGTATATAGCAAGTTTCCTAGTCGATAACGACAGTACAGTCCTTTTTATTTTGAGCAAAAAACATCGCTCGAATGTCTCTGCTTTTTGGAGGTGGTTTGGCATTGCCAGGTTTTTTGTTATCTGTTTTTTTCCTCTTGTTTGATGGAAGAGGAGTGACATTTATATTTCTGGCATTTTCCAAAAAACAACCAATCAATACTTCGTATTTCGGATCGCAATAAAGTCTTTCAACTATCTGTTTGTATCGTTCGATAACCATGTGATTCCTCACTGTCCTTGGCATCGTGACTGTAACAATACATACTATTTCAAGACCCCCTTGAAATAAGGGAGACTTCCTATAATGTTCGGAGGACAACTTTGCACTAATGGTCGCTCCTCGATCAAGTAGAAATTTCTATTTCCCTTCAACCGCGAAAATAAGTTCCCGCGAAATTTTCATCTGCGATAAAACCGCTAAAATCCGTGAAAATTAATTCCCATTTTTTCCGCGAAATTTAAAAAAAATAAAATCCGCGAAAATAAGTTCCCGCGAAAATTAATTCCCTTAAGGTAATAATAAACCTTCAGTGCTAGAACAGTTTCACAACAAATGAAGTCAGGAGATGTTACTTTCAATGTTACTTTTTCATAGATTTTTTCACTTATAAGACGTTTAGAATATCTCACAAACAATGACTGGGCAAAAAAAGATACAACTAAAAGTTTTAGTTTGAAACTAATTTTGTAAAAAAAAAATGTAACATCAGCCCTAACAGCTCATCTGCTGACACAATCGCTTACAAATTGCATTACCCTTCCATAAATATCAATACCATGACTAGCTGATTCCTCTAAAACGTCAATATCAGCCTTAAGCTGCTCCTCTTCAAAATGTGTCAATGGAAGAGGGTAACGTGGAAGAACAATTGCTATGTCATGTGGTTCCACTAATGAAACATGACTACGAAAATCTTCCAAGGCCTGTTCCACTTGTTGATTATCGCTTCGAAAAACGTTGTTCATAGAAGTTAAGTTCCTATCAGCATTCTGAAGGGATCCTGCATACCATAATTGCCTTGGGGTCATAGTTCTTTGAGTTGTTATCGGATGCTCATTATATGCCTTTCTCCAATCATCAAGATCTTTTTGAATACGGGCTCCAAATACCCAATGTAGGCATGAAATATGAACACTTTTGTTGCTATCAAGAATCCCGCTATCCTGCATGTGGTGAAATACTTTGTAGTACTTATCCAACACTTTCGTATATACATCTCGCCAAAGTCGTTCAATTCTTTGGTTATGAACAGACTTTCCTTCAATAAAACTGCCCCTATTTTCACCATTAACACTTTCCATAAAATTCTTTGCATGCACAAATTCGCCTCCTTTATCCACACGTATGCGACTTGGTATTCCGTAATCCCTGATTCCAGAAACAAAATCTTCAAATGCTGTGACAGCTAGATTATCTGTGTTGATTGACAGGTATGGTATGAGATGTGAATAGCCATCAATGGCACCATCAACAACAAAATTCCATCTAAGGTAATGAACAATATCAATATCATCATCATTATTATAAAAGAAACTTTATTGGGTTACGCATTTAAAAATACAAGTTATCAGAAAAAATGAAACATGAAAACAATGAACAATAACAAGTTGTGGGTTGAACGAACGTAGGAACAAAACATACAGGAGGCGCAGTTTTTTCGACGTTTCGACTACATACTGTAGTCATTTTCAATAAACGAATATGTGTTACATACAAATTTAAGTAAATTTTTACAAAAAGTGTAACAGCCGTGACTAAATAGATAATTACAGGAAGCAATCATATAGATAAAACGTAATAATAATAAACCTTCTCCTCAGCATACTGAAACAAAGTACTCCCTAGAGGAGATGGGAGAAAAAGATAGTGTGATCAACCAAACAATAGTAATGGTATTGACGTGATGTTTTTATTCAAAACAGGGTTGTCTCTCATAATAAATAAACTTTCTTTCAACTCGAGATGAAAATTGTTGTTGGAGTTAGCTAGAATACTAAAGTCTTCAAAACTCACTACATGGTTGCAAGTAAGCATGTGCTCCTTCACTGCACTGGTTTGGTAAGGATTGCTGGCAAGCCTTTTTCCAGCGAGTAGAGAAATCCCAGCATGTTCACAAGCCCTAACCTTAAAATGTCATTTGGTTTTACCATAATAGAAAAGCTCTTACCATCTCTCTCAATCTGAATATCTAGAAAAGGAAAAGTCCCACTATTTTCAATTTCAGAAGAAAAAGAAATATTTCTGTGGCGACTATTAAGATATTCTTTAAATTGTGAAAGGTGGTCAGGTGATGAAAATAGTACAAAGATATCATCAACATAACGTCTGTAATAAAGAGGTTTAAATTCAACAGGACATTCGGTTAACCATTTTTCTTCATAAAAACACAAAAAGGCATTGGCAAGAGTTGGTCCTAATGGAGATCACATGGCGACACCATCAATTTGTTTGTAGCAATCACCATCAAAAATAAAGAAAGATTCCTTAGTGGCCAGAGTGAGTAAATGATGGAACTCATACTTGGATAACCCATTGTAAATATTACTGCTTTTAAATAAAATATCAACACAAATGTCAATAGTCTCATCTAACGGAATGTTAGTGAAGAGAGAATCGACGTCCAAGCTAGCCATGAACAAGCTGGAATCTTGTGATACGATATCTTTGGCAAAACTGAAAGAATCTTTAACGGTGAACTCGTTAGTAGTTATAGGTGATAAAAGTGGAACTAAGAACTTAGCTAGATTGTATGTTGGTGTACCAATAGCCGACAAAATAGGTCGATAAGGTGGATAATTATCGACTGTCTTTTTATGGACTTTTCGCAAACCATATAAAATACCTGGTCTAGAACCAGTAGGACACAGCTTGTAATATAGATCTTTGGTGATACTACCCTTATCTAATAAAGATTTGAGAACAGTTCGCAGCCTTTTTTCCTGATTAATAATATAATTTAAATGCTTGTCAGTTGTTATATCTATAATTTGAAATTTATCAGAATTGGTAAGCAATGCTTTAACTCTCTGTACATAAGCAAATTTATCGACCAAAACCACAGAATTACCCTTGTCAGATTTTTGAATGACAAGGTCGGAGTTTTTAGAGAGTTCCTTTAAAGCACGCACTTCATCTTCTGACAGATTACTGTCTACATAATGGTTATTATAATTCCGTAATGATGATAAAGCTACATCCTTGATTCTGGTTTTAACAAAATCAGTGTCTTCCAGCGAGAGGTCCAACTGCTTAATATCTCGAAATAAAAGTTTGAAATTAACGAGATAATCTCCGTAATTAAGTTTAGAAGGAGGAATGGCAAAGTTTAAACCCTTAGCCAGAAGTTTTTTCTCTACATCAGATAAATTATGTTTAGAAAAATTAAAAATAACCTTGTCGGGATTATTCATAGCAGGATGAGACTTTAAAAGAGCAGCAATTTTGTTTTCTTGAGTTACGTGGTGTTTTCGTAAGCTTTTGTCGTTGCCAGTCAGAAACAAAGAACAAATATGAGCGAAGTCTATGCAATTCAATTCCAATTTCAGGTAAGATTTAACATTAGAGAGTTCATTTAAGTATTGTCTAACCAAAGATTTCTTTCCAGCTATTTCTTCTTTTAATAAGCGTGATTGGCAATGAGAGTAAGCCACGGAATTACGTAATCGCTTATTGGCTAATTTGAATTGTAGAAATTTGGGAACAATAATAATAATTCTGCCTTTTTAAAAAATCAAGAAATTGCAGCACAGCTATAAAACAAACTACCCCTGCACAACAAAGTTTAATCGATTTTTATAAACAAAACAAAATAAGTTGCGAAAGGTATGATGAAACTTGACAGATAAAACATGAATACCTTAAGGGAAGAAATTATTTGCGAAAGAAATATGTGCGGAAGAAATTTTTGCGGAAATTTTTGCGGAATTTGGGCCCAATTCGCAAAAATTTCTTCCGCAAATAAATCAAAATATCGCTCATTCGCAAAAATTTATTCTGCACTTTTTTTAGTTTTTCACATCCGCAAAAATTTATTCCGCAAAATAGTGGTGTAATCAGTCTTTTTGGAACTAATATGGAAGAGATGGGAGACAAGCAAGAAAATAAAACAAGAAAATGTTTTAAAATTTTCATTTTTATTCGTCAATGGTAATAACTTTACTGCCACGAGTGCTCTTAACTTGGTTCTTTACATTAAAAAAAGTCCTGATATCTCGAATAATAGTGTCATCTTTCTTTGCCTTCTTGCATTTTGATGAAGTCGTGCATGTCTCATGGAGATCTATCATATGTTTCCGACGGGTCATCTTGGGAAAGATACGATCCAGCAATTGAATCATTTTCTCTGGCGTCGTAGTGAAGATCGACCATGTCCTTGTATATGTCAACTATTTGCCTGTTCTTGACTGTCGGTGCCATCAGTATTCTCACAATACAAGGGATTTCGAGTCCCCCTTGCACAAGAGGTGAAACACAATAGTTTGTTGATGTGAGATCAACAAAGATCGTAGCAGCCCTATCCAGTAAAAACTTTGTAGGTCTTGAAATCTCCATTGGTAGATGCCCAACAGTCGTACCTGTGTTCTTTAAACAGATCTTTATCGCAAAAAAATCAAAAGCGTTGTCTTCTTCGTGTTTGGCAAACAGTTCATCTTCCAGGGTAGGTTGCCAGTACTTTCTGTAATAATGGAAACCTCTAACAGCGGAGGGAAATTTAAATACTTCCTGGACCATGACCTCTCATTGAAGTCTTACAAGACAAAAAATATTTTCATATATTCAAACATATTTTCATATATTCGAACATATTTTCATATATTCGAACATATTTTCGAACACGTTAAACAAAAGAAATTATTTTATGATTTCAAACAAAAGAATATGACTCTCCAACGTACTTTGATATATATAAAATATCAAAATTAAAAGGAGAGAAAAATGGAGAGCACATTGTTTATCTTTTTCTGCTGAAGTTTTTCTTTCTTATTGAACGGATAGAAAAAGCAACAATGGCGACTGAGACAAGATATAAGAAGAAAATGATTGATGTACCAGGTATAATAATTTCAAATTTCTGCTCTTTTTAGTATGAATGTTGTTTAAAAATTTACCCTAAAAGTAGTATGAGCCTTGTTTCATGTTTATTAGAATCGGCAGAAAAGTGACAACATATGCTTTTTCATATTCTAGGATCATCAGCATCATTCCCTCTGCGAGAAGAATGCAGTGGATTGGGAGCCGTAGAGCATCAAAATGTTAAAGAAAGCTTGAAAAACATGAAGAAAAAAGGCTACGCTAAATTTACCGAAAACGAAAGATTTCTTATTGGAAAATATGCCGCTATTCATGGCCCTACAGCCTCTGTTCGAAAATTTAAAAAAACACACCCTCATTTAGACTTTGGTGAAAGTCAAGCAAGAGCACTCCGAAAAAAGTATCTGGACAATCAGAATTCTGCAAATGTTGATAAACGAATTGTCCCGTTGAAGCGTGGCCGACCACTTATGATAGGCAGCATTGATGAGAAAGTTCGCCAATTTCTTCAAATCATGAGACGAAAAGGAGGAGTTGTTAACACTGTTGTTGCCATCGCAACAGCGAAGGCTTTCATCGCAAAGAATGATCTGGAGCATCTCAAAGTCATAGATATTGAAGGTTCATCGTGGGCGAAAAGTCTCTTTCAAAGAATGGGATTCAAGAAGCGCACTAAAACAACGTCTAAACCAGAAATACCAGAAAGAGTTAAAACTGAAGCTGCAATTGTTATGCATCATCAAATTGTCGAATACGTTGAAAAATATAGCATCCCACCGTCCATGGTAATTAACATCGATCAAACCCCTTTGAAATATGCACCAGTTTCTAACCAAACTATGGAAAAACAAGGAGCAAAACATGTGCCAATTCAAGGATCGGGATACAAAAATGCTATCACCGCTACCTTCGGCATAACTTATGACAACCAATTTTTACCAATGCAGTTCATATATGGGGGTAAAACTAGCCAAAGTTTTCCCAAATTTAAGTTCCCAGATTCCTTTTCACTCAGTGCTAACGAAAAACACTATAGTAACACCACGGAATCACTGAAGCTTTTGGATGAAGTAATTATCCCATATGTCAATTCAGAACGTGAACGCCACAAGCTAGATCGAAACCACCACGCACTATTACTTCTAGACATGTTTAGGGGTCAAATGACAGAACCAGTGCTGCAGAAATTGAAAGAAAACAACATTTTGATGACCCGAGTACCGGCAAACATGACACATCTCTTCCAACCCTTTAACGGTTAACGGTGCAGCTAAATCTTTCTTGAAGAAAAAATATACTGAATGGTATAGCACAGAAATTTTTAAGTCTCTCAACAACGGTGTTAAATTAGAAGACATCGAAATCAAATTGAAGTTGTCAGTATTAAAACCATTGCAAGCTAAATGGATTGTTGAACTATATGATTACCTCACCGCTCAAAAAGGCCATGCAATAATAGCAAATGGGTGGAAGTCAGCTGGAATCACAAATGCGATTGATAAAGGTTTGAAAAATCTACCTAGCCTTGACCCATTCGCCACCATTGATCCGCTAGAGAACAATGACGTTTCTATCAATGAAAGAGAACACAACGTAAGCCCCGACGAGGTGTCTAGTTTTGTGACCTACCATCAAGATGACGACGAAGATGAGGAAGAGTGGGAATCCGATGAACCAATACGGAACATTTTTTCTATTTTTGAAGAAGAGGAAGATTATTAATTGTTATTTTAAATTTAATTATATTGTTCAACGTTTAACAACAAGTTGTTTCATAAAATTGAATTTTTTCTTTATTACAAACCCTGTTGTGGCTGAAATATTTTTGCTTTAATTTCAACATCCGCAAAAATAAATTCCGCAAATTTCTAGATGAAAGAGTCATTCGCAAAAATTTATTCCGCAAATTAAGGCCATTTTGGACCTCTCAACCGCAAAAATTTCTTCCGCACATACAGTGGCGTAGTCAAAGGGGGGGCAAGGGGGGCGCTCACCCCCCCCCCCCCCCCCCCCAAGAAAAAATTCCATTAAAAAAGGTCCACTTTTTGACTTATTATAAAGGTCCACTGTTGTTTTGTAGCATAAAAAATTAAACAAAAGAGTTATTATTATATTAAATAAAAATAGACAGATATTACGCAAAAATAAGGCTGCGCTTCACAGCAAGCAACCCTACATTATAATGCGATCCTAATAGCAATATAACTTAGGGGCTGATTACATGATCCCGGTTAGCCGGGATGAAATTTCATCCCGCCTTGCCGTGATGAATTTCAACTCGGTGTTATATGCAAAATTTTCATCCCGTTTAGGCGGGACGGGACAAAACTAACCCTGTCTTTAAAATGTTCTCTGTTTGTGTTTTGAAGATTTGACAAACTACGCATGCTCAAACCTCGAACTTTCCCGGTCAACCGGGACAAAGCAATTACATGGGAAAATTTCATCCCGCCTAACAGAGATCCCGGCTCTTGATAGCCGAGATCTCGGTCAGGCGGGATGAAAATTTTATCATGTAATCGCGATGGGAAATTTATGAAGATTTGACCAGGAAGCCAAGACCTCGGCAAGGCGGGATGAAATTTCATCCCGGCTAACCGGGATCATGTAATCAGCCCCTTAGTACCGATATTAGTTTTATTAATATTTTTTCTGTTAAGGCGCATTGTTTTCACAACAATTGCAGCAATTAGAGCAGCAAGTGTTTAGATAATAGAAAATAGACACACGTGGCTACACTTGTGGTAGAAATCGTAGCCTATTATTACTGTATATCTAAAGTAAACAAACACCAATTAGAACGATCTGAAATAACACACTGAAAAACTAAGAAATGGAGAGATTACAATTAGAGAAGACACTATTTGAAGTTAGTAGCTATAATATTTGAAATAGAAGAGTGATTTATCAACGCTGAAAATGTTAAAGTTTAGAATAACAAGCATAAAAGTTTTATAGAGTAAGCATGCCTGGTAGAAATCAACAAAGGGATCGTGAGTTAAAACGAGCAGCACAGTCGTGTTCAAAGGTTACGGACCTATTCAAGAAGAAGCCAAAACTATCCGATAATCAATCTTCTGTTAGTGAAACGAATGATGGCGATGTATGCATAATTAATCAAACTGATTCAGGTGAGAAAAAAAATAACTTTGGATGATTAATTAGCTCTGTTCTCACAACGATTATTTATGGTAACGGAATTGATTTCATTGGGGTTTTTTAAATAATTTTAAGTTTTGAAAAACAAAAAATACAGAAAGAAATTATATTTATTCAACAGATCTTCCTGATATTTTGTTGCCAACCGGTGTAACATCGCAGAGTAGCAATCCCTCAATCCCGATCATTCCACATGGAACACACGATACTGCGCATCAAGAAAACTATGACCCTGCATCAATGCTTCAAGACTTACAAAAACAAAAAACAATGTTTGGACCGGATGCATCACGTTCTGGTAAAGAAATTGAACCAAATCAGCCAAAAAACTTTTCATATCCTAAAAGAAAGATTGGAAAAGAAGAGAGAAGTTTTTTACCATCTTGGTACGATAAATGGACATGGTTACATTACGATGAAGCTGAAGACAGGGTTTACTGTATTATTTGTAAGAATGCTTACCAACATGACATGCTGAATGATGTGAAAGTGGAAGATGCCTTTATCAAAAATGGATACAACAACTGGAAAAATGCGCGAACCACTGACAAAGGTTTCAACAAACATGAATCATCAAACTGCCACCAAAAAGCCACCCAAAGATTGATAGAAATTCCAAAATCAACGCCAGATATATCTGAATTGCTAAAAAGTAACTTAGTGGAAGAACAAACCCGAAATAGAGCATCACTACTTAAGATCATTTCGAGTCTTCGTTATCTTGCTCGACAAGGATTACCTCTGCGTGGACATGGTGATGACCAAGATTCAAATTTCAAGCAACTTTTAAAGTTTAAAGCTGAGGATGATCTGGCGTTTTCAGAATGGTTGAGCAGAAAGAGTCAAAACTTTACTTCACCCGAAATTCAGAATGAAATATTAAAAGAAATGAGTCTATCAATCCTCCGTGATATTGTTGAATCAATAAAGAATGCTGACTTTTATAGTGTCATGTTAGATGAGTCTACAGACGTTTCAAATAAAGAGCAAGCTGTTTTTTGTGTCCGTTGGGTGGATGAAAATCTCTTTTCAAATGAAGATTTTTTAGGGCTGTATGAAATGGAGAAAACGGACGCAACAAGTATAACTAACATTATCAAAGATATTATACTACGTATGGGCTTTGATTCTGAAAAACTGCGCGGCCAATGTTATGATGGATGCTCCACGATGATGGGTAAAAAGAAAGGTGTTGCTACTCAAGTGAAAAATGAAATTCAACCTCTTGCATTAGTTATACACTGTTACGCTCACTCTCTTAACCTAACATGTGGTGACTGGATAAAAAATGCGCCCGTTGTTTCAAAATCGCTAGATACGTCCTATGAAATAACGAAATTGGTCAAGTTCTCCCCAAAGCGTGATTCACACCTTCGTAAAATCCACGAGGAAGAGTATTTCGAAAGTGAAGAAAAGTGCAGTGGAAAAAGCACTACATTAAGATTGTTTAGCGAGACGAGATGGACAGTAAGATCCAGTTCTTTATCAAGCATCTATGAAAATTACGTGGAGTTGGAAGAGTTATGGGGCTGGTGTTTAAATGTGTATAAAGATCGAGAAGCGAAAGCACGTGTCCTTGGAGCGCAAGCCCAAATGCGGACATTTGATTATTTTTTTGGTCTGAGACTTGGTATCCTTCTACTCAGACACAGCGATAATCTGAGCGCAGCACTACAAACAAAAGATCTATGTGCAGCTGAAGCTCAATCCATGGCAAATCGCACTATCGTCATGCTCAAAAAGATGAGAACCGACCAAAACTACGAGCTTTTTTGGGAAGATGTCAAACAAAAAGCGAAAAGGTTAAATATCGATGAACCAAAGCTATCAAGAAAAAAGCGAGCGCCAGCAAGAATCGAAGAATGCCTGGGTGGAAAAGCAGCACCTGAATATGTTGATGATACCTTTTCCAACTACCGCGGAATCTATTTTGAATCACTGGATTGCATAATAAATGCTATAGAAGATCGATTTAATCAAAAAGATTTCCAAACATATATCAAGCTCGAAAATCTTTTACTGAAAGCTGCCAAAAGTGAAGATTTTCTCCAAGATTATAACGATATTATGGCAATGTACAGTAGTGATTTCGATAAATATCGTTTTCAGGTGCAATTAGAAACTTTAGCGAGTTATTGTGAAAACATTGATGATGTATGTCTCCGTACCGTAACTGATGTATTACGAAATTTGAAAGCAAAGAGCCATCTAAGTGAAATTATAAAGGTTGTAAAACTAATTCTCGTACTTCCAGCCACTAACGCGACAAGTGAAAGGACATTTAGCTTGTTAAAGCTCATCAAAAGTTACTTGCGATCAACGATGAATCAAAGCAGACTAAACCATTTGATGATTTTAAATGCGTATAAAGAACGCCTTGATCCTTTAGATCTAACAAAGATCGCATCTGTATTCGTTAATAAAAATGACACTCGCAGAATAATTTTTGGTAAATTTAACTAGCTTTTTGGAATACGTTAGAAATACTTATATATTAAACATATATATTGAATTGATTGATATCATTGACTTAAGCTCCCGATTGATACTCAGCGTCGCTTCAACAGCTTTAATAACATCCAAGCAACGATGAATAGGCGTTAAAACCGTGTTGTGCATATTTGATGGTCTTTACTTCTTTAATTTTGTGAAAGTTATCGAAGCTTAAGTTTAACCTTACCTGGATTACTTTTAAAAGAGATTTTTAACATTGATGATAACATTGATGGCTTTCATTGTAAATATTTATTGTATATTTCTTATTTTGTTAAATGCAGATACCTTTTAGTTTTTTTATTATTTGGAAATAACTGATAGCAATTTTTGTTTTAATGTTGAACTTGTCATCCATACGTTTGAAAACAATCGTTTCCTTGGCAGAAATAGCCGCAAACAGAGCTTTTAGAGCTTCAAAATATGAAAAGTTTTCTTGTCGCCCAACCATGGTGGGCGACATTTTTTCCACTACGTAAAAAGGTCCAAAATTTTCTAAGTTCGCCCCTCCAAATAAAATTCCGTAGCTCCGCCTCTGACATATTTCTTTCGCAAATAATTTCTTCCCTTAAGGTAACTAATTTGTATTAGTTGTATCTATGTGCCAAACTGAATTTGGAGTAGCAACTTCATACTTCCTCCTTGAAACTGCCTGTGCCCACCGCCTTGCAGTACCAACTCCATCAATCTTTGGTAGCAATACTTCCACCCTTTGTCTTTGTATTTTTATTGGAGGAGAACACGAGCGAAGATGAGCTACGACTTCCCTTATTCCAGAGTTAGGGAAACGAGATATTATTTCCCTTATCTTTTCTTCTAAATCCGCGTCACTGATACTACTGAATCTTACGGTGGCCTGTATGTGCCAAACTTAAATTCAAAAAATAACACATAAGTATTAGATTTAATTTGTAAGCACTTTCTCAATATTGCCAGTTATCTGGTAATAATGCCAGTTATTTGGCAATTCTGCCACTTATCTGGCAATACTGCCAGTTATCTGGCAATATGGCCACTTATCTGGCAAAAATGCCACTTATTTGGCAATACTGCCAGTTATCTGACAAAACGGCCACTTATCTGGCAAAAATGCCACTTATCTGGCAATACTGCCAGTTATCTGGCTATATGGCCACTTATCTGGCTATACGGCCACTTATCTGGCAATACTGCCAGTTATCTGACAAAACGGCCACTTATCTGGCAAAAATGCCACTTATCTGACAATACCGCCAGTTATCTGGCAACTCTGCCAATTATCTGGCAGCTCTGCCAATTATCTGGCAACTCGCTGTTTTAAACTCGCTGTTCAATTCGTCCTAGTAAACAAACATGGCGGTTCTGGAACACGATGCAGTTACGATGCATCTACTTGAGGTAGGAATCGTATCAAAATATGCTTAGATTTTTTTTAAAAAAGAACTTTACGCTCTTAAAAGCATAGTTAAGTTATTAAGGAAAGTAGATTGATTTAATGTAGTTCGGGACTAAATATATGTTAAGGTGGTTTGCTGAGGTTTATTATGTACCACTACTGCACTTGTACTGTACTGATTTTATAAAATGTTCATATAGATTACTACACAGAATCTAATTTATTTTGATTCTGCGTCTCCTTGTTACGGTAGCAGCGTAAGCGAATACCGTATTAAAACACCCTTGGACTCCTACTACTACTCCTACTACTACTACTACTACTACTACTACTACTACTACGGCCGAAACGGCAGTTTTTAGCCTACGATTTAGAGTATGCGAGTCCCCACTAAAAACTCAATATACATTCTAATGAACGAACGCAGCCTTTTGAATTTTCGAAGGTTTTCAATCACATACATTTAAAATACGTTTTCTTTGATATTTTATCACTTAATTGATGAAGGAATGGATATTAATCAAATAGATCTACATAAAACTGGGACTTTTAGTTACTTTTATGGTACTGAATCAATGAACTTTGGCACTTGAAAATAGATATGTTTTTCGTGTCAGTAAAGCACAGATCAGACTTTCTTATTACTTTCTACGTTTGTTAGCTATCTGTTCTGTCTTTGAACATCAAGGTTTTCAAAAATCGAGTTAAAAAAAGGCAGTTATCTGTTTGAATTCATTTTCGGTTTCAAAAAATTATAATTCAAAACATACATTTTTTTTTTTTACATAAGTTCTTATAAAAAAAACGTACGTTATAAACAGCTCATGCATGTATAATTCTTTTGTCTTCTAATAAATTAAATTGCTGGTGTGTTGGGATTAGACCCTATTTACACGAGTTAGTAATTTTAAACATTATAATATCGTTTATGCCTGTTTTCCACCAGTAAGATATCTCAAGAAATAACGTTTACAGAACGTTTAAGAACTTTAAGTAAAATTTCAAATTTAAAAGTATTCTTGTGGCAAGTACTTTTGCTGCTACCGTTTTGCGCCATCTGGCTCTTGTGTGTATTTACTTCTGTATAATTCCCCAGAGGCAGTTAGAAATGAGACTGGCAAGTACCAGGAGGTTATATATTCCTATATATATAACTATTAGCACTAGCGGAATTTAATTCTTTGGTTGTTCGTTTGGTTGCCCTGTATTTTCTTTGAAGTGTCAGAAGCAAGGAAAATGAAAGTGACTTGATCTATATAGTATTTATGTTGAAGCTCACAGCAATGATTGAGCAAAAACACTTATAAACATTACGTCATAGAAACTCAACTCATCTATTGAATTTTGGTAAAGATTCTCTCTACTATTATGGTTTATATTTCTACCTGTCAGTTTGTTTATCCAACTCATTATAGGTAAAACAAAAACCAAAAATTAGTTATAAAAGGGTGACACTAGAATATAATACACTCTTTTTTTATAAGAACAATTTTATAAGAACAATGAGGCTCAAAATGGCCAAAAAATAATTTAAGAACAGCTGTGAGGCTCAAAATTTTTCTGAAATGTTTTTTTTTTCTTTTTTCTCCTTTTCTTGCTGAAAAATGTAACAAAACAATGAAAATGAAAAATGTAATTCTAGTTTTACAGTTTAAAATTAAAAGAATAAAAATTAGGTTCAAAAAGTAAACATAAGTATATGATAATGAAACTGCGAAGCTTTTTGAAACAAGATTTCTGTATAAAAATAGCCCAAAAATAAGAACAAAATAAGAACACTTTGAGGCTGAAAGTGAAAAAAAATAAGAACAGTTGAGCCTCAACTTCTTATAAAAAAAAAGAGTGTGTTTTATGTGAATAGATTTAGCCATTTACTTTGTTGTGTCACTTACAAAAACTGTAGAAAAGTTAATCTGAGGAGATAAGTGTTCAGTGTTAGATAGTGAAATTACAGTAGTAAATAAGGATTTTTGAGATATGAAAACTTTTTAATGATAGTTATGTCGTGTTATTCACACACATATTTTGGGTATAATGTTTTATAAACGAAACAAATGCGCAAGATGAGCTATTTATGGAGAACTGTGTAACAGAAAAAACGGAAAAGTTGAGTGCTGATGATCAAAATCAAAAACTGATCTTTGAATAACTGTATTCCCTTTTTCAATTCATGTATGGCTGATATATATAAAATTTCATATTCTGCTGATATTATTCTTTATATACGCTTTTACATAGGTTGAAAAATTCCTCCTTTCACGAAATGTTGAGCAGTTTGTTGTTGAAAGATTCAAAGCTGAAAAGGTGAGAAATGACTGTAACGCTATGAGAACAACAGCTTGTATGTAAATGCAACTGGCATATAAATTCTAATTCTTAATACATAATATCTAAAATATCGCTAAAATACAAATTCTTCAAATCTAATTCTTAATTAGATGGATATCAAATCTGTGGTTTTAGCAAGTGATCAAGATCTGATGGACCTAGGTCTTATGGCTAAAGGTGATATTATTGCGTTGCGAGCATTTTGTTCACGATATGAATTTTCGCAAAATAATGAATGCAAGAAACAACAACTAGTTGATGCAATCAGAACAAATTTTCGGTCGTACAAAAAGACACCTAGCAAAGATTTTAAGCCAAAGTTGTGTCACATTGGATTCATGATGTACAATCCAGAAAAAAAGCGTTTTGTACAGCTCAGAGGTGCTGATGCTGAGCCTAGACATGCAAAGTTCGATGGAAATACTAGTATTGAAGACTTCATTAAATTCGCAAAAGCAAAAAGGTTTGTTAATGGAAGAAATAAGCGTTATGGTCGACAAACACAGTATATGTTCACACTTGGGAACTCATCTGGAGTTGAAATAAAGCATGTACAACTTGATGGAGAAGAGAAAGAATTTACCTTGGAAACATATGTAAAAGCAACTTGTTTATCGCGTTACAGATTCTATTTACTCATGAAAAAGATTTCTGACACTTTAAACGATCTCTCAGTTTTCACCAGTGATTCAGATGAAGAATTTGTTCCTACGAAAGTCAAAAAAGTGATCACCCTGACCAATGACTATGAAAGTATTTCACAAACCGAAACAAGTTTACTTATTGGAAATTCATTTGAAAGGAAAATATTACATGACGAAATAGATAACGCATACAATGAATCTTTGGAAATAGACAAACAAAAAGAAGCTGACAAAAGAAGAAACAAAGAAGAGGAAGAAAAATTAAAACTTCGTGCTAAAAGTTTAAGAGATTTGAGAGTGTCTAGAGTATCTACAGAACCAGACATATGTGAAGAGCCAACTGTTGTTGTATCTGTCAGGCACATAACACTTGGAATGAAGAGACGGGTGTTTAAACCAAACCAAACTGTAAGTTGTGTATACGATTGGGTTGGATCATTGGCCGACTATCCAATGTACTTTCAACTGGCTGTTTCGCCAACAGATATTCTTGATCCCTCCTCTCAAATTGAGAAAATATCTGGAATTTTAACAATGATCGAAAGAGATGAACCTCCTAGGCTAGAACGTGAGGGAGAAGTCGCTATTCCCGGATTTGCAGCGCAAAATGATAGTAAAGTTTACTCACCATTTGATATAGGAGACGATGAAACAGACAGGTTTCTAAGTCAGTTAAATGATGAAAATGAAGATTTTGTTGAAACAATAGTTGACGATTGTGGATGCAATATTTCAGAGTTTCTTAGTGACTCTGTGGATAAACTCGATAACAAGAGACATTTGACTTCAAAATTGCTTTGCCACAGAAAGCCTGATCAATTCTGGGACGTGTTTTTCCGGCAGAAAATTGATTTTTCATTGTCAAACGTCCATGTTATTTGGGCCGGTGAAGCAGGCGCAGATGGAGGTGGTCTCTATAGAGAATTTCAACTTTATGCTATGGCAAACTTTGAAGATTTGACGGGAATGTTATTTGGAACATTGGGAAATGGATTTTTTACGTCGTCTGCAGATCATGTTCGCGAAAAGCGCTACAAAGCTCTTGGGCAGATATGTACTCTGGCCATACTTGTAATTGGCCGTGGCCCACAATGCCTTCATCCAAAACTAGTCGACAAAATATTTGAATCTGATACCGATAAAACATTTGTCCAATTTAACAATTTCAGTGGGGAAATGCTACACCAAATGCAAAATATCAGATCAGGTAATAATGATTACTTATTAGAAAACGACATCATGCCAACAACAGATGTGGAAAATAACGTGGAAAAATTTGCTGAATTTTATTGTTTAATCAAGCGAGCAGCAGCTATTGAACAATTTCGAAACGGCGTTAACTCAATAGCTAAAGTACTAGACAAGCCATGTTGTTTCAAAAAGTTCTTTGTCGAATCATCGATCGAATGCAGCTTAGATGAGCTAAGAAGAAATTTGGTATTTAACCGGTCTGTGGAAGGCTCCAACAGTTTCTCGAGAGAAGAAGATGCTCTCACTGAATTTGAGTTGTTTTTGTTGTCAATGGAAGGTACTGACAGTAAAGTCCGTGTGAAAGATTTCCTTCGCTTCTGTGCAGCAGTAGATCGTGTACCACTTTTAGGTTTCGCAAAACCAATCGATGTTTTTTTCACAGCCGAGCAAGTATATCCAAAGGTTTCCACATGCGCATTGACTCTTACATTACCATTAAATGTTACATCAGATATGCTCGTCACGTCGGTATTGGATGGTGGCACATTTGGGATCAACTAAGACGCTAGCAAACTCTTTTGTTTCTTTGACTCTCAGTATTCTGTTTTTTGTCATTTTTTATTGATGTCTTTATAGACATTATCCGTCAATAGGCTGAAAAGTTGTAATATGATATTTTTTGAGCATTGCTTTTATACTTTTTATTTATTTCCTTATTCCAGATTTCCTTATGTTCCAGATTTATTTGAAGGAGTTTGATATTGTGTCGATGCTATAAAAAAACATTCTTTTGTTACGTATTTCCTATCCCATGTTTTTTTTTTGTTATTCTGCCTCAGCTTTTTAAAACAAAAATTGCAGATTTTTTCTTCAGATAGTCCAGAGACGTGTCTCCTCTATCATCTCTTGATAATCCACATTTAATTTTTGTAACGGATTCTTTGTTTCGTTGCCTAATAATAAACATGGCGATTTATGTTGATATTTATTTATGAAACGTTGAACTTTCGTTTTACAAGAATATGTTCTGCTTACTTGATTCTGTTAAGAATATTTCTATTGCCTCAGTACCCTTGCTTCCTTGCTACCCTTGCCCGTTGCTTCTTAAATTGCTTTTGGCGACTTGAAAAATGTGCTTTAGATATCTTTAAATATTTATAGTTGCTATTTAACCTTAACCATGGAAGTAATCGAAAGTCCTATTAGCAAACAAACGTATTTATTCAAGTAAAATATATCCTTACAAAACAAACGAGAGAAATAAAACTGTTCTTTTTTCTATAATACTTTATCTCTTATGCTTGATTTCCACTCGACAAATTTTGGCGGAAAAACTTCGAGCGGAATTATTCCGCTAATTGGTTGAGCACTTTCCGGTCTAAGTGGAAATCGAGCATAAGAAACGAAATTCCTCCAAATTATAGTTAAAGCATAGCTTTTATTTCTACAACCAAAATTTCGAAAAGCTGTTGCGCTTCTGACACCACCTTTGGCATATGAATGTCCATCTGTTGCATAATAATAAGAGCCAGTTCTGCCACGTCTGGACAACAACCGAAATAAGGAGGCTTTTCTGCAAACGAGCGAGCCAGGACAATTTCTTGTGAAGAAACAACCACTTTCTTATCAGTAACCCCATATTCGTTTGGTAAGAAGTACAGTACATCAGGTATACCACCAAACGTATCCTCTTTCTGATTCGATGCTGATTCCAACTTGTTGCTACATCATTTAGTTCATCCTGTAATAATCCATAAAAACAAAATTGCATAATGGCTTTCTCAACCGGATCAGAGGGGTCGTATTTTCCGTCGTCAATGACATCCTTAAAATAATTCATTCATCTTTGTAACAACCTTTTTCTCAAAAAGGACCACCAGGCCTCAATTCTTTGATTGGAAGTTGAACGACCAAACAGAAAAGATGAATTTCCTCTTGCAGAACTTCTGTTAAAAAACCTTTGTATCCCAGCAATCGATGAGTTTTCCACTCCTCTGTCAGCTCTTATTTTTCGGGATACACCTGCAACTTGTTTGACAGTATCAAGGAAATATGAGGCGATAACAGCAGGGTTTTTGTTTGATGGTGCAAGCAACAGCCATAAAATCTTTCGACTGAAACCGTCTATGCACCCATGGATACAAAATCCATATGGTTTTAGTTTATCATTTCCATCCAGATGCCACAAATCATTCGGGCCTGCTGCAAAGTATTTCTGTCTTTGGAGTTTATGTTTCGAGCGCATAGCAACTCCTTCTGGATCAATTTCTTTCATGATCAAACGAATGCTTTCTCTGTCACTAAAGTAACCTCTCCTAGATAGTGTCTGATGCATTGCTCGATATCCTTTGTTTGAACCATTAGTAGATATGTCTTCCATGATCGAATCAACAATGACTTGTGTCCTTATTGTACGTCCTCGTCGAAATAAACTTTCTTTTCTTAAAATGCGATGCAACGTTCTTAAGCTGATTGAAATGCCATGGATATCACAAAGCATACCCATTATTTCTTTATAAGAAAATCCATTTCGAAAATATGTTATAATTAGGTCAAACTTGTCTCTTAATCTTCTGTTTGCAGAGGCTGGCAAAAAAGGAAGCATTTTAGATGAATAATAATCTTTCGACCAAAACACGGCTCCCTTTTGATAGTGCCTCACCTCAATGAACTGTCTTGATTATCCATATGTTTTCCTCTTAATTTGAATAATCAAGACTGAATTATATCAAAAAACTTCCTTTCAAAAATATCTGGCAGTTAACTTTTTCTGGCATTTTTGCCAGGTAACTGGCCGTATTGCCAGATAACTGGCAGTATTGCCAGATAACTGGCATTTTTGCCAGATAAGTGGCCGTTTTGTCAAATAACTGGCAGTATTGCCAGATAAGTGGCAGAATTGCCAAATAACTGGCATTATTACCAGATAACTGGCAATATTGAGAAAGTGCTTACAAATTAAATCTAATACTTATGTGTTATTTTTTGAATTTAAGTTTGGCACATACAGGCCACCGTAGAATCTTTCCCATGGTGTCTTGATGTTATTTCTTCTTATAAAGTTATGGAGAGTGTTGGGATGTACAATCCCCCCAAGTAATCCTTCATTGGCAATTTTCTGAACAGAAAACCCCATAGCAAGGAACTGTTCCAATTTATCAGCATCAATATCGCAAAATGGATGTCCTTTTTTACTTCCATTACTTTTCCGGCCAAGTTTAGTTGTTTCTTCGCATAATGGATTTTCTGTAGAAATATCATTTCGTAACTGTGCAATATCTTCAACCAAAGATTCATAATCATTTACATTTATCACCAACTTCAATTGTTCCAGGTTACGTGACAAGTCATCCAGATGAGATTCTCTGAAATCATGTGTCCCATTTCCATTAACAGCATGTTTCATTTGATTAACTGCAGTTTTAATGTGCTCTAAAGCTGAATTGACTGTAGAAATTCCTGATCTAACTGCTTGATTTGGTAAAGACATTATAGTAATTCACTAGAAAAAAAGATCAAAATGTTTACCATAGTCTGAACTTCTCTTGGTGAAAGTTCACAAAGATGAGAAAAAAGCTTAGGTTCAACTTGCAAGTATGGAAAAAATGATAACAACTTTCATAGACAGGTGCCACAAAAACAATATTATCATCAAATGCTATCAAGCCATATTACAAGAAGTATGTGTATTTCAAAACCCTCGTACAAACTTCAAACTACTGATAATAAAGCTACAATAACACAACAGTTGATTTTGATTACCTAACGTAAAACAAAATACATATTCAGAAGACACTATAGAAATGGTGAAGAAAAATTTCAAAAGCAAGATTGGGTTAATGAAGATAGCAGATTTAAGAAAACTTTGAAAATAGTGCTTGTTTTTCATGTTTTACACATTCCTGTTTCCTTGACAAAAAGGTTATAGGCACATAAAAAAGTCTATGTAGAAAACCCCTTCCAAATTTGAAAACTGCTTTCTGAAAAAGATAATATTAAATAATGGAAAAAAAGAGTGGTGCTTCCAAAGCACTATTAATTGAATGCGCAAAAGCTTCAAATGTTACATAGTATCGGGATACATGCAATGCACTGACACATGTGTGAGCAGTTGGTACCATGTTTGTGTGAGTCTCGCCATTAAAATGCACAGTGATTTCACCAGCTAGTATTTCGAAACCTGTGACAAACTTCAAAAATTTGCTGGCTTTGACATAACCAAGAGATAAAACATATTTCTCTAGATACCCATAAACTCTTTCCTTATGGAAACGAAGAGTACTGTCTGTGCTGTAGGAAGGTACCAATCTTTTCGAAACTTCATTTCCATTTGGTTTTTTCTTCTTCAGCAATTCCATGAATAGAGCTTCCGTGAGATTATGAACTATTTCTTTGAAATCACCACTTTTTACTTGAAGTAATTCCAAAACATAAAATGGCTTGATCAGCAAAGCATACTTAGCAATTTGATCTACATCACTTTCAAATGATTCAAAAGTTGGAACAGCATTAAACTCGTTTACAGAGAATAACCCAATTAGTTTATCTCTCAAAGTATCAGTTAATTGCTCTTTAGCTTCTTTTATAGCCTCTTGGTCACCTTCCCCCAAAGTGGAAATGAAAGATTGGGTTAAGAATTTCCTAGATGGCATTTTTCCAGTAAGTATATAATAGAGCTGACAATGACTGACATGGACTGGCAAATACCCAGTTAAAATAAATCCATGCAGAAGTATTCTACCAGTAGCTTTAAGTTGGTTATCTGTTAATGGTGAGTATGGGCTGATCACAAAATACTTTTCATTTTCTCCTCTCATATGTTCTTTGGCAAACTGCATCCAAAAGGAGGAGAAAAACTCACGAGTAAGCCCATCCAAATCATTTCCTTGTTCATCTTCAAAACAAGTAACAACTTTGCATTGAAGAATAGATTCATCCATATAGTGGGTGAGAGCAGAGTTAACTATATTGTCTCTTGAAATAAGTAGCTCTTGCCTGTCAATAAGAGAATCAATAGCAGTTTCCCTCTGATAGTCGACATCATCAATATCCCATTGGGTAATTTCTTCTGATATGGAAGTTAGTTCTTCAATTAGGGAATGGATCCTTGATCTTGTGTTAGAACTTGTAGATGCTGTTGGTTCTCTATTTGCAGAACTGACAAGGGTACTTGTAACAGGCATTGTAGTTCCAATTGATGTTGATATTTGAAAAGTTGGTGATGATCTCACAGAAGAAGAAATATCTCTTCCAAGATTTGTAACAGATGGTGGAGAAATTGGTGCAATATTTTCATTCAAATTGCTTGATAACAAATCAGGTGTCGAAGATTGTGAAAAACTGGTAGTTAAGCCACCAATAGATGGTACTGCTGTAGAAGCTATTGTCCAAGGATGTGTATGTGTTTCAAATGACATGTCATTAGTTGTATATGGTTGATCAGAAACAGAATGAAGAGATACGTTTGCTCCCATTGTCCCATGTCATCCTCGTTAGCAATGACAAGAGTGCTTGAATAAATCAGAGTTCTTATGTCTTGAGTGTTCTTTATCTCCACTTTCTGGAAAGACCCACCATTTGAAACAGTGAAAAATGAATAAGTTTGACGGAGGTGTATGAATGTTTGGCGAAGCAATTCGTCAAACTGCCTTTCATTTAAGTCAATAGGCAAGCTCCACTTTTTAATCTTTTTTAGCAACGGGTCATAGCACATTGGTGCATATCCTAAAGAAAGACAACTCACATTATTAAAATGGTACATCTTAACAGTAAATGCCAGGCATATTTCCAAGCATTTTTAGCTACTACCGTTACAGTAGGAGAACAGTAGGAGTTCTGCAAAATAAGAGCATAGTAATTATAGGATCTTCAAATTAAGTATAATCAACAACATGGCTACACGTTGTCCACAAATCTGTGTGATATTTTTGCCACACAAAGATGATTCGTTAAAGAACAGATTCATGGAACACTGAAGTACAATATGAGACCCGATAATGTTATTAAAATCTTTTGAGTTTCAAATTGATAGGATTCAGTTTTAAAGTTCAATTAAGGATCAAGTTTCTGTTACCAATATACAGTAGAAAAATGCTTGAAAATATACCTGAATGCATCAATAAAATCTAGGGCAGATATAACTGTCTCCCGCCCAGACTTATTTCAATTAAATCGAAGAAGGTATACCGTATCCATTAGCAAAGTGGTGAACCACAAGACTGTCTGAGCCTTGGGTAAACCTTGGTTTCGGGGATCCTCCTGGAAGATGATAAATCTTTGTCCGAACAACAGATGTAGCTGGTCCTAGTTTTCCTTTTTTCCCACGTTTTCTCTTTTGTGAACCTGTTGTAAAATAAAAGCATTACTTTAAAAAATCACAAAATATTAGCACATTCCACAATAAAAAGCAAGGCACAGATAGCCTGATAAATGAAAACTTCTTTCAGAAAACTCTTCAGAGTTTTAGATTGGCAGAAAGGCAATTATTTTATCTGTTCCCAAGAACCTACCTATTTTTTTTGTAACTGACATATTTCTCAGCTTCTCAATTTCAGCTTCTTCCACAGCTCTGGAAACTAATTCTTCAAATCCACTTGGGAGAAAACTAAAAGGTATACATAAAAATGCATAGAAACAGAATGCATCAAATAGGCCAGAACAACACCCTGAACACCACCCTGAACACCATTCCAAAACACTGACCTTGAAGGAGCCACAATTGGACTAGAGGTATTTGAACTTGGTACATTAGATAGTGGAGTGACTGAAGGTACACTGAATAAAAACATTTTACATTATTAGCCTGTTAAGGATTCACTTTTGAAGTATTGCGCCAAATGAACAATTGTATAGGACCTATGATCCATTACAAAATACTGACCTTGAAGGAGCCACAACTGAACTTGATGAGTTTGATCTTTGAAGTAGTGGAGTGCCAGAAGGTGCACTGAAAGAAAACGTTGAAAAATAAAAAATAAAGAATTAATTTGGAACTATAGCACTGAATTGGCAATTGTACATGACTTCATTACAAAGTACTGACCTTGAAAGAGCTACAACTGGATTTGATGAGTTTGATCTTGGTACACGAAGACGTGGAGTGACTGAAGGTACACTGAATAAAAGCATTTTACATTATTAGTCTGTTAAGGATTCACTTTTGAAGTACTGCACCAAATAAACAATTGTATAGGACCTATGACCTATCAAGTCCAGTCCACAACTGGACTTG
The DNA here is from genome assembly GCA_027922465.2 of Turritopsis dohrnii. Lineage (NCBI taxonomy): Eukaryota > Metazoa > Cnidaria > Hydrozoa > Anthoathecata > Oceaniidae > Turritopsis > Turritopsis dohrnii. The sequence continues at coordinate 254,808 of BQMF02000399.1, forward strand.
ATGAGTTTGATCTTGGCACACGAAGTAGCGGAGTGATAGAAGGTATACTGGAAGAAAACGTTGAAAAATAAATAAAAAATTTACTTGCAACTATTGCACTAAATTGGCAGTTTAAACTCAATTCTTACAAAATACTGACCTTGAAAGAGCTACAACTGGATTTGATGAGTTTGATCTTGGCACACGAAGACGTGGAGTGACTGAAGGTACACTGGAAGAAAACGTTGAATCATTAAGAATTTACTTGGAACTATTGCACTAAATTGGCAATTGTACAGAACTCAATTCTTACAAAATACTGACCTTGAAGGTGCTACAACTGGATTTGATGGGTTTGATCTTGGTACACGACGACGTGGAGTGACTGAAGGTACACTGAATAAAAGCAATTTAGATTATTAGTATTGCACCAAATAAACAATTGTATAGGATCTAAGATCCATTTCATAATACTGACCTTGAAAGAGCTACAACTGGACTTGATGAGTAAGATCTAGGCACATGAAGTGGCGAAGTGACAGAAGGTACACTAAAATAAAATTTTTAGTGTTAGCTTGTTAAGGATTTCTAATACACACTTTCTGTAACAAGTACTTGCTGGGTTTTGTCATAGGTATCCCACTTACATACTCAGGGTGGCCACTCATTTTGAGATTCAAAAATCAAGTATATTCAAGTACATTTACAAGTATATTTTTGGAATTTTCAAGTATATTATCAGACTCACATTGGCCCCCACTCTAGAGAATTTCACCTCCATGATGTAGCATTATATTCAGAAAACGATCAGCAATGTTGCTAATCTTTCTTGACTAATCAAAATCCAGCATTGTCAAGTATTTTCTGATCATTTTCAAGTATATATATACTGGTAGAATGCCTGATTTTTCAAATTTATCAGTATAATCAAGTATTTACATGTTTTTCCAGTATGAGTGGCCACCCTGATACTACCTTAAGTGCATAAAATTTTACGTGGTTTTTGCAAAAAAACAAAAAAAACGCAAAATTAAATCCACACGAAATCAATAAAAATTTCGCTGACCGAGAAATTAAATCCACGCGAAATTGAATTTTCAAAAACAGGGGTAGAGTAAAACAAACACGGTTTTTAATTTTTTTTTATCATATTCTTTCTCTGTATACAAGATAAGCAGCATAAATTGCTGGAAAAACAATTTTTGATTCAAACAGTGAGTCCAATGAAGAAGAAACCAATGAAGATGAAAAAAAAAAAAGAATTCTTTTTGATTGTTCTGTAAATAAATGTTAGGTAAACAGTTGTGTTTTAGAAGAGAAGATAATTTGTAAAAAATTTGATTCCTTTCAAAATTAACTATTTTTCGTTTGACCGCGTAGTAAAATCGACACAAAATTTTTTAGGCAGATATCAACCGCAAAATTAAATCCACGCAAAATTTTATCAACTTTAGGTATGTTCATGAATGTCTAGTGTACAATAATAACAATTTTATGACTTATAGGTGACATTTTTGAATGTTTTTCATTCATTTTAAAGTTGAAAATAGCTGATTTAATAATGCCTTTTTCAAGAAATAATGTCTATTATGGACCATTTTCTCTACCAAAAATTGTAGCACTTGAAGTAGAGAACATGTTTGCTGCATTCGCTAGCCTTAATCTTTCATATTTCGGTGGATGCTGTTAAATGAGTATTTGAGTGCATATCATGATCCTCTCAACACATGTTGACTGAAAAAACATACAAGTTAACTTCTTCAGGGAAAGTTCTTGCTCTTTCTACATTATTACTCTCTCTATACCATAAATTTGCCTTGCGTTGAAACTAGTTCAAGTTGAAATGACAAGAAAATCCAAGCAGCAAAAACCTTAAATATACAAAATTTGCCACCAATGTGAGGTGCCAATTGAATGAAAATCAATGTTTGATTTGCGGATCGGAATATTTCAGTTTTTTCATCTCAATTTCAGATATACAGTTTCAACTTGAGGCATACACACTCACATACCACTACATACCATTGAATTTATGACTCTCAAAATTACTTACAAGTCCATTAATCGCTGAACAATGCTATCCATATCTAGACCATTATTTGACCAAACTATTTCGTTATACGAAGAACCCAAAAAGAAATTCATTGCTTCTTTCTTGAAGTCTAATCTAAAATGAAAACTTCTAACTTTTTACTGACGCACATGGTCACCATGAAATGACGCATGCGCATTATAGTACTTATCTCGTTTCAATCTATCCAAATTAGTGATCTGTCTAACTCAGGATAACTTGAGTTATCTCTAGATAACGCTATTAATGTTAAATAGTCGTCTTATACTTGCATCCATTTTTAACAAAAATACAATTATCCATGGTTAGAGGTTTGTTATCTATAGATAACTCTATTAATGTGAAAAAAGGATTCCATAAATTCCATGTTCTTTCTTTCATCGGAACTTTTTCTTATGTCATTCAAATCATTTCTACAACAATTCCGTAGATTTATGATTCTTTTGTTTCTTCTTTTTTCTTTTTAAAAATATACATGCACAAGAAAGAATTAATTGAAGTAACAACGCCATTTACTATAAGAGCCAGTTCGAAAGTTAGACAAAGTAGATTCAACTAGACATGCGACTTAAAAGCGCGCGAATGTAACACAAAAGTTATAAGAGATCTCTAGTAGTGGTGCCATTCGAAAATGGAAGTTGGAGAAAAGTATTCGTCTTTTAACGAGCTCGAAGCAGCTATTGCAGTGCATGAAAAAAGACATTTCCTGCAACTGTATAAAAGAAGTTCACGTTCAATTGAAGCTGCTTCAAAAAGAACGCCAAATAAAGTATATAATAAAGATTTAAAGGTCTCTGAAATTGACTATGCATGTATTCATGGAGGATGAAAGTTTCAAGGATCGTCAACAGGCAAACGTCCAAACCTACTTTGTTCCATGAAAGATGAAATGATTGATTTTCGTCTTGTGGAAAAATATTTTTCTAGTGTTTCTGTTGCACGCAACCTCGCTGCAAAAGTTCAAAAATTGAAGTGGACGTGCAAAACATGTCGTAACAATATCAGTGAGTCAGATTCAGTCTGTTGTGATAGCTGTTTGTTTTGGTACCACTTAAGTTGTGCTGGTAAGACCATCCACCAAAACTTGGTTTTGTAGAGAGTGCGCTACAAAAATGTTGCTGATGCGTTATTGGACAAAATATGAAAAAAAAAACTTATAATAATCATAGTTTCGTTTTGTGAGTCTTGAAGAAAAGATTGTAGTAATAATCTTTCTCAATCATTAACGTTTTATAAGTTGATAAGTAAATGAACAAAACACATTTAAATAAATCAGGTAAAGTTAGCGAAAAATAAACAGGATAATAATTTTGACGGTAACCGTAAGAATAGCAAAACAATAAAATGTTACGGTCATGTAAGAATAGTCACAGCGTTTTTTTTTCTCTTGAAAAGATCTATCCAATCAGCATAGTTTCATAGCTTTTTGACAAATTTGATTTTTTGGTCTGGAAATGCTACTCTTGTGTATGCTTCAAGAAATACCAAAATATCCTTTGTGGTATTTCAACTAGTCTATAAAAGAGCCCCGCCCAAATCTACACAAGATGCCCTAACAGGCAGAAAGATTTCTGCAACCTTTGCTGCTGAAAATGCAACAAAAATGCAACACCAGCAGCCTTGATTCGCCCTACAGAACTAAAACAGTCACATCATTCAGCTCGAGAAGCATCAGGATTAAATAAACAAAAATGTTGATGCGACTGACAATGTTCGTCAAAAAAGTTGGTCTATTTATTAACAGAAGAAAGGGGCTTTTCTTTATGCTATCGTAGAGATCATTTATGAAGATCTGCTTGCGCGAATAAGCTGAATGAATGTTACTGGATATTTGCCAACCACGTACTCCAAAAACGTGCATTGACACAATACGAAACTTTAAATTAACCACATCAAACATAATTAATCCTATTAAAAAATTATATGTATACTGGTGCAAACCAACACATCATTTGGACCGCGCAACATAATATTTAAAGTTTCGTCATGACATCTGCGCACATTTAGATGGCGATTTTGCTGAAATCGCAATATTTCTAACATCAATTTGAAATGACAACTTTCTCGAATTCATTTTATGTTATGCATTTTAGCCAGTTTTGATGTGTTCCATTTTTAGATTTTAATCATTACCATTCAGTGTTAATCTTAACAAGATCCGATCATGAACGTTTGCGTTCCAACTTGCTTATTTTCGATTGGGATAAACGAGCAAAATTTCCTTAGTGCCTCGTTCCCTTCGTTTATTCGAAGCATTACGGTGTAATATAGATGCCGATATTTTGCAGACCAACCCAACCCTACGAGCTCGCACAAAATCCGTAATCCATTTGTCCCGAAACAGGGCAGTTAATTTGCAGAATTACGGAATAGGGCGCCCAGATAGGTCACGCCCAGACAGGTCACAGAAATGAAGAAACGTAGGGTAGGTTTTTTTTCATAACAAAACTTTATATCAAAGTAGCATACAATGACTTAGTGAAACAGAATGCAAACAAAAAAGTGCAACTAAGTTAGGTAACCTATCAACACAAGGCATATAAATACATAAACTTCATCTCAATTTAAGTACAGGTGCACACCACATCCATCACAAATGTGAATCAAACTACTTCAATTTCACTTGTTGTTTTGTAAATCATACAATGAGGTTTTTTTCTTCTTTACAGAACAAAACTTTTTATTTTTCGGCATTTCCATATTTACATAAGGTTTTTTTCTTCTTTACAGAACAAAACTTTAATGTCAAAGTAGCATGCAATGACTTAGTGAAACAAAATGCAAACACAAAAATTGCAACTAAATAAATAGGTTAAGAATCCTACTAAAACAAAAAGAAGTATTACACATAAAGGTGTCAATTTAAATAACCTGTACATGTATTTCTAGCATTTGATAACAACACTGTGGTTTCATCGTTTAAGAAATCCATCGTAACCGTCTCCTCAGTTATTGGCAGTGGTGTATTTTTCCGACTGTAATACAAGTTCACCTGGTGTTTATAAATCATCACTTCCCCTTCAATAAATGTTGCTTTGACAGTGTAATGAAAATTATACCTTTCACACCTGGCATTCATGGAACACAATGGACACTTGATTATTTTGCCACCCTGAGCAAATTTGAAATCCTTGTTGTAACTGGGACACATCATGCTTTTCTCAACATTCACAGACTTTACTGGGAATTTAAATTTCTTCTCACTTGTTTCAGGTGGTGTATAAGTTTTGAAATTTTTCATTTTTTCATCAAATTCCCTTTCTCTTGAAATATTGCACCCTTTGTTTAGGTGCAAAACTAACCCACCATTTGGATAAACCCTGAGGAGGGCATTCTTGACATCATATACACCATCTTCTTCTACCAAGTGTACGTTTTTGTCCCAAATCGTTACGCATATATAAGAATCTTCGTCATTGCCCAACACTTCTTTCTTTACTACAGGTTGATCATGATATAAACTAGATGTTGTGACAAGGGGCTTGCCATCAATGGTAAGAAAAAGTCTGCATGAAACATGGCACTTGTCTGACAAGCCCTTGATTTCTGATAATTTCATCATTTTAGGAAACAGGATGGAATCAGGAGGACAATGTTTGAAATTTACTTCTGTTGGATCAATGAATGATATTTCGTTTAACTGAATATCTTGTCTTGTTGGATCAAATCTGCTTGTCACTTTCCTGAATTTTTGAATTTTTACTGGTGTTTTGAATTAGAAGCAGCTTGAAGCTTCTCGTGATGTTCTGGATGAAAACTTACGCCACGGTAAGTTTGATCTTCGGTTTGAAAGACCATGTTGAAATACTTTGTATTGGAAGATTTTGCCTTCTTCACTGGACTTAAATTGTGAACAAAGACAGACAGATCTAAAGAAAATAAATTTTTAATTCAATTTCTAAGTCAAAACAGATGATAATTAAAAAAACAAAAAAGAATAGGACTGATCTTCAAGACAAAATAATATTTATTTCCATGCACCAGTAGTAACCTTGATTTATCTTTCCTTTTTGTGCATAAAATGTTATGATAAAAATACAGTTGTTCCACAGAAATTTATAACTGAATACATATACCATTACCTTTGATCTTCAAATCTTTATCGATATCATTACCTAAACATACATAAGCACAGAAAAATATAGAACCATGAAAATAGATAACCCAAAGGGCCTAACTATTATTAATTATGAAGATGAGATGTACAATTGTAAGAAAAATTAAAGAAAATAGATAATTCAATTGAAGCTTGGTTTCCTTTTTTTGTGATCCAGGCAGATCCAAAAGAGATCCAGTAGTCTCTCATCTATGGAAGTGGAAGCCCAGCTGTAATGTAAATGTATATAAAAACACTTACAAAAATCAAGTTTTCTTTTGCATGATTCTGTAGATGTCTGTTGTTTATTATCAGCTGTTTCTTTTGAAGTCTGCTTTTCATTACTAGTACTTCCTAAGGTTTAGGAAAAAGTTAGGTTCATACAAAGTACAAGAGAAAGTTGTTATTGACTAAATTACCGTCAATGTGCCTAATTCTGGATAGCCGTCCTAATTCTGGACGACAAAAATTCTGGTCTTGAAAATACCAAAAAAACAGAAATTTTAACAGATCAGTCTGCCACAAAAAAGCTTTGGAAAATTTTTGATTTTGACTTTATCACTTTTTACTAGTCATTTGTTTTTTTAGGTTTAATATGAGGTTTTACATCAAGTCCAAAATCGAATAATAAACTTTACCTTCCCGTTTATCATCATCAGCCATGCTGCAACAATTTCGTCAATCTGGAATTAAAGATCATGATTTGTTGACAACATGTGAATCTTGTTTTGTTAGTTTTTTCTGAGCTATTACAAAATCACATAGTTATTGTAACCTCCGAATAGAAATTATTACCTGATAATCACAGTTGCTTCCTTCGGCTCCCGTTACGAAAAGGAATGATTTTGCACCAGCAGGTGTAATAACATCAACATTTTGCATAAATTAGCAATAATTCTGATTTGATTGGACAGATGTATAGCTATCTATTGTTTTCTTTGTCAAGTATTACCTTAAATGGAAGAAATTTTTGCGGGAAGAAAATTTGGCGGGTTTGCCAAAAAAACTCGGTAAATTAAGGGGCCGTTGTTCATGGAAAAAATACCTTTTGTGGGGTGAAATATCTCACGTGTTGATAAGATCTAGTGTTGCCTGGGAATCAGTCATCAAAATTATTAATTCATACTTTCATCAAAAAGGCGGAGACAAAATCTAAGTTTTGAATGGAATGTTGAAATGATTGACTATACGCATATAAAGTAGAGATGTAAAAAGGGATCAACTTCGTGAATATGCGTGGGATGCATCTGGAAGAAATGTTTCCCCGTGTGCCTACTCTCCTTCCCGATTACACACCGTGTGTCAGACAACGGGATAGTATTTACTCTCATTATGGAGAACAGCAACTAAATTCCGCCAAATTCAACATTTATTACAATACAACACAAGTTTTTTACAAGTTTTTTGACCTTCCTTCTCCATTTTGGTTCTAAGGAAATTTGGCGGATAGACGGTCCCACCTCCCTTCCCCTACGGTTCGCATCCCACTTGCAGCAAAGTGCATGAACCGCCTTTTTCACCTGGATTAACACGCCTGGGCCTACGGAAATTGGGTAAGTAAGCCAACCTCGTAAAACTTCAGTTAATATTAGTTGAGAACTTGCGAGAATGAAATGACTGAAATGACTTCCTCTGCAGCTGAGCTAGTGTTGAAACCACTAGAGGAAAGATACATTATAGAATGTTCAGGAAAATGGCGATCATTATAATGATGGGTGGTCATTTTATTTGAGTAGTGGGCTCCTTTATTTTTTTGACAAAGGTTCCGTATGTATCCGTATGTCGGGAGACCCGGACAACTGCAACTTGGGTCCAAAGATTATGGAAATTTTCTTGATAATAATTCTGATTGTGAGGGAAGGGGGGGTGGGGGATACGACAAAGATTCAGATGATAAAGTGCCTTCGAAAGGTGACATTGTGATTTCCTTCTGCCAGTTTTAATTATAAAAATATCCAGCTTTTGTTCATAATGAAACATTACATCTACACAAAGATCGAAGGGTACTTCAGGTAAGATCACACGATCTACACAAACACAGTTTTCTTTACCTTCTCACCATTTTCGCATCAATAAAACAAGGCAACAGACCATTATTAGAATTGATTTGAATAACTTACAATGAATTGGATAAATAATTATACATCAAAATATGAATTATACAAAAAGTGCCTAAATAAATTGTTGATCATTAATCATTTTATTAAGATTTAAAACAAAACAAAATTAAATTGAAAGTTTTACCTTGATTGCATCATGGTCTGAAAAAAAATGCACTTTACCATTGCCTCTAACTTCTTGCAAGGAAGTTCTTTTTTATATAAACATGATCAAGTAGTGACCCATCAATATAAGTCGGCTCAGATACAACCATCTCGTAACCACTGAGAATTTCTGAAAGAGTATCACTAGATGTAAAATAATCAATATTTAAATCACCAAGCAGAATGTCAATATCAAAAGAATGAATGTAATTAGATAACTTATTGTAAAAAAGTTCCAATGGTTTACCATGTTTCCGGTACAGTACCGCAATTCCAACCAAATCGCTGCAAAAACTGTCTTTTAAAACATTAACATATAAAAAGCCAGATTCAGTTGAGCATGAATGAATGTCATGATTTTTTAATCCAATTGCCAAGCTCTGGTACTTATCATCTCCAACAGAAAATTCTAAATCGAAATCCAACAGCTCACATATCTCAGAACAATCATTGTGTTGCAACATTTGTGTCTCAGTAAGACATAAAACATCACTCTCTACCAATTCAGTTACACAAGAGATATCTTTTGCATGCAATGACAATGAACGTGTATTCAGCATACTGATACTTAACGAATTCGGACACAATGGTTTAAGCGTCATTAACCGTGCCAGTGGACAAACTTGTCGCATTCATTCATATTCCGTGAAAGCTCTTTTATGGGCCTTTATGGCTTTTTTGTCAAACTTTCCAGTTAAAAACAAGCCAGATAAACTTGTTACTTGGCTCATTGCAAAATACATTTGGCCAGGATTAAATTGCCTTTGTTTTTGTAAATCAAAGCTAATAACAACTTCAGGAACAGTCAAACTTTGTACTTTATGAATACTAGTAGCCCAAGATAAAACTAAGGGAAACTGTGTTCTTTTTATTACAGGTGATGTGGTTACTCTTTTGTTGATATTAATATGGGTCACAGCATATCTGTCAGATGCCATTTTCATAATGCCAGCATTTTGATCAAGGAATTTAACATAAATTTTTGAAACTTTACTACCATTTGTTGTCAGGTTATATACCATGCCCATTTGGCCATTGATCAGTTTGTCTTCTATATCTATGTTTGACGTAAGCATCACTTTAGCCCCAATTTTTAAAACAAGCTTTGTCGGTAGACCACCCGTTTCAGTGTGTTTTCTATTGAGAGCATCATTGATAAGTCGCTGAGGAACATCTTTTGGCATATCATCAATTGCATTTATCACGACTTCTGGATTTTCTAAATCTCTTAATTTTTTCTCGTTATAGTCCGCAGCAGGTTTATTTTCAGCAAATAAATGAAGGGCATCAGCTGGATACTCGGGAGAATTAGTACTGATAAATGTGTGGTGACTGATGGTTTTCTTCCATTAGCAATTCGTTCAAAATTTCAGGCTGGTTATCATTTTTGTTGGTGTCATCGGGCTTAGAATCCAAATAATAATGTGCCAAAAACTCAGCAAAACACATGTTATTCAGAGTTGCCGTTTTTGAAAGAACTGTCAGGTCGATCAAGGTAACGATCTAACATGTTTGTTTTGAAAATATCCGTACTGTCATCAGGAAGATTGTTTAATTCCTCTTGAGATCTGCAAATTCTAAATCTGTTTTCAGGAACATTGCTGTTGGCAAAAATGACTTTTGGGAATGTTTTACGCAACCACAATTCAGGCATTACATGATAAACAGCTTCTTGCACAGAGCATTCTCTTTTACATGAATATGTTTTTGCAATAGTAAGCATTTGCTCAAATTTGTTCAAGTTATTGGACTTAGCCTCATCCAATGCTTGTTTCATTGCTCTGGAACAATCATCTTCTGCCTTAGAAAGATTTTGCACATGTATGTTATGGCTTTATAGTGATTGAAGACAGGCTGAATGTCCAAATTTGCTTCCCAAGCAGTCAAACCTTCTGCAAAATAGTTATTTACAAAACAAGAATTTGGAGGATGTCTGAGGTGAATTTCAAAGTCATCATTTTTAGAAAGTGAGAGCGCAGTGTAATATTCTTCTTCACTTATGTCAAGTTTATCCAAAATTTCTGAAATAGTTCCAGGATCTTCGTAATTATCTTTCAATGGATCAATAACATTATGCTTCTTAGGACATAAATATTCATCAATATAACTTTTCACCGTATCTAACAGTACTTTCCTACTTTCTAATATCGTTTCCTTGTCATAAGTGTTAATCTCAATAGGAAGTGGACTAGAAATTATAGTGCGATCTGTAAAAAAATGACCAAAATTGAATCTACATGTACTATTTTTGTACTTGCGACAAGTTTTTGAGTGATTGTGTACCTGGTATGCTTTTACCAACTCAAACAATTGTGGTTCTAATTTGGGATCAGGCATGTCAGCTCTTACGATACCATCAACAAACACAATATAATCATCCTTATTAGCTTCTTTTAATACAGGTGGGTCTTTTATCCAAATGAATACATGAACATGTGGGCTTCCACGTACTTGAAATTCAACCCTTATTATGTAATACTCAACTTTTCCTAATGGACCAGCTAAGACAATTTCCTTGAATAACGTTTCAACTCTATACTGAAAATGCCTTGCCAGAAAAACAGGATTCAAGTTCAACATTTCACATCTTTCTTGGTATGTCATGTTTTGGATTTCATCATCCTGTAAATTCATTTAAACAATTTTGATAGTATAGAAGGCAACTCGAACCACCTCAGATCTGCACATGATAATGTCAAGAAGAATGTTGGAACACCAAGCTGTTTCACCATAGCTAATACTTCAAGCAAAAATCTTTTCCAATATGCTGGGGTGCCTTTAATTTGGTTCATGAAGTAAAATGCTTCATCATTAGCAATGAAAGCCCGAACAGTTTCGCTGAAACTTTGACTCAACATGCCAGCTGTTAAATTACTTCCTGATAATTTCTTCATCGCAATATTTATCTTGCTATGTAAATTTGTCAACTGAAGGACATAATTAGCAAAAAATATATACTTTGAAGTCAGAAACTTTCGCGGGAAGAAAGTTTCGCGGATCGGCGAATCCGCGAAATTTTTGCATTTCGCGGGAAAAAACTTTTGCGGATGACCAATTTTTAAAATCTTCGCGGGAAAAAACTTTCGCGGCTGACCAACTTAAAAAGATTTCGCGGGAAAAAACTTTCGCGGAAGCAAACAAAGAATGGACAAAATATTTGGTAATCTCAGTTTGTTTGTTTTTTTTTAATCTATTTCCCCAATATCTGGAATATTCTTTTGGGATTCGGAACTGGACTGGATCTTTCTTTGTTGGTTTCTGTCAATAACAACAGGATTAAAAAAGTTCCGAATGTCTTTTGTTTTTACTTCTGTCTTCTTAACATTCTTCTCTTTCTTTTTCCGTGGTATTGCTTCGGAAGCCCGTTCCGTTTCATTGTTTTCTTGAACGTTTAGGTACGATCCTAAGATCTCTTCCTTGTTAGATTCACTGTAAGTGTCCTTTATCAACTGCTTATATCTTTCCATAAGCAACAAATTGACACAGGTACCAGGAATGGATACTGTCACTTTACAAGCAATCTCCATCCCACCTTGCACTTATGGAGAACGCCTATAATGTTCACTAATGAGCTGGGCTTTTACCGTTGCTCCTCTGTCAATAAAAAATTTCGTTGCGCGTGAAATTTCTCGTGGTAAATGACCGACTGGAGTTGTCTTTCCCTCTTCACAAACTTTGATAGCGAAGTTGTCAAACGGATTATCGGGTTCGAAATAGCAACAGAGACTTTGAGATGACTTTGGGACCCAAAATCTTCTATAATAATGGTATCCACGAACTGCTGCGTTAAATTCAAAAATCTTCTCGTAAGACATTGTGAACTGTTCAGGACTGTTAGCGACGTGCATTCAATGTCTCTTATTACTCACTTTTCAGTTTCTGTTTATTGCATAATTCTATTGTTGTGCTTGTCTGTCTCCTGCAATCTTGAACTATTGACCAGTGCGGTCACACTATGAACTTAAAACGAAACTCCCTTTGAAATATTAAAGAGTCTATTGACGGATGAATACAATAGGACGTACAGCGGTTCAAAAATAATTTTCTTTGAAAAAGCAGCTGCAAAAGCAATTATGTACCTGCAGAGTGCCTAGTGTGACCACACCCGACGCCATTTCCATATGGATGGGCGGGGAAAAGTGTTTGAGTAAACCATTCCTATTGTCTGAAACACCATATACAATAGCTATTCTGCACAGTGATATTTCTTTAATTTGAGATTATTTTCTTTTGGTTTTCATGAAGCGTGGAAAATGTCGTTCCTTAGAGCGTCCCTGAAGAAGAAAATTGAAGAGAGAAAAAAACAGTGTAATAGTGATGTTCCGAACAAAGAACCTGGAGTTGAAAGTATGTTACTTGTTATGAATTTGCTGTGTTTTGAATCAAGGAAGAAACTAATGCAATCATTATTTCTACTTCCATAGCTTAGATACCGTACTGTTGTGCAGTGTTCTCTTGTTTTTATCTGAATATTCGGAAAACACAATCTTGTCTATATACTTTACAAAATAAAGCTATGATATATTTTTATTCTTCATTTGATAGATACATCGCCATCTGTAATCGTAACTCGAAAAGACACCGGACTTGGAGAGATCGATTTTGGCATAATCCATACTGCGTGCGAAGAAGGTGCATCTACATCTAAACGTTCCAAGTATGCAAAATGGAGCGACGAGGAGCGTTACGAGATTGGAAAGTACGCCTCTGTACATGGCCCAGCTGCATGTGTGAGGAAATTCAAGCAACGTTTTCCTTCTCTGAATGAAAGTACCACAAGGACATTTCGTAACAAAGTCGAGGCTGAACTTAAAGCTGCTAAGAGTAAAGGCATTGATCCAAAGAAAGTCATACCAAAATGCAGTGTTAAAACGGGGCGACCCTTAATGTTAGGCGAGAATCTCGATTCGATGGTGCAAAAATACCTGCTAGGTGCAAGCAATCGAGGGGCAGTTGTCTCAAGGGCCATCGCTGTCTCGGCAGCAAAAGCGCTATTGAAAAAGTACCCAAATGCAGTTGGAAACATTGATTTGGATTCATCTCATTGGGCGAAAAGTTTGTTTATAAGGATGGGTTTTGTAAAACGAAAATTTACCTCAGTCAAAGTAGACATTCCCGAGAAAGCCCGTAAAGAAATAGAGTACCAATTCTATTATGACATCGTTTCAAAAGTTGAGCGATACAACATCCCAAGTTCGCTTATAATCAACTTAGATCAAACGCCTTCATCGATTGTCCCAGGAGGGAAGCACACAATGGCACGTAAAGGGAGCTCAGCAGTCACCATTACCGGGGCCAACGACAAAAGGAGCATAACAGCAACTTTTGAAATCACTCTATCAGGAGAGTTCTTGCCGATGCAATTGATTTACGGAGGGAAGACTAACCAGAGTCTTCCTAGATTCAAGTTCCCGGCTTCTTTCTCTCTTAGTGTCAATGAAAAACACTATTCAAATACGCAGGAATCGCTGAAACTATTAGAAGAAATCATCATACCTTACATCAAATCAGTTCGATCTTCATCTGATGCTTCCGCTGACCAATACGCATTGGTAGTAATGAATGTATTTACAGGTCAAATGACCAGTGAAGTACTAAATCTCCTTCGCGACAACAAAATTTTGCTTACAAATGTACCACCGAACATGACTAAATTTTACCAACCTTTAGATTTGACCGTCAACGGTTTCGCTAAAAAATTTATGGCTCGTAAGTTCAATGATTGGTATACAAAGCAAGTGAGTGACCAACTAGATAAAGGTGTACCAATAGATGAAATAGATATCAAGTTGCGGTTGTCATTGATGAAACCGTTGCATGCAGGTTGGATGGTTGACTTGTACAACCATATGACAGGCGATGCAAAGAAGATTATCGATAGTGGATGGTCATCCTCAGGAATCAAGGACGCGATTCACTTGGGTTTAAACGCGTTGCCATCAATGGACCCATTCGCCGATATTGCACCGATGATGGTAGAGCCAGAAGAAAGTCCTATTCTTCACAACACTTCCATATGCAATCTAACCCCGGAGTTCAAAGCGATTGGCTACTCCAGAGACGACGAAGATGACGCCGAATCAGATGATGAAGATATCTGGGGACCACCGAATGATAACCGCAATATATTTGAGCTGATTGCTAGATTTGACGATGAAGAAGAATAAATACTCATTTTATATCTTGTATACTTTGAAAAGAAAAAAAGAACCAATAAGATCTATATCTTTTACATTTAATTACTTGATTACTTTAAAGTACCTGGAAAGAAAGTACTGCAAAAAATTGTAATATTTCATGACAAAAAACTTTCGCGGATCAGGCATTTCGAAAAAATTCGCGGGAAAAAACTTTCGCGGATAGGCCATTTTAAAATATTTCGCGGGAAAAAACTTTCGCGGATAGGCCATTTTAAAATATTTCGCGGGAAAAAACTTTCGCGGATCAGGCATTTTGAAAAATTTCGCGGAAAAAACTTTCGCGAAAAGGGCAAAAAACGCGAAACCGCGAAAGTTTCTGACTTAAAAGTAATCAGAATCGGAAGAAAATTTTTGAGTATAATTCAACAATCTTTTGTTAAAGTACTTTACAAGCGATATTTTCATTTCCCGATCAGTATTGTATCCAAATCTGCCAAAAGGAAACAGGTGTGGAAAAGCCATCTCTTCACAACATTTATCTGCGAAAATTGGAATTGCAGTAACACCTTCACCTGGTGCAATAGTGACTGTGTCTTCATTGACATGAATAGGTACTTTGGCAGCCATGACTGTTTCATTAGTAGCAGTTCTGTCTGCATCTAATGGATTATCATCCTCTTCATTCATTTCTTGTGAAAGGCTTGAGTTCATATCAATGTTTTCATTTTCATTCGTAAAGCTGATCAGTTCTTCAGAAAGACCATTCAAATCAACGATGACATTGTTGTATAATGGGTTGTGTTCTTTCAAAAAATTTAAAGATCTCAGAATTACATCAGGTCGAACAGGTTCAAAGTATACATGTCCACGGTACATAAGCTTCCTTTTTAATTTCAGCAAAAGTAAACCATTACTATCAGCTGGTCTTGGTAAAGCATTGCAGACATCTTCAACTTCAACTGGTACATTACAAATGGCTCCTTTTACTTTTGGAAAATTGTCTTTGGGTAGAACTACAACTTTCTTGAAAAGTATTTGTTTCGCTATCAAAACTTTCTCCAATCGGTTGATGTCAGAAAGATCAGATGGAAGACTATCAATTTCCAGCTTGAACTGGAATGGCCTTTCTTTTTAACTTCAGATGACAAGTTTTGCAAATGTATTCGCAACCATCAACGCTTTCCACAAATGAAAATTCAAAACTGTTCGATATAATTGCATAATTGCATTCATTGAATAATACAACAGACCGTTTATATAAACAACGATTGCAAACAACACATATGTAATAAGGTCCTTGAATTACCATGTCTTTAAATGTCTGAACTCGTTTTGCAGCTTTCAAGGTAGATTGATTCATCATTGAATATTTTTCTCTTTTTCGTTGTAACCTTTCCAAATGTTCATGCGTTCCTTTGCTTTTCATATATTTAACATGCATGATTTTCAATTTCTCTGCATGTTCAGTGGTTCCTTTACTTTCTTTGTATTGACAATGCATAGTTTTCAATTTCTCAGAATGTTCAGGAGTTCCTTTACTTTCAATATATTTTTGTCGCATGGCTTTTAATTTCTCAGAATGTTCAGGAGTTCCTTTACTTTTCATATAATTGTCCCGCATGGTTTTCAGTTTTTCAATATGTTCAGGAGTCCCCTTACTTTCGATGTACTTTTTGTGTAAATTTTGAAGTGACTGTTTACCTTCTGGTGAACTCTTGACCTCAACATATTTTTTTAAAAAATTTTTAAGCATATGATCATGTCGTTCTGACCCAATCAGATTTGAGTGTTCATCACACCAACGTTTCAATGTTCGTTTATGATTTTCCGGCTCAAGAGCTTTTGTTAGATCAAGTTTTCTCTTTTTTGCTGCACCACCCTTTGAAATTGTAGGAAATACTTTTTCCATTTCTATCAAAATGTATTGGATTTGACAGTAAACATGTCCACAGCTACTATGTGATTGTACTGCACTGATGTATTTTTGAAGTTGTGAGAGGCTAGAAAACTTTATTAAAGTGCCAGTGCCATCTTCAACACTAATCCCAAATTCATTTCGGCTATGTGAATCAAATAACTAGAACGATCCAGCTGAATAGGCTTTGAAGGATTTCAGAAAGTGATATTTACCTTCAACAATTTCTGCAGTAACATTCTCTCCATATTTCACAGCATAATTATTGTTTTCAATAGACACCTGAGTAGGCAAATCGTCAACTGACAGGTATCGTGACAAGTCAAGGTGTTGATATAATTCGTTTCCCTTAATCATTACAAAATCTAGGTCAGTTGTTTTCCAAAAAGACATCCGTTTGAATTGTGACCAACACAAACTCAACAATGCATTACATGCACACTGCATACCAGCACTATCACCAAACATAGGATTACCTTGATGGAAAGATGCCTTGGTCACTTTTACTATGTTATACGTTGGGCCAGGATTACTTTCAACATCACCTTTAAACTTTCTCGAACATGAAAAAGGGACAGGAGGAAAACAACGTGGACACGAAGAATTACACAAACTTCACATAGCATGTTATCTTGTGCCAGTCCAAGAAAGAAGAGAGCGAACAGACACGTGCTCGCCAATATATACATAAAAGAGTCTGGGAACTAGTTAAATAAAAAATGGTAGATACAATAACAAAATATGGTAAAGTGATATAAAAGTAAAACAAAAGAAATTTATATTTCTTTTACACTCCCCCCGTTGACAAAGTCAAGTATATTTATCGATCAATCTCCTTCTCAATTGTCCCTCGCGTGCCGCGTGCCGTTTCAGTCTTTTCTCACTACTTTCGTGTACCGTTGGAATTTGATCTTCTTGACCGTTAATAGGAACGACAGGAATAGGATCTGATTCAACGGAATCTGCGACTTCCAATGGAATTATCTTTTGAAGAGGACGAAACGATTCGTTGGCATCTGTCTTCAGTTTGACACCCCGAACAAAACCGTCTTTACCCCGAACCAATTCAATGATTTTTCCAAGCTTCCATCGTTGTCTTGGAAGCGGAACATCGTCGCAAATGATGACAATGTCTTCAACTGATGGTACTTTATATGAAGATGATGATGGTTTTTTGACGTACAAATGATGCTGTCGAAGTTCGTTCAAATAATATGACGTAAAAGATTTCCAATGCTTCCGAATTAGAGTTTGAATATACTTTGCTCTGCGATTGGTTTCTTCATTGTTGGAATTGATTGGAACGTCTTCAAAAGAATCTTCACGTGGATGTGAAACATTACGACCAAAAAGTAGATGAAAGGGTGTCAATGCTTCTTCGAGATCGTCAGACGAAACGTAAGTTAAAGGACGACCATTGATGACGAATTCACTCTTACATAAGACAGTTTCCAGTTGCTCATACGTCAGAAGGGAACAAGAGATGTTTTCAGCGAAAGTTTCACTGAACGAACTAAACGTTCATAAAAACCTCCCCACCAAGGAGAAGCGGGTAAAATAAACTTTTGTCGAACACCAAGTTTAGAAAAGTAAGATTTCGCATCTTTCGACTTGAAAGTTCGAAAATTATCGTTAATAATTAATTTTGGAACACCTTTCCTCGACATAAACCTCTCAAAAGCTCTAATAAATGCTGGTGACTTCATGTTTGGTACCAACTCTAGATGAATGGCTCTGCTACTGGCACACATAAAAAGTAATATGTAGACCTTTTTGGCTACGGCTTTTGCGGTTTCTCGGACATATAAAGGTCCGGCATAATCTAACCCTACATTACAAAATGAAAAATCATCACTAAAACGAAAAGAAGGGAGATCTGGAGTCTCTGGGGGAGACAATGTTCGCGCTTGATAGCGCTTACAAACGACACATCTTCGCAAAATAGATTTGATTGATTATCTAACTTTAACAATCCAGAATTTGTTCCTCAAAAAATTTAAAGTTGCCTCGACGCCAGTATGTAAAACCATTTCATGACAGTGACGAATAAGCAGACAAGTAAAATAACTGTCTTTATCACGAAGTAGTACGGGAAACTTAACATCAAAATTCAAATCCAAACTTCCAAATCTTCCTTGCAAACGTATGATCCCATGTCTATCTTCGAACAGCTTCAATGATTTTCGGAGTTTGTCAAATCGAGGCAAGTCACGTAGATGACTTTGCTCCGACTTGACCCACATTCGAACAGCATCTTCTCTCTGCTCAGCACTGACGTTGTGAACTTTGTCAACATCTTCAGCATCTTCCCGCCCTGAAGTTTTTGTGTTGAAACGATCTGACTGAACCCGCGACTTCAAGATCTTAATAAAACGTAAAACGAAGGCTGTCGTACCAATTAGCTTGCTGAACGAACCAAATCGATTGCAGTCAATAACTTTAGCAATATCGGAAACTTCTTCGGTTGTAACAGTTGTTGTTGTTGCAGTTGTAGGATTATCGCACTTTTTTGATTCGACGAGGACATCTGTATCATCCAACATCGCCTCGACATCAAAAGAACCATCAAAATTACTTACTTTTGCAAACAAAAAATCAGGCCCTCTCAGCCACCTCTCGAAATCACTCAATTCACAAATTCGTGTAAGAATATCTGCAGGATTATCCTTTCCCGAAATAAAAAACCACTTATCACTATCAACAATCTTCCGTATCTTCACCACACGATTTTCAACCCAAGGCGTCCAATTCTTATTCTTCCCTTTCAACCAACACAAAGCAACTTGTGAGTCAGACCAACATTTAATATCATCAATAGAAATCTTTCTTTTTAAATTAACCATTAAATTAACTCAAGAGTAAACATACAGAAAGCTCTAACCGCGCAATACTCATTTTTTTCAAAGGCGCAACCTTGGTTTTCGCAGCTATAAAGAAAACTTTAGTCTCAGTGAGCAACTTAACTTGAAGATACAAAACTGCAGCATAGCATGTCTCTGAGCTGTCGCAAAACCCATGCAAGGTAACAAATTCGTAACGTTCACTAGGGCTAACATAAGCAAAACGACTTACTCTCAACTCAGCAAAACGTGTTATATCATCTAAAAACGTGTTCCATATTGATAGTATCTCAGGAGGAACATCGCTATCCCAGTCACTTTTATCCTTCCAAAGAAGTTGAAAAATGGCTTTAACGCGCGCAGTGATGGGCGAAATAAAACCAAGAGGATCAAAAAAGGTGGCAGCAACCTTTAATACATTGTGCTTAGTTGTAGGTAAAGATCTTGCTAATCCAATAATCTCACCGAAACGAAAAACAAATTCATCAAAGTCTAAATCCCACTCTATTCCCAAAACCTTCTTAAAACGTAAATCTTCTGACACCTGCTCCTTTTCATTAAAAAACGCTTGCAATTCTTTTGAATTGCTAGCCCATTTCCTCAACAAAAATCCACCCGACTTCAAAATTGACGAGCAATTTTCATAAAAATCCTTAGCCTCGGCAATATCAGAGCAGCCTGAAGAACAATCGTCAACATAAAGATCATCTAAAAACTTTTCTACAAGGGAGCCATATGTTGCTTTAAACTTTTGAAGATGATGACGCACTGTAGCATTTAAGATAAAAGGAGAACTGGTAAGGCCAAAAACAAGACGTAAAAATCTGTAAATGACAAGAGGAGATAAAGAATCAAAGGGATTCTCATACCAAAGAAAACGTAAAAAATCACGATGTTTTTGGTCAATTTCGATCTGAAGAAAAGCTTGTTTAATGTCAGATAAGATAGCAATAGGATTTAACCGAAAACGCAAAAGAATGTCAAAGATTTTAGCAATAAGATTAGGACCAGGATACAAACAATCATTCAAGGATGGACCGTCAACCTTACAAGAGGCATCGAATACAACTCTCAGCTTAGTGGTTTCCCGATTCTCCTTAACAACACCCCTATGGGGCAGATAATGAACATCACCTTCATTTATCTCATTATCAGGTACTCTCTCAATTATACCATCTTCTTCATAATCCTTAAAAACTTTATCATACCTCTCAACAGAATTTTCCTTCAACAACCTACCGTGCATGTTTTTCAACCTTTTCTCACTCACATAAAAATTATCTGCGAGAGGAGGATGGTCAGGTAGAAAAGGCAGCTTCGTCACATATCTCTCGCCATTAAAACAGATATTCTTTTCAAACTGATGTATCACACAATCCTCAGATCCCTGAATACTTTCGATTTTCCAAAACCTTTCTAAATCTTCCCTCAAGTCATCGATTACAGGGGCACTACAACGCTGGACGTCACATCTTATCACATGGGCTACATTGGCCGAAGTTGAAGAATCCGAAAAAATCTTTCCACTAAGAACCCAACCAAAATGAGTTTCGTTCGCCGTAGGCCCTCCACGCGTTCTGAAAAATTTGCCAGTAAAAAAATTATGGTAGTAATCTACTCCTACTAAAATGTCAACATCTAAATCACAACAAGAATTGTTAGAATCTGCAAGTTTCAAAGACCGCAATGAAGGATAGCTGTCAAGAGCGGAAGAGATATTCTGATTAGTCAAAGGATCACACAGATGTGGAAAACAAATTACTTCGAGGCAAAAGGATTTTTCAAAATCGACTTGTACAAAAACCTGAACAACATCAAGAGTTTGGGCAACTTTCTCAGATTTTCCAAAGGGTTTGACGAGAATTCTCTCCTGGCGAATAGTCTTAAGGTCAAGTTTCTGACGTAATTTCTCAGAAATATAAGACCTTTGAGATCCACTATCAAGAAGTAGTCTAGCATTGAAAAGAGATCCACTCGGACAAGAAGAAACCTTAGAAGAAACAGTCTGCAATAGAATTCCGTTTTTTGTGCCAGCATGGTTACAAGAAGAAGAAGATGTAAGTTTTTCAGTTTCACTTTTCACACTTTTTTCAGTACCTGAAGGCTTTGGGCAAATAGAGATGTGATGTTTATTTCCACACTTATGACAAACAAAAGAAGATCTTTACTTGCTCGCAATATGACCTCCACCCAAACAAACAAAACATTTTTTAAACCTCTCAAGAATGGCCTTACGAGCGTTGACGTCAGTGATACGATCACAACGAGAAGACGAATGATTTTTTTGACAATAAACACACTTAGGTCTCG
This sequence comes from Turritopsis dohrnii, assembly GCA_027922465.2. NCBI lineage: Eukaryota > Metazoa > Cnidaria > Hydrozoa > Anthoathecata > Oceaniidae > Turritopsis > Turritopsis dohrnii. The sequence goes on from BQMF02000399.1 coordinate 276,423, forward strand.
CTGACTCACCTCCAACATGCAAACTACCAGCTGACGTCACTGTTTGTTCCCTATGCTCTCTCACTTCTCCCCCACGACTGTTCGAAAAAGACAAACAATTTTCCTTAGCCTTCAACTCCGAATCCAAAAGCTCCATAAATCTCTCCAAATTCCAAGTATCTCCACCAAAACCTCTAGAAATAGTGACGAGCATCTCCTCAGGAAGCTTATCCTTCAAAAGGGAGATCAACAAACAACCGTATGTCTTCGTTTCTACATCCAATGAAGCAATATTTCTCAAACACGTCTCAACATCATTGTACAACTTCCTCAAACCCTCTACATTTTCAATACTTTTTACTTTCTTAATCTTAATGAGTTTGTCCATATGTGCCGAAATTAACACCTGGGGGTTGCCAAACCTATTCCTCAATAATTTGATTGCTTGATGATAATTCTCAGATGACAAGGTCAGCCCTTTGACACATGACAAAGCCTTACCAGAAAGAAAACGTAATAGATAGTTAAACTTATCGACATCAGGGACGCGATCATTACAATTCACAGAAAGATTAAACCTATCCCAAAAACCTTGCCACTCCAAGGGTTCACCTGAAAAAGTAGAAATCTCTAACTTAGGGAGTTTGCACTTAACTAAATCGCTCATTGAATTTCCATTCGAAAAACCTGTTTCACTCGATATCTCGTGTACACTCTTATTCAACCTCAACTCACTCAACCTTACTGTAATCGTCGCCAACAAATCGTGTAAGGGCTCCACAAACTCGAGACTTTCCTCTACATCCTTCTCTACATATTCTTCGTCTATCACATTTTGAATATCTTCATCGAGCGCTTTCAACTCCTCACTCTTTCTTCTCAAACTACTTTCGAAACTTAGTAACTTTGCTTCAGTTACGCTTTCGCCATCTAGATAATCACTTGCCTTGGATAAAACTTTATTAAATTGCGTGCGCAAACCTTTTCGCTTGTTGAGTTGCCTATTGGTTGCTGCCATAACTTTAAAACAAAAAGACAACAGAAACAAAAAACAACAACTTCTCACTTAAAAAATTAGCAAAAAAAATTTTTGAGAAACTACTCGTGCTCTGTACGAATCCGAAGAGAACAAAGGAAATCAACTCGAAAATGTGTCAAAAAAAACTTCACTAACAAAGAACCAACTTCTATGAAGAAAAGTGTGCTTCTCAGATAAAAAAAATTAAATAGAGAGTAAAAAAAATCAATCTCTCGCAAAATCGAAAAGAAAAATCAATCAATCCAAGAGTATTCAACGCCAACTCATGAACAGACAAATTTCAGAAAAATACTTTCATACCCATACACCATTAAAATTTCAGATGTCCTCGTCTTTTTTAGAATGCGATAACATGGAATGTTTCAGCTAAACAGCGACTCAGGAAAAATCAGCTAAACAGCGACTCAGGAAAAATCTGCTAAACAGCAACTCAGGAAAAATCTGCAAAACAGCAACTCAGGAAAGTTCGGCTAACAGTAATAAAACTTTGTATCTTCGTGTCCCTCATCGGGCACCATTTAAACTTTCTCGAACATGAAAAAGGGACAGGAGGAAAACAACGTGGACACGAAGAATTACACAAACTTCACATAGCATGTTATCTTGAAAGAAGAGAGCGAACAGACACGTGCTCGCCAATATATACATAAAAGAGTCTGGGAACTAGTTAAATAAAAAATGGTAGATACAATAACAAAATATGGTAAAGTGATATAAAAGTAAAACAAAAGAAATTTATATTTCTTTTACATCACCATCAACAAGAAGTTCAATATTTTTCAAAAAGGTTAAATCAATAACAACTCCAATAAAATAAATTAATCGCAATGTAACAATACAAAAGTTATGCATCCTTTACCAGCTGACACATTTAGAATATATAAAATGAAAGCAATTCCGAAGATGTTTGTCATCTTGTAACTCGAAAATTCAAGTCAAAACAAGAAACAAAATTTTTAATAGGTCGATATTTCGATTTATTTGCTAAATCATTATCAAGACAGTAAAAGTGTAAAAGTCTAAAACAAGCTTATATACAAATTGAGAAAATCATAAAAGAAGTGATGAAATGTTAAAACGCATTGATAGAACAAAAGAAATGTAAGTAGAACAAAAAGGCTAGAACGCTCCTGGGAACAAAGAAACGAGAATCGTGCAAGGCAAAGTAAAATTAAAACAATTCGAAGTCTTTCGAGGCCTTGACACCATTGTTAAGTACTGGATTTCTTAATTTAATAAAATAAGCTTCTTTGAAAAGAAGAATGTCCCAATTTCTATGAGTGTCAATAACTTTTGTATTTTGTTGAACCATCTGTATTTTATATTCACGTGCGTCAACGTCGTTAATTAAAAGTCCGTTAATGTCGTAAAGATATTGACAACCGGAGCAGTTCATTATGTGTTCATTGATGGCTGAATCATTGCAAAGCGCGTGTTCTTTTGTTCTTTGGTGCAACGAGCGTTCAGTTTTACCAATGTAAGAACAATTACAGCCAGGACAGCGAAATTCGTAGACAACGAACGATTTAGACAGGTTTTTTAACCGGTCCTTCATGTTTGTAAAAAAGGAAATTTTAGTAACTGTGTAGCGGACGACAAAGTTAACTTTCTGGTTGGTGTATCTTTTCAATTTCTTGACGCACGATTTAATGAGGTATTCACCATCTTGACCGGCGTAGTTCAAGTGGCAGTAGACTTTTGGCAATTGGTCATTTTCATTATTGTTATACGGAGTGTCTCTATTAGTAAGTATTCGTTTGATTATGGCATTGGTGATTCTCTTTGGATAATGACTCCAGGACGCAAACTTTTTGATATGATTCAGCTCCAACTGGAAATATTCGTTGGAACAAATTTTCTTAGCACGAGTAACAAGTGGGCGAATCCACGCAGTTTTCCAATTCCAAGGTGTGTAAGATGACATATTGGTATATTGACCAGTGTGAGTGTTTTAACGGAATATGGCGATGCCATTTTTGCATAATTCAAGATCCAAGAAATGAGGGTTGGTGTTTGGTTGGTGTAAAATTACTTGCGCCGCCCTTCCAGGGTAAATAAAGCACTTATACGTCACTAGTGGGGGCGTTATTTTAAAATTAGCTCTCAGTTCGAAATTTTTCATGGAATTATGTAGCTTGTAAAAAGTTAAAATATAAAAGTATCATTTGTTTTTCAAAAATCGCACCAAAACAAGATTTATGCGCATTTTCTCAACTAGGGCGTTGTGAGGGCGGTAAGAACTGATTTTTCTTCTTTTAATTAAGATTCATCGCAAATGATCAGCTCATAGCTTTTTTGCAAAAATAACTTGTTCATATAGACTTTGGTAGACTTTTTAATGAATTACATCACCGCGAAGAGGTGTCATTCCTCTTTGTAAATAGCGCAAATATCATACTAAATCATAGTAAATACTCAATTTGAAAACAAGGTGTATAGTGACGTAGTTCATGAAAAGTTCTATAGAGATATTGTAGTCAATTGATGCGATTCTTCGCCGTCCGTCTCTGATTCTAGCAAAGCCTCTGAATCATTATCAGCAAATTCATCTTCGCTGTCATCTGATTCTGAATCATTGCTAACGTTGCAACAGGAGCCACAAGTACAAATATTGGTGCAGTGCAATTCGTGTGATTTGCAAATGCATGCTTTCGTAGCACACATCGCTTTCTTGCAGTTGCACGAGATAAGCTCGAGTACCTCATCTGGAGCAGGATTCCGAAGCATCCATTGGATCTCTAATTTACCAGCTTTTATCTCCCATCCATATCCATCTGGAGAAGGAACTGCTGGGAACTGCTCAAGCGATCTTTTGACGACAGCAGTTGCGTAAGACACTCGCTTACAATGGCATAACAGTGCATCTCTTGTCGGTGGCAGTTGTTGCGGTTGCGGTTGATTACTTGAAGTTTTCTGCTGAAGTTGGATGACAATTCCATTGGTACAGTTCATGGATACACCTGTTAAGGATTCTGGGTTAATGTCATTATTGTCCCAAACAAATGTTGCAAAGACGGATGGACGTAAAGATGTGGGACAGTCATTTTTCAACTGTTTGTGTACCACTTCGTCGTTAGCTAATGATGTTTCGAGAAAAGAAACTTCATCATATGAAATAACGTGACCATAAGGGTTCAGCCAAAGTAGAAGTTGTTTTGAGCCTGTTTTTCGTTTTGTGCAGAGAGACAGAAGAGCGTGTTTAGATGTTCGATGACGGCCATTCGTTGCACAATAGATGATGTCCTGGCTTACTGATGATACAATGCGTTTTTTCTTTTCGGATAACCGAGACTTTCTGTTTGTTATTAGCGCCATTATCAGCTTTTCGAGGAGTGGCGGTACCGAGGTATGATTTCTTAGTAATTCCGACTCTTTAGGAGGCCAATTTTCATAGGTTAAAGGCATCGCATTAATTTCTTGTCGAACTGACAACGCAATTCTGTTGATGATTTGTTCCATTGATGGGTTCTCTTTTTATTCGAATCTTCGAATCTTACGTGTCATGATGTCTATTATCTCTCCCTTAGGTATGCATGGATTGAAGAAAAATGAGTGAACACCATCTTTAGGAGACCAATGTTCGATATTTTCACCGAAATGGTCCAAAACTGCGCTTATCAACGTTCGCACGTCAACTGTGGAGAGTGGGTCTGGACACATTTCCTTATAAATGTCAGCTAATTCGTTTAACTGCAAAATTTCTTTGTCTTCAATGACATGTTTTTGAACATACAGAAGAAGTTGTTCGATATCTGTTGTTTGCTGTTTCCGCTCAACTGGGCGACGAGGTCTTATATAACCACGATAACAGCTCTTGTGGTATCTTAATTCCAATGCCACTATGTTCTCCCATTCCAACCCAGAAACGTACGCAACCAATCGTGGAATGTCATTTTTAGCCAAGGCTGCCTGTTTAAGTGTGGTGGCGGCAGGTTCGGTCAAACAAAGCTGCAACCTTTCATAGCCGTTCTTAGACGCATCAGTTTTGCGTTTAAAACAAATGCAACATTATGGCAAATGCTTTAGGAGCTCATATTTACTGACGCATTTGAGCATTGCGTCGTTTATTCATGAACATGTAAAAGAACGAAAGAAAGTTTAAGAAATTACCCATTCAATCTCTTTTTCGACCTGATCTACGCAAATCATTCTCACTTTCATTCTCACCACATCCACACTTGGATTGGAATTTCTCCAAAGTTGTTTTGTGCGTGTAAGAATCGAAACATTTTTGATCAAATTGAGACTGAAAAGCAGAGGAACTTTCCAATAAATTGATAATTTTTTTATCTTTTCGAACTTGACTGAAAAAAAAAAGAAAATGATAAAAAGTTTTACTTTTTACCGCTAGTTATAAATAGCAATAAAGAATCTCTCATTTGCAGAAACCTCACTTTACCTTGCATGTTTCAACTTGGCAAAAGCATTCTCTGTGAATCCTCGTAACTTTTGTTCTTTATTGTACAATTTATTATGTATAATGCAGGTTTCTTTCGTTGCTGCACTTTTTTTCATAAATGAAATGGAAAGTCTTCTTCCTTTCTTCTTCTCCTTTTTTTCTGCGAGTTTCGAATATTTCGCGCGAGTCTTGTTCATGCGTCCTCCCTCGCAGATTATTTTTTTGTTCCGGGGGTTACTTAAGTTGTTTTTTTTTGTATCTTTTTGTTAAAGTAGCCTACTTCTATATACTATAGGATAATCCATAACCTTAAATTAATGTATGTTTTGTTTTCGCAAAAGTATCATGTTTTTTTTTATTAAATCTTAATTTTTATTTGTAACCCCCTAACAAAAAGCGTTGAAGAAAAAATGAGCTTTGTGAAGAAGTGTAAACAGAACATGTGAGTTAATTAACATGGTGGCTGTTCATGCTATGTTTTCCTCGTGGTAAATTGTGTTTTATTTTTCAAATATCTTTACAAGCAAGTAAAATCAAACATTCCAGTAAATGAAACACGTCTTAGTTTACGTAGTAGGAGCTTTTGATCGTATTATTGAAAGGTCCTATCTTACGCAACGCTCCGCGAAATTTTTGACCATCTGCTTCCTGACTAGAAGTGGGGGTGACCGCCGCCGATATAATCTACCTCATCATGATGAAGTAGAACTTGTTTTTGTTGGTGAAGATGGTGCACCACCATTAGCTCGAGACATTGCTGTTTACCCTCGAAATAGACCATTGTAGGATTTGCCTCAGCAATCACCTAATATCGATCCAATGGTGTATCCTATATTTTTTCCCAAGAGGAGAGTTGGGTTGGAAATCCGACATTCCTCATGTAGCAGAATATGCAGTTGGTCAGCAACGTCGCACGACCATGCTGCAATATTATGCATTTAGGTTTGCATTTAGAGATGCGTTTAGCCCCAACTTAAAAGGCAAAAGATTACTTCAACAATATGCCGTGGATGGCTATTGTAAAGGTTAAGGCTAATCGTTTGCATTTCATACGGATGAACCAGGTAGCTCTTCGGGTTGAACAATATGAAGGCCTTATTGAACATCTTTTCAATGATGCGGAAAATCGTGGCCTTCATGCAGGCAGACAAGTAATTCTACTTTCTTCATTTCAGGGTGGTACAAGAGCCATGTTACAAAATTATCAAGACTAGCCGCCAAGGCGGCGTCGCTCGCCGCCCATGTCCACCTGCAGTATGCAAAGACTTCACAAAAAATCAAGAAAAGAATCGAAGTATTTATTTAACGTTTTTTATTTACAAATTCAATTATTTACAAACAAATTCAATTATTTACAAACAAATTAAATTATTTACAAAAACTTTCACAAGTTTCCAAACCGCAAGTTATTTAATATGGCCGCGGCCTGTTGCGATTATTTCGGCCCTGTCCCCGGCCATTCCCCCGGCTCCTATTGTGGGTGCTTTCTGGCGGGAGAAAAACCCCTCCATGCCGCACCCACGAGCCGAGGGCGGCATCGGTTGTTGGCCCTCCTCGGGCCAGCTGCTCCCGCAGGAAGCGCGTGTAGACTCCAACTATAAAATGAAAGTATCCTTAGTTAATAATTGAAGAATGATAATAATAAGAAGGTTAATTGAATTCTTACTGATTTCTGGGTCTGGCTCCCGGCCATGTTCCTCGAGATTCAAATTTTCTAAATTATGGAATGAATTAAGAATGACATATCTACACATGAAAATCAAGTACAAAAAATTAGGCAACAACTACTGCAGCGACTTACCAAGAAGCTGCTCCATATCTAAAAAAAAAAAATCATAAAAAAAAAAAGTAAGCAACAATAACATGATATAAATAAAAAAATAGAAATAAAAAGTACCATTCTTACAGACAATCATAGATTTTGTGAAAAGAAATGGACATACCTCGATTATTTAAATTTTGAACTAAAAGGAAAACAAAGATTTAATGAAACATTGTAAAAGATTGAACTTGAAAACAGTATTCATATAACAAAATGAATTATCGTGAGGTGCTTACACAATGCTGCAAGTGCAGCTTGGATATTGTTGTTGTGGTTTTGGTTAATGTTGTTGTTTGCCATCTGAAAAAATAAAAAATTGTCAAGAATACTTTTTTTGGACATGCGGTAAATATGTCATTTCTATGTGATAATACGAACGTTGACTAAAAGTGCTAGGTATTAAAGCTACATGAAAGAGATACAGAAAAGCGATATCTAACAGTATGCTAATTAAAAGAAAGAGAAGATACTGGACAATAGTTCAAGTTATATATTCTCAATATATATTTACAATGTATAATCAGATAAATATGAAATCACTTTAAACACTTTTATAAAGAAAAACTGTGGAACAAAGTTACTTCTTATAAGCATGTTCTCAAGTTAGTTTTTCTCAAGAATATATGAAACACATGTGATTGTTATACCGACTCCTGGTTATCCCAAGCCAAAGGGGATTGACTAAGTCTATTCTTCCAGAAGAAACCGTATAGATAGGTAAAATAAACAATGCTCATTGGGACTTGCAAGAAATGGTAACTTTTAAAAAAAGGGTGGGGGATGTCACTGAATTATAAACAAAACCACTTGTGAACATGCAGCCATGTCTAACTTCCTAACTTTCTATTATCTCAATAAACATAGACCAATCTCTCAAGTGCGACGAAATTTCATCATTCTTCACATTAAGCTGATATGTATTTTCTATTCTACGACTATACGCAAACTCTAAACATATTAAGTTTTGGAAATTAAGTTGTGCTCACAAATTGAACTTGTGAAAAAATTTAACTGAATCTACTTTCAATTTGTTAACAAAGGCTCAAGTTAGGAGGAATATTTTCAAAAGATTTCCTACCCAAGTGTCTCAATCCAAAGCTACACAACATGCAAATTATGAGTAGAGGTTTACGCTTTGTCTCATTATCTAAAAAAGAAAAGAAAATCTAAGAGAACTGCAGGTACAAAAAATAGTAATGGACTATCAGGTTAAAAAAAGAAAAGAATTGTAAGCGAAACATTCATACCAAGAAACCAAGAAACCATGCAGATCAACATGTATGGCCATATGTTACTGTATAACAATGATAAAACTGCCTTTTCAATGACATCAGTATCTCAAAAAAAGAGAATAAATTACAATATGTCACACATACAACGGCTTTTTGCCGCTTGCCTACCCTCCTCCACCCGGCTCCATGCCGCTTTCATACCCTCCTCCACCCGGCTCCATGCCGCTTCCATATTTTTCCATAATCTATTCAATCTTCAATCTACTCAAAGTTTCCGGTAATCTAATTTAATGCTTTATACTAATCATTTGGCATATTCAATCTACTGTTTAATGTAAACTAATCTAATTTCTAGGTCATCTAATCTAATGCTACACTCATTCAATTCAATTCAATTCAATGTAATTCAATTCAATGTAATTCAATTCATTGTAATTCATTTCAATGTAATTCATTTCAATGTAAACTGCTTTAATTTCAGTATTATTCAATTCAATGTATACCAATTTAATTTTCAGGTAATGTAATGTGATGCCTCCTCATTAACCTTGCGTAAAGTTTCAATTCAAAACATTTAATATCAATTGCACAAATATTTTTGCAAGGTAAAAATATTCATAATACCTGTTGATAGACTACATTTCTAGTGTAACATCTCTCTCTAACATAGCCTTGCTGTAAAGTTCTACAAACCTTTACTTTCACTGCTTCAAAGCTTCGTGTTCGTGAAAATGCAACATACAGTTGACCGTGACTGAAGCAAGGCCTTTGCATATAAATACCAACCCGTTCAAAAGTCTGACCTTGACTTTTGTTAATGGTTATTGCATAGGACAAACGGAGAGGAAATTGTGTTCGCTTCAGCTGAAACGGAAGGTTGGTATCATTCGGACACAGGGTTACTCTAGGAATGAGCACCCGATTTCCAGCGGAGATACCGGTCAGCACTTCACAATCAAGGATATTCTCTCGGAGATTACGGATGACTAATCGTGTGCCGTTGCATAAACCATCCTTCAATGATAAATTTCGCAGCAGCATCACTATACTGTTGACTTTCAAGTTCAACCGGTGTGGAGGCATTCCAGAAGGAGTAAGCGAATTGATGAACTCCATAGGATACAGATCAATCTCTTCTTGCTCATCAGAGACAACAGAATCTACACTAAAGTATGTGACCGTTTCACCAGGCATTCTCTGCAGAATCCGTTCGTTAATCACCAAAGCCTCGTCATTGGTCCGTGTCAGAATAACACGACTCGACATATCCTCTCCTCCAGCATCACTGAAAATAAAGTGGACGATATCATTATTTTCATGCAAAACACATTCATGCGGAATTTCAATGGAATCTTTAAATGGATCATCCACTTTTTTCGGTATCGCTCCGTTTTCTAATTCAAGTAGGAATTCCGCAAATTCCCTTTGCCCAGGAGCAGCTCTCATGTTGACATTCAGATGAAAGATTCGCACTATTGGCCACAAGACAGAGCTTTTTATGCATGCTTCCACTATCTGAGCTGGTCTGCCTCTTTTCACAACCGGAAGAGTCTGTCTAAAATCACCACCTAAAAGAACAACCTTTCCAGCAAAAGGCACATCACTGTTACAGATATCTCTAAACATTCTATCAATAGCCTCAAGTGCATGCTTAGGAATCATACTTGCCTCATCAAATATTACAATATGCTGGTTACGTAAAAAATCGGCGTGCCTACTATTAGGCTTGACATTGCACGTTGAATTGTCCAATACAGGAACAGGTAATTTGAAAAGAGAATGGACTGTCTTACCATTTTGTAACAGTGCTGCTGCAATGCCAGTCCACGCACACGTACTTACTGACAGGTTTCTTCCAATAACTTCGCGAATGATGTAATTGTACGTGAAAGTTTTACCTGTTCCACCGGGTCCATCAAGGAAGAAAATTTTAGCACTATTGTTGTCGTTTGTTACCACTGCATCTAGGACTGCGTCGGCAACAGCAAGTTGGTCAGCATTCAACGTGTTCCTCATGTTGATGGCTTCTTCCCTCATTTCATCAGCATTTGGTAGATCGTCTGCAATAGCTTGTTCAAAAGCAGGTAAATCAAAGTCAGTAACAACCCTACCAAATTGCTGCAAGACTTCCTGAATTTTACCAAGAGCTGACTGCTCTGCTTGTACTTCCGTCTGGTGTCTCAAAAAATCTTCAACCTTGTGAGCACGGAATCTTTCCCACAATTCAGCTGGATTGCTTGGCTCTCCATGGATCAGAATGAAGGAGAACGCTTTACGAATTTTAGAGGGAGTTGCTGATGCGGCAAGTTCCTCCATGGTTCGTATCCACAAAGTATCGTCATCCAATAGTCCAAGTGCAATACACGCTTCCCTAAAAGATCTATATACAATCCCATTAACAGTTCTAAGGTATTCAAAGGAAGTCGCACCAGGAACATGTAACAACAGCACACGTAAGAAATACCTTTCACCTTGCCGAATGCTAGCATTGTACATTCTACTTACAATTTTTTCCGCTCCACGCTGCCGTGTCACCCACTTATGTTGTCGTGTTTGAAACACATAATGGTGGGGGATATCAGGATATAAATATTGACGTGCCCGTTCGTCAACACGATTTAATTCGAACCAAGCAGTTAACTTGGTGTGCTCTTGTCCTCTTTCCAGTGCTGCTTGTTCCTGTCCTTCTCTGAAAAAAATCTGCTGCTCATTTGGAAGGTGAACAGGAAGTCGTAAAATAGCATGACTTTGAGTGTGCATTGGAAAAGAGCATAAACGCCACACAGCTTCTGGAGCAGATACATACCTCGCATCTAAAAAGGTTTTGATTTCGTCATGATCTATTCGCTCATTGATTTCAATATGAGCAGTATCATGTCCTTTGTAAATGTATTTGTACAAATACTTGACGCTTTTAATGGAAACACATGCCTCTAGGTTTATATGTGCATTGTACTTTTTGCTGAGGAAAGGGTTGTATGGGACGATCCATCTGTTGTCAAGATCCATATTCTGAATTCGAACAGTTCTTCCGTCATCTGGTCGGTGATATAAAGGATAGCCATCCACATTTAAAACAGTTCCATTGTTGAACTGCTTCGGAAAATTTTTGCTGCACTTACCATCTTGCATACACGGTGAAGACACATTCAAATGGCCACACGGACCATGGACCATGCAAGATTTGATGATTTCGTAAAGTTCAGGTTCTTGGTCCCGATTTGGAATTCGTGCTGATATCAATGAATCAATGTCATCAGCATTACGCAACTTAAATTCGTTGCGGAGATGCAACAGCATGTGCACATGAGGTAGCCCCCTTTTCTGAAATTCTATAACATCCACCTGTGCTACAGATACACCTAGAACAGAATCTTTTATAATATCGTTTTTAAGAGCTTCCAACTTCAATTTGAATACTCGTGTAACCAGATCTGGCCTATCTGATGGAGTTTGACCAGGCAAAAGATTTTGAACAATTTCAGGCCATTTAGGATTGCATGTAAAAGTTAAAAATAAATCTGGTGTACCTTTTTTCGAAACTAATGCCATAGCATCTAGGTACAATTGGTGCATATTTCTCGGTGAACCTGAAAAGGTAGATGGCAATACAACGACATTACCCGCACGGAGGTTTCGTTCATGGGCAGCTTCCTCCAAATAGTCCATCAAGCCTGTGTAGCTATCCGTCCGTAATTGTTCTTGGTTCTGGCGTATGAAGTCGAGTCTCGCTCCCTCCACTTTGACATAGCTGTCAACAACAAACTGTTGAAATAGTTTTCCAGCTAAATGTAAAGCAGAAAATTCACGTCTAATGGCAATACGATAAATATAATACTGCAATTGCGTAATTTTATTACGCCTTTCAGTTGCATGCTGTTGTACGTGATTCATGTTCGGACTCCATCCAGGATCACCTCTAGGAAAAATTATTGGATACATCATGAGTCAATGTTTGTCGACATGTAAGAAATATTTCGCAAGGGCTGATCTCTTGGATACACTACAATATTTCTACCAGCCGGAGGCGCACCATCGTTACCTACAAAAATTGCTGCAACTTCTTCGTGATGTGGAGCATTGTATCTCCTCCTGTCTTCACCTTCACGCATATACATAACCACTACCGAGGTTGGTCTATTTTCTAAGAGCGCCCTTTCTTCTTCTTCTTGTTCGACCTGAGCCAAGTTACGATATGCTGCGGCATAAGGTGAAACTCTATTAATGACCGTTTGTATTTGCCCCATCAAGTCCCTGTTGCAATCCGCATTGGAAGGGTTTTGCATACGCATGTCAAGCGAATTAGCAGCTTCGATAATATACAGTTGGCTAAACATAGGCACTTGGTTTTCATTAGCATGCAGTGCTCCATACCTATGTAGCAGTTGTCCACATATCCTAAAACATGGAGGCCCATTTCCTGGGGGTGGACGTAGATTGGCTGACAGAGAAGCAAAACTAAATGCATTATTATAAACTCTAATACACTTACGGAAATGTTTACCCAGTGCAGAATCATCAAGTAAAAGATTCATTAACTCAGGCGGATAATCTAATAAATTTGGAAGTTGTACCTTTCCATTTGTGCAACATTTAAAATTAGTTTCACGGTCGAATTTGACAGCTCCACAATGTTCACATAAAATGTTAAATCCACCTAAAGAATGAATGTCAGGTAAATTGCTGTTTTCAACATCAATCCGTGCCGCATTTAAAAACCGAGCCCTGCGCACTCGTCTGTTTCGGACATATGCTCTTTGGTGTTGTTGAGCATCAGCCGCACGTCGAGCATCAGCTTGTTCAGGTTGCTCATTTTCTCTAAGCAACTGTTGTCGATGAGCTTGTGCTTCAAGTCGAGCAGCAGCCTGTTCAGGTTGTTCATTAGCCCGTTGCTGCCTTTGATTTTGTGCATCCCTCTCCCTTCTCAATTGAGCACGAATTTCACTTTGATTTGCACGGTATCTCCTTTGTCGCGCAGCATTTCTTATGTGACGACGTTGTTGAGGGTCATCAGCAGGGGGTTGTTGTTGCCTCTCATCATGTTGATGTTGCCGTGCATCAACAATATCTCTATCAAATTGCGATCTAGGCAAAACAAACCTTTGAGGGACTGCATAGTCATGATCAGAATTCATAACTCGTTGAGAAAAAACTCAAAAGAACAATATAACAGGAATGTATATCTAATTTTTATCACCACAAAAATAAAAACACAGGCCTGGTGTGTTTTGTTTACCTAGCTATACAGACAACAGAAACAAAAAGTAAACACAACTTTCCTTTGTTGTCAAAAGGCAAACAAAATGATCGTTTTTTCTCAACTTTCTTCACTTTCCTTTCGCGCGAATAAGAACCAAAAGGGTTGAAAGCAAACCTGATCAGTTTCCAACTGTTGCCATGACATTGAACGGGGGTTAGCAATTGCTTAAAAGGGGATTCATTCAGGGTTATTCTTAAGTATTGTAGAAGTATTAACTGAAAAATTCTCTTATATTACTCGTTAACATATATTTCAATTAAAAATATTACAATTTTATGCTGTCATCGCCATTGCTTTGGTAGGAGCTGTACATTTATATACCCCCCTTAGTTTGCTTAAGTTCTCCACCATCTCTCCGTTGCAGATCCCCGATTTTAATCACACAAACAAACACGAAAACAATCACACCTCAATCTACCATTTTGCGTAACAGACAAACAGAGAATCGGCTATTAATATATAGATGCTATGGCTATGGTCACTAAAATGGGAAAACCAGATTTGTTTCGCACTTTCACGTGCAATCCCAAATGACGAGAAATTACTGAAAATTTGGATAATGAGCCAGCACATTATTGACCTGACTTGGTTACACGTGTTTTCAATTTGAAATTGAAATCACTCTTAGAGGATATTACTAAAAATGGTGTTCTGGGGAAAGCCATTTCTCACCTGCATGTTATTGAGTTTCAGAATCGTTCTCTACCTCATACACATATTCTTATCCATTTAGCTAGAGAGGACAAACTGCAGAATGCTGATGATATTGACAGCTTAATTTCTGCTGAAATACCAGATCCTGAACATGAACCAGAGCTTCATGACATCATCACATCATGTATGATTCATGGTCCCTGTGGGAATGCAAATCCTAATTCAGTCTACATGAGAGATGATGGCAACTGTACCAAGGATTTTCCAAAACGATTTTGTGAAGCAACCCAAATGAATGCAAATGTGTATTCAATGTATCGCAGACGCAATGATGGTCGTACAGTGAGGGTAAAAAACGTGGACTTGGATAATCAATGAGTTGTACCATACTGCCCGTGATAGTCAAAAAAATACAATGCTCGCATAAATTTGGAAGCATGTACCACGATAAAAAAACTTATTTTGTTGTGACTAGTGAATAACGAATTATGAGGATTGTAATTTAAATCGTTATGCACAGCACCCTCACCATTTCCAGTTGGATTGGGAGGATTTTCAAACCATAGTGGAATACGTACATACAGTGGGTTCTTAACCATGCTTAAACAAAGGTAAATGTTCTGTTGACACTGCGAAACATCTAAATCTTTAACTTCAGTGATGATGTACAAGTAAGTTCTTTCAAAGGCAATAAAAGAATTCTCAGCAGCTTTTGTATAAAAAGTATTTAAACTGTTCGTTCACTGTAACATTCTTTTTTGGCAACATTTTTGTGCTGATCACAAACAATTTCTGATTGCATCTCTCGTCTCTACCTTCACCAAAATCAGAATATTCATTGGTGGTGATAAAAAATCTGCTGTTGTACTTAAATTGAAACCACCATTAATCCACCTAAAAGAAAACACATTCAAATTACTGTCAGATGGCAATCAATGATCAATCCTTTAACAGATGAAGAACTCTTTTGGCATATTCACAACTCCAACAGTCACTCATCCATTAACACTATCTGTGTGTATTCATTGATGTTTTCTCCCCGTCAAACACCACTGTTTTGCTGTATTTTGAAGGAATTACGCCTTAAATGTAACGGAAACGGAGGACTCCTTAGCAAATTGCAATATCAAATTTGGTAATTCAATGTTTTGTAAGTGCTTTTACCTTGAAATGGGGAAAACCAACTTGTCTTTCCACTGTCTGATGGCCCAACATGCATTAATGTTGATTCATTGGAAGGAAATTTCTGGTGGCACAGCTGGTAATGTTTTTTAAAGAATAAGTCTCGCTGTTTCTAATCTGGAAAACTAACAATCAAAAAAGTAGAAGAAATCCTAAAAGGACATGGTTTTAAAAGTAATTGCTTACTCACCTTCAACCAATGGCTTTGCATATGGTGCTTCTCCCATGAAATTGTACCGAACAAAAGCTCTTGGTGAGCCCATTATCCGGTTGGTGGTTTTCTTTGAATATTGAAGTAATACCCATCATTGACTTCAATGAAATTGTAATCATTCCACAACGATTGAAATGGCTCGACATGGCGGCTCCGATAACAGAGCAGCAATTGACGTTGCCACCCGTACTAGCAAACTTAAACAGTCTTTTACCAATGAACAATATACAAATGTTCTTTGAAACTCTGGTGGCTTCATGTTCCTCAATTCCTCATTCCTCAATTACTTATCGCATATCCCGTCTCTTGCATAACTCTTTTAACCATATCAAGAATGACAGAATTTGACTGTGGCTGATCAGGTACTGCTGGTGTCCAACCATCTAGTGACAATTATGTAAAATGAAGAAACACAGAAAAAGCAAAATACATAACTTAATCTGTAAATGATATATTCACCAACATTTTCTTCAGTGAGTACTTGTAGCGTTAAATCTGTTAACTCCAATTTGTTCAATAGCAGAAATAACACTTTCGCGAACTCCACCATCTAGTTAAGAAAACAAATATAATTGCACTGGTTTTACCGTTTCCTGCTGGACAGCAACGTGTCCAATTTCGTAACCTTCTTTCCTGGCTGCTTCCTGTACCAGTCATGTTTTACTTAACACTAGTATTTGAAGGGCTTTCTATTTTTTGTGGTCCCTTATTGCTATATACAGTGAACTGGCGTATGCATCTTCAGCATTTTCGTCACCTACAAACAAAATTAATTCAGATAGAATTAAACCAATTACAAAAAGAAGAAATAATAATTAAGTTCAATAAAATGCAACTAACTTCTTCCTTTTATCACTTTGCACGAATCAATGTCCAACCCAGCACATAAAAGTTTCTGGACAACCTTGTATTCAAAATTCAATGTACACACTTCTGGCCAGTCAAAAGCTATTCAATATGCAAATCCTGGGTCCGATGTTTGTCCATCACTTCGATGTTCTAATGCTGTAACACACCTAAACAACGCTACTACCTGGTTGAGAGATTTTATAATTTTTTAGAGGTGCTCACGTTTTCTCTATATTAATTTGAATCCGTTTGTACATTTCCAGAGTGTGTGTAGTGCCACTTGATACTTAGAAACAAACACAGTAAACTGTGGTAGAAAATAATGGCCCGTTAGATTATTTTGACCCCGTGGTTTACGCTTATGACTTATGGGGTCAAAATAATCTAACGGGTCATTACATCAATAATAAGAGAAGAAAGACATTTTTTACTTGTTCAAGTTCGATTTTCACTTTAGCGAGCAAAGACGACACTATTTCGGGTACAGATGGAAGAACCTTTCGTATAAACGTGATCTCAATTAAATATAATAAATAAATAAATAAATAAATAAATAAATTATATCAACTATAAACCTAAATAAATCCTTATAATTAAACTAATTCTACGCTGCAGGAAACATTATACTTGTCAATGCTTGATTATAATAATCCACAATTTATAACCTTCTACAGCATAGAATTATGTAATATGTTTATTATATTTTTTAATAAATTTTTATATTTATATTTTTTTTGTTTTTTTTCGGTTTTTTTATAAATATAATCTGGCCTGTCGCGAATCCCCATTCCGGGCCGAAACCCTAAACGCAGCCTGCGACCTTGAACCCGGATGGTCTTCACGGTATCGGGCAAAATGGACAAAATTCAGTTCTAAACAGAATCAATAAAAATTAATAGTTTACCGCGAATATTATAAATGATGTTAGGTTATACAAATAAAATCTTACTTTTAGGATTAGTATCATCGACATCGAGATCTGAAAAAATATCATATGTTTATGTAAATTAACACGTGATTGATTAAAGAAGACAATTAAATGAACTAAGTTCGTTTGAAAAATAAAATCTATTCAAAAACTTACTATTTTTGCTACCACTTGGCACAGTCGCTACACTTGCTGCACTCGGCTTTCCAACATCTAAAAACATGTGGAACATAACAGTTGAAGGAGTGTGAAAAAGGCATTATCCTTTCATTCAAAATAAGAATATTTGCACTCTTACGATTTGACACATCCACATCCATTAGATCTGAAGAGAAATACATTACTCATTACTCATTACTTCTTGGAACCGTTTTTATCCTATGTGCTGAAAAATATTGCATATAAATGAAAATTGATTGAATATAATGCAAACTCATTGCTGACAAATTTGAATTTTGTAACCTCTAAAAACATTATATACATAGTATTCACATCCATAACATTGAAGAAGGAGTAATTTGAATAAAAGACTACAGCAAAATACAGATGTATGCTTTTATATAAAGATTTGATTTTATATGTTATTACTTAGAAAGCTTACCAGCAGCTGTTTTTAACATGGGCTCTGCCCTTTTAACTTTTCTCATTACTAAAAAATAAAATATTTTTGAATCAAACTAATGAAGAAACATTCAAATGATTTCGTAATATGAATTACTCTCATTTAGCTTCCTTCAGGGTGTTCAAATGGGAACATAGAAAGGTAGTTATGCTTAAGTTGCATGCTTGTTTTCTTCTTTTCAAATTCGTCTAATTCTAAAAATAAAGCAGTTATAAGCATAAAGTGTATAATCTTTAACGAAAAAGTGGTGAAAGTAAATAAGGTAAACCTTACTTGCATGACATTCTCTTTCGAATACTAAAATACAGGAGGAAGATATATTTATTAGAATGCAATAGAAAATCACTGTAAAAATGTACAACTTACTGATGTCTTTGTTAGCTGCAGCCATTATCTTATCTAATTTTTTATAACTAAAATGAAATAAAAATTTCATAGTTTTAATTTACAACTCTTACAAAAATAATGCTTAAGATATTACATTACTAAACTGAAAATATATCTCTTTCAAAGAGATGCCCTGACTTTTGGTTCATGAATTGGCTATGGAGAAATGTTGCTATTGACTAAAAGCTCGTGATTTTCCATGCGCAAATCATGGCAACAGAGTACACGACGGGTACGTAAGTCAATAGGACTTGTACTCCACCTAAAGAAGAAATGAACATATCATGTGACATAAGTTGATTACATTTCTTCAATATTAAATACAGCAGTTGACAGCTGGCACCTTAAGGAACAGTCATCGTGTATCAGAAAAACGGAGACAGTAGTTCTACTATAAACAGCATTAACGAACCACCTAGTGGATAGAATAAATATCACACTGGTAAGGTTGCACAGAGGAAAACCATTTACAGTGTAGCAATCATCCATCACATCCGTCACAATAGTACACATGTAACTGAACTTAAAAAAGTGCACAGATTATGGCAAACTGCACAACAAACATAACAATAAATAATTTACTGTAAAACTTGTGGGAATACAACATTCTGTGTATACAACTTCCCATTGATGTAACCTTGTTTACCTGTGGCAGCAACTTTGACTTTAACATTATCAAATGCCTTTGCCCTAGAACAGGCTACATATAGGTGACCATGTGAAAAACACGGTCGTTGTAGAAACAAACCAATTTTTTCAAATGTTTGACCTTGGCTCTGAAAGACAGTGAAAGAATAAGCCAAGCGAATCGGCAGTTGTCTACGTTTTAAAGTGAAAGGCATACCTGTGTCAGAGGGTGACAATTGAACCCTAGGTATGAAAATAGTTTCTCCAACAGCTGACCCTGTCAAAACGTCAGCTTTAATAAAATTCTGGGATAATTCCTGAACAATCAAGCGTGTCCCATTGCAAAGACCCTTCTTGATGTTCAAATTTCGTAAAAGCATAATTATCGCTCCAACTTTAAGTTTCAAACAAAGTGGAGGCATACCGGTTGGTGTGATGCTATTTAAAAAATCAAGCGGATAATTTTGTCGCTCGTCCTCATCATCACAATCAACTTCATCAGCACTATAATAGCAAACTGGATCACCAGGCAATCTTTCCAACACTTCATTATTAATTATTAATGACTGCTCATTTGTAGGTGTCAAAATAGCAGTCGAAGCATATTGATGAGGTTCCAGGCCGTCAAACATGACTGAAATAAGCGATGTGTTTTCAGACACGACACAGCAATCTGGAATTTCAATGGCACCTTTAGCAGGATCTGCTTGTTTTAATGGCAGTTCCCCATTACCCAATTGTAGCATCCACTGACAAAATTGTTGTTCTTCAGGTCTAGCTCTCATGTTTTGAGTTAATGTGAATTTTGACACTGAAGCCCACAATGCAGAACTGGTTAAGCAGACCTCAATAACATCAGCGGGTTTTGCTTTCTTTACAACAGGTAAGCATTGACGGAAATCTCCGCCCCATAACATTACTTTGCCACCAAAAGAAGTATCCTTGTTGCAAACATCACGAAGTAATGGATCGATGGCATGAAAAATATAGGTGGAAACCATTGTCGCTTCATCAATAAGAAACAGGTCAATACTTCGAAGGTATTCTGGATGTTTAGATGTCGGTGTTATGTTACATACACTGTTTTCTAAAACAGGAACAGGCAAACGAAATAAGGAACAAGAGGCCTTTGGGCCTTAAGGTCATCGCAAAAGAAAACTAAGAAATTAAAAGCAATGGCAATATTCCTTAGATTATTATATTATGAAAGCTTATCATTCACATATTAATGCTAGGAATCTAAGTTTTAAAATTTAAAAGGTAACAAAAAAAGGGCGTTAAGAAGGAGCACATAACTGCAAACTAACTACACACAGAATGACTGACCTGTGAGGGGCAATGAAAGATCAGTAACGTTAACCAAAGGGAGGAATAAACTCTAGACTTCCTTTCAAACATGTACAATTTCAAGGAGGCTAATATTCGTCATCATCGAGTTCAAATTCAACAATTGTATCAAATTTTCAGGTACACATACATTTGGAAGATGAATTTTGCTAATGCACGTAAATGTCCTGATTATCATACCATTATAACATAATCAGAAACCGTTGACAAATTGTTTACAAAAAGCGCTAGGATCAGATCTTAGACATAAATAGCTTTCATAAAATTGATTATATCATATAAAATGAATTTTTAGATTAATACTTTTTAAGAAATGCTGTATCCACTATATTCTCATACTCTGTATAATACTTTTTCTTAAAATCTTAAACAGAAAATCCTCAAACATGCTCTTACATGCTACTTAATACTGTAATAATGACAGTTTTTCAAAATAATAACATCAAAAAAAAAAAAATAAAGCATTGGGTAAAACTATGAATTTCCTGTTAATCGAAATACAATTTGCTTTTTGAATCATGGAAAATCACAAATTAGTTTCATCTCTACCGTTTCGCTAAAGGAAAGGAATACACTTTCATAAAATTACAAACAAACTTTATATGATAATCATACAAGCCAATAACAAAATATGACTGTGAAAGAGCATCTATATAGCAGAAATGTTATTGAAACATGTTTAAATTCACTAGTCATATTTATCTGCAGAAATTTCAGTACAAAATATATCAGTTATCTCTTCTCCTAACTTCAAATCTGTTCTCCCCGAAAGAAATAAACTGCGATTCATCTAAAAATGACTACCTCTAAAGTAGTAAAGTACATTTTTTGACAATACAGGTTATTGTGATCATCAGAATTACAAAGGGTTATTCAGCATCAGAGATGAATATAAATAGAATGATATAATACTTGATATATACTTGTGATCATTATGCTAGCAATAAATAACAATGAATACCAAAACAACTTTTATATAGACGACTTTCCAAGTGACGCTATGTTTATAAACACTAACATTGTTTACTTGGTATATAATTGCCGCATAAAAACTTTCATCATAGAACACTATTGATCAAGTCATTGAGCATGTGCATGCTTCTTTCATAGGAAATAAAATATTATATCTAATATACATTTCAAACTGTTTTTATCCGTTTATTGGTACTCTAGAAGACCCAAAAACACAATAGAAACTCAAGAAAGTCAAGTAAGCATTTGCAATGTAAATATTACTTGACTTTAGATATTTTCTAAGGGTCCAGTCACAAATCGATTTTAGGTTTAGATAACGTCATATGACGTTAGTGGGTGGGTGGGTTAATTCAAGTGACGTTAAAACATTCATAAAAGAAACATCGATTTTGAAAGTGATTTGAATGATTTGAACGTAAAGATGCTTTACTTTCTTTCCGTTTTAGAAAGATCCAATGTCTCCTAGAAACAAAAAATAACAATAAAACTTCTACTTCGAACATTCAAATTAGGAAGAAGGTGCTATTTTTTAAGAGAACACTCTCCGCTGATTTCCCGATTGTGGTAATTTGGGTTATTTTCCAGCTTTATGGTCGGGCGCTAGTTCTGAGTCTATGTTTTTGTTGGTTGGGAGATGGTAAATGTATGATGTTATTTTTACTTAACTAGCGTTTTTACAGAAATACTCAATTACATCGATTTTTGGCCATTTCTGATATATGTGGTTATGAGTGGTGGGTGGGTGGGGTATATTCGTAACGTCATATGACGTTATTTGAACCTAAAATCGATTTGTGACTGACCCCTAAACAGTTGAACCGTTTTCATTACATGTATATATATTATCTGAAGCTGAAGTTGATTCAATCGAAATTGATTCTTAAATGATATGCGTTGTTGGTTAGTATTGAATCTCATTATCTTTTACCGCAAGGTTTTTAACAAAAAACAATAAAATTAAATTCATTTTATTCACTGACCCTATCCAAATCAGTCAATTTTTCTTTGGTCAGGCAGAAGTAACAATATTTCATTAAAAACATGATAATAAAAACAAGACATGATAACAAATGAATACATATAAACCCAAGAGAATATGGACCCTTGGAAGCAGCAGAGCTATCATTATCCATTTAGGTCATTTAACCTATCCCCACACACCACCACCACAAAAAACTCCACAAAATTGAGTATATAACCTAGGGTTACTCAAAATACAAAGTCGAAACTATAAGAAGTCCTTTCCCTTCTTAAAAGCATGGATATAAAACGTATGACTGGACGCATTCCTGGTTTATTACCAAGATTTTGTAAACAAACTGACTTGAACGCTGAATCTTTCTTCTGGCAAGTTCGCATTCTAATTTTTCATTTTACGCCGCACTTACCATGAAAAAAATATGTAACCACTCAGTCATGAACGTTTCTTAGTTAAACCATGGACCAAATTAGCCTAAGTTCTAACAGCCTGCACGGTATCAGCCTACAACTGCAACATTACACACACACACACGGACTGACAGACACGGGGAAATGAAAGATCAGCTACCTTGCGGCGCTGACCAATGAAATGTACAACCACCAGACAATAAAGTGGCTGCAATACCTGTGTATGCAGCAGTAGCAACTTTCCAACCTCTGGCCCTACATGCTGCTATAACATAATTGTATGTAAAAGTTTTACCTGTGCCAGCTGGTCCATCCAGATAAAACAATGTTTCAAGTTGTGCTAAAGTATTGCACACATTCGAAACAGCAGACAAAATCGCATCTGCAACAACTAACTGCTGTTCGTTAAGCTGAGGCCTTACCTGCTGGGCCCTGTCAATGTAAACATTCACATCGATTTCTTCCACAGGGATCTGCTGAACCAACTCTGGAAGATTAAATTGTATTAATGACATACCGAATTGTTTCAGGACATTATCAATATCTCCCAAAGCTCTTTGCTCTGCTTGAGCAACAGCCAATGTTTGAGTGTAGTCCTCACACAGATGCTCCTTGAATGTATTCCACAACTGAAGAGGGTTTGAGGGCTCGCACTGAGTCAAAATAGTGACAAACAGTTGTCTCAACTGTTGGGGAATTTGAAATGTTGATGCCTCTTCCAATGTATTGTGCCACTCTTCGTCATCTTGCAGAAGATGTCTGGCAATACACGCTTCACGAAGGGTGTCATAAACTACTTCACGAAATGTGCGTAGATACTCGAATAATGTAGCACCTGGAACGTGCAACAAGAAAACTCGAAGGAAGAAACGTTCTCCTTCTGTCAGCCGGGCATTGTGTAACCGAGCCACTATAGGTTTCAATGTTTTTTTTCGTTTCTGCCATTTTTTGTCTTTGTCATGAAAGACATAATCATATGGAATATCTGAGTAAAGAAACTGTCGAGCATCAGGATCTTCTACATTCAACTTAAACCATGCTGTTAGGTGGCTATCTTTCAATGCCCCTTCAGCAGCTGCCTCTTCCTCACCAGCTCTAAAATAAACCTGATGACAAATAGGTAAATGAACAGCTAGTCGTTTGATAGTGTGGGATTTATCATTCATGGAGAACTCGAAAATTCTCCACAATGCTTCGGGTGCACTGACATATCAAGCATCCAGAAATGTTTTAATTTCGTCATGCTCCAGACGTTCATTAATTTAATGGCACGGTCATGTCCTTTGTAAACGTATTTGAAGAGATATTTCACACTTCTTATCGTGGTACATGCTTCCAAATTTATGTGAGCATTGTATCTTTTTGACAACCATGGACAGTATGGAACAGCCACATTCCAGGTTCGTTTTTGTACGTTTTCCATTCCAGTTTATTTTCAAAAAAGAAGTTTTTTCGTAGATAGAAAAGTTCGTTGAAGATTATTATCACAGTTTGGGCTATTTCTTTTTATTTTGTATTAGTCAGTTTCCTTATGCTTCTGCCTAGATTTGTGCTGTTTATTCACAGTTGGTAGCTATATCTTTCTTTTTTTTGTTGTTAGTGTTTCTGAACTGTGATGTTTAATATAAGAGGCACTAATATTATTCCGGGCTTCCAAGCTGTTTTTAGGAATGGCCAGTTTGTGCTCCAGCCACCTGATCAGCAACAAATGCGCTCTGTTATTCAGCGTCGGCATGCACATGAGGATGTGGCTGAGGCAAGGCGCCAACAGCTTCAGCAAAACATTAATATCCAGCCACCAAATATTCAGCAGGTCGCATCAGAAAATGAACAACTTCGAATCAATAATGCTGAAAGGCGTGTTCAGTATCGTCAACTTCAAGATGATGGTCAAGGATTAGCCCGGCGAAATGCTTATGTTCATTGCATGAGGGCAAGGCACCCCGCCTCAACGAAATGCAAATCCCCAATTACATCATGTTGCTATACAAGACCAACTACCTGAGCTACACTATCTTGGTGCCATGGACAAAGTCTGTCAGTTTTGCGGTGCCAGGATGTTTGCTGAGGAAACTAATTTTAAGTGTTTTCATAATGGTAAAGTTCATTTAGATAACATTTATTATCCTAATGACGTGAAAGATCTTTTAGTAGGTGATAACAATCAAGCAAAGAACTTTCAAGAAAATATTCGAAAGTTCAACAGTTCGGTTGCTTTTGCTTCTATGGGTGCTAAATTGGCTGTACCGCCAGGTCGTGGTCCACCAGTTTTTCGTATCAATGGCCAGGTATGTCACCGAACAGGTAATTTACACCTACTGCCAGGTGTTCCTCCATCATATGGTCAACTATATATTTATGATGGTATGGATGCATTCATTGAGCGAATGGCAAGACCAGAAAATTAAGGTTGCCGTCCAGTGTCAGTCTTACCATCTATATATTAATAGCCGATTCTCTGTTTGTTTGTTTGTTTGTAAGTCACACAAAATGGTAGATGTGAACTGCAAAAGAAATCCGGGAGTCAGCAATGTAAGATCACACATAAATTATTTTTCTTCTTGTGCCCGACGTCAGTGTGAAACCATTGTATTGAGACCCTAATCAAATGCGAAAGAAAATGTGTACATCATGCGAACAAATAATAGGAGGAACGTCCTCCTTATAAGCCTTCCTCGCCTGCAGACTAATCCCCTTCGACAAAAATCCTGGACTACGAGCAATAGGTGTAGGAGAAGTACTAAGACGCATAGCAGGGAAAGTTGTCATGAAAATCGTGAAAAATGACGTGAAGAAAGCTACTGGTGGGTTGCAAATATGTGGTGGTCACGAATCCGGAGCCGAGGCTGCAATTCATGCGATGCAAGACATTTTTGCATGGAACGAGACAGAAGCTGTCCTCCTTGTTGATGCTGAAAAAGCTTTTAATTCAGTGAATCGTTAAGCCATGCTACATAACATCCAGCACCTATGTCCTGAAATCTATGTTTTCGTCTATAACTGCTATGCTATACCTGCACGCCTGTTCATTATACAAGGTATTGAACTAACATCACACGAAGGCACTACCCAAGGAGATCCCACCGCTATTGCTTCATATGCACTAGCACTTGTTCCATTGTTAACTCTTCTTCTGCTTCTCGAAAATCGCACTTTACAGGTAGCTTTTGCAGACGATATTACTGGTGCCGGCACACTTGAAAGATTGCTCGCATGGTGGAATGTCCTTACCGAAGAAGGTAAAAAATATGGTTACTTCGCAAATCCTTCGAAATCATACCTGATCGTCAAACCCGAACATCTCGAACAAGCGGAAAGAATATTTTCGGGTACCGAAATTAACATTACGTCAGCAGGAATACGTCACCTAGGAGCTGTTATCGGTAGTTTGGACTTCAAGCATGAATACATAAGCAACATGGTCAACAGATGGGAGAAGGAACTGCACCTGCTCTCTGAAATCGCCAAAGTCCAACCGCAAGCCGCCTATGCTGCCTTCGTCTTTGGGTACAAACATTAATTCACCTACGCCATGAGAACCATCCCTGCGCTTTCAGATCACCTAAGCAAAATCGAGAAGATTCTGCGACAAGAGCTGATACCCTCGATTATTGGAGGACACAATTGCTCAGACAACGAACAAAAACTACTAGCGTTACCGGTGAAGATGGGAGGCCTTGGAATCGATGAGGTTGAAAAAAGGACCGATTTCGAATACGAGGCTTCACAAAAAATCACTGAAAAGCTGGTAGAATAGTGAAGCTTGAAATAAAAAAAATTAAAGACGAACGAAACCAAAACGACCTCAAAGAAATTTTATCAAGAATGTCGCCAAAAGCTCAACGACAACATGAAATTATGTTGGACGGGATGTCAAACTGGTTGACATCTCTACCACTAGAGGAATTCAACTTCAACCTCAATGAAAGAGAATTTTGGGATGCTCTACCTCTACGCTATAATTGGCCAATTCCAAATTTACCATCCCGTTGTGCCTGTGGTGATTTATTCAGTTTACATCATGCATTAAGTTGCAAAAAAGGCGGCTTTGTCATCCGTAGGCACAACGACCTCAGAGATATTACAGCTACACTACTATCTGAAGTCTGCAAAGATGTCGAAATCCAGCCCGAACTGATTAAGTTGACTGGTGAAGTTATGCAATACACCACCGCAAAGAGAAACGACGAAGTGCATCTCGATATTGCTGCAAGGGATTTCTGGGTCAAAGGGCAAAGAACTTATCTGGATGTCGGAGTCTTCGATCCGAACGCGAAGAAACACCAGAATCTTCCACTGAAACGATGTTACCAGCTTAATGAAAATGAGAAGAAACGCCATCATAATGAAAGAATACAACGTGTGGATCAAGGCAGCTGTTCTCCTTTAGTTTTTTCAGTAGCTGGTGGAATGGCAGTCGAGGTGAAAGTTTTCTATGCGAGGTTATCCAAGAAGATAGCTACAAAGCGCAACGTTGAACCAAGAGTTATCAAAGGGTGGATCAAAACAGTGATAAACTTTTCACTCATCCGTTCGATGCTGCTGATGTTGCGAGGATCAAGAAGTCTTACAAAGAAGATCAACATGGTTGACGAAACCATTGCTGAAGTCACCAGGCGTTGTTAAATATCAATATTTATGTATAATTTTATTATTTTGTAAAATTTAATGAAGAAAAAAAAAATTGAATGCAACGTTAAGGGAAAATTATCTCGGTAACCAGTAGGGATAACTGACGTTTTTTGGGGTCCGCGATACAGGTGTGGGGTGAGGAAAATTTTGGGTCTAATTTTTTGGGGGAGGGGTCTGTGACGTCATCAAAATCTTTGAACAATAGTATCTCTGTAACGGTTGATCGTAGCGGAACGATCCCATACATTTTTTGATCAGTTTTTTGAGCTCTACAACATGGGAACACTTTCGGTTGCCAATTCCTTAATTTTATTTTTCGTGAAGTCAACGCATGCTTAACATGGGCGGCAAACGACGCCGCCTTGGGGCCTAGTTGTTTTCTAAAATTTATGAACGCTTAATTGCAAAACAATTATGTGCATTTTTAGAAGAATCTTGTACATTAAAAGAAACTATGGCTGGCTTTCGAAAATCGCACTCCAGAAACACTTTGTTATTGAAAATTTGTGATGATATCTTACGTGCAATGTCAAAAGGTGAACCTACTTTATCAGCTTTTAGCGTTTTTTCAAAAGCTTTCGATACAGTCCAACATCACACAATTATCCAAAAGCTACATAAAATAGGTTTTTCAATGACTTCATTAAAATGGTTCATCAGTTACCTTGGCAACAAATCTCAATTTGTTCAGATAAATGACTCCAAATCTTCCGCCAAAACGTCTTATTTTGGTGTATCACAAGGATCAGTATTAGGTCCACTGTTATTCAACTTATACGTAAATGACATACAGGATATTGATCCCGTTGATTCTCCTAATACATGTCAAAATACTGATGACGCCACTCAGTATGAACATTTCAAAATCGCACAACTTCAACAAACTATTCAAAGCACTGAAAAACGTCTATATAATCTGAACTTGGTCTAAAGACAACAATCTGTTATTGAATGGTTCCAAAACTAAATATATCATTTTTTCTACTACTAAAACTAAATAACGCTTACAACATTTTGAGCACACATTTTATCTTAACAATGGTGAAGTAGAAAGAGTTAACAACTGGAGGATATTTGGTATGATATTTCAAGACAACCTCTCTTGGGAAAAAACATATTGATGAACTTATTAGTTCTTGCTACAAGAAATTGTTTGTATTGAAATAAAACATTTTGCACCACAAAAGACTTAGGAAACATCTTGCAGAAGCTCTAATTATTTCAAAACTTGACTATGGCAATGTAATTTACTCTAATACATCACAAAATCATCTGATACGTATACAAAAACTACTAAAAGCCACCTGCTTTTTCGTAAATGGTTGATATAGTAATTCACTTGATGTAATTTTGCTTGGCTGGTTACTTATCAACGAGAGAGTTGACTTCTGCACAATAAAATTGATACATAAAGCTCTATACTGACATCATTTCCGTCCTATCTGAAACTCTCATTTTAAAAAGCGCCCTCGAAATCTTAGAAATAATGATGAATATCTGAATATCTGGCCCGAAAACTACGATAAAAACAACAACACTTTCATAGGCAAGGCACATGTTCTTTTTAATACTTTGCCTTATCAATAAGATCAATAAGTAATTTTAATATTTTCTCGAAGGAGGTGAAGAAATATTTACTTGACCAGGCTCAGGGAAAATATTTTCAGCGTCACCAGTGAACTATCCCTATCCGTTCTTTTTTTTTCTTTCTTCTTTTCTGTTTACTGGTTACTTGAAAATATTATGCTTTTATCTCCTTAATTTACTAATGTATTTAAAATACTAAAAAAGTTATTTGGGTTTGTATAGACCAGTCCCACGTTCACGAGTCCGATATAGCTCATCTGATTCCAATTCAATTATGTTTTATTCTATTCGCTATTCAACTACTTTTTCCCCATACAATATTAACCGACCCTATGTATTTACTTCCAGTTTTTAATATACAAATATAAAGTATTTTCAACATATTTTTATCAATTTAATATATGAATAGTTTTCAGTAATTTATTTTGTCAACTTTCTTGTTAATTTTTTGGATGAAGAGCCAGTTTCTTGTAAAAATGGATATGCCAAAATAACTTCATTATTATTATTATCATTAAATTAATTTTACGTCTATGCAACACAACACAGACATACTGTATAATAGGTTTTGTATGAATTTTGTATGAAGGTTGTTTAATTATATATCATTTTTAGTTCTTTAACCAAAATTGACAGTAATCTCATTGATGAAATTTCAACATGACAACAAACTGACATGAACAGACTTTTACAGCTTGACAAAAACAGATTTTAACTGAATAAAAAAAGTTTCTGAAAGGTATCAATAAGATTTTATCTTACTTCAATGACATAATGGCTTAGTACTACAGAAATAGAATTGTAATTATCCGACAACTAACTTTGATCAGGGACTAAATTCATTGAAAATTATGTTGTTAGAAAGAAATACTAGTGAAAATAAGTACTTCCTAATGAAGTTTATCTTATATGGTATATAAAATTACGTTAAAACCTTAACAAAATTTCTTTCTCAGAATTCAGATATTGTGCAATTGTGGTGGTTCTATTGGTAATCTTGTGTTTGTCTGGAAGGTTCCATATGGTCCTTTGGACCAAACCAGACAACATTGCTGTGAGAAGGAGGTTCAAAAACTGATCCCTAAGTTTGAATCACGAGCAACAGCTGCAATATTCCGAGAAAGTACTCAAAAATTACTGGTATTACGCCCGTTGTACGGAGAAGTCTGGTTCAGTTTTTAACTGGGAAAATAACTGAGTAATTATCAATATTTTATTTTCTCAAACTTTTGTGAAAAGTAATTACATATATTCTTCCTAATAAAAGACATCAATGTCAATGCTTAACAAGATGACAACAGGCATAAAGATGTTATAAAAACAACTCTAACAGCTAAAAGGCTAAAGCTTTAAAATAAAAGTTAAGATCGTACGGATGTTTAAATTTATTCGGAAAAAGCGTAATGCTCTGCTGTGAATGAAGATTGCTTTGCTTTTATTTAGGAACTGCCGGCTCCACGGAAAGAACTTAATTTTAAAGAAGAAAACAACGTTTATGAAATTTATTTGGTTTCATTTTTGACCCTTTACTCCATCACAACGAGAAAACTGTCATGCAGTAGCTTAATAAGATCTTACAGACTTTATTTGGGCTTGTTAGCTTTGTGTATTCATCCCTCCCTAATACTACTAGTTTATAGGCTTTCAATAGCATCAGCAATTACTGTAGGCAATTAACGAACATGTGTAGGAACTTTTAAGTGACGTCATATGGGAATAACTGAGGACAGCTGACCGACACTCACCCCCGGAATTTTTGGTAAGCTATTGGTCCAATGGTTACTTTATACCATAAGCTTCCACCGTGCAAAGTTTCAGCCATTTTCGTTATGGGTTAGAAAAGTGATAACCCTTTGAGGTGACGTCACAGAAATAATCAAGGCCAGCTGACCAGCTGTTACTCCCGGATTTTTCGGTAAGTTCTTTGACCAATTATCTCGTCATCACATAGGCTTTCTCTAAGCAGAATTTCAGCCATTTACCAGATGGGTTTAGCTGCTGCAAAATTTTGGGTCCTTGCTGGGCAGCTGACCCAGCCTTACCCCCGGATATTTTGGTAAGTTATTAAATTTTTCAAAGTCATTAAACAAGTACTTTATTCCCTGCAATTTATGTCCATTTACGGAATGGGTTACCTTTATGTAAATTTTTGGGGAATTAGGGGGTCCATGGGAACCAGACTTCCCACAGCGGGAGCAGCTGACCGAGTTAAAAATGCTTTAACTGATACTTAGTGTCCGTTGGTGATGTCAAACCTTCTGTGCCAAATGGGTTAGGCAAACATGTCACTGGCTCTTGGACTACATGTGCAAGTCGTGGATTTCATGTATATCGTGAAATTTGAACACCATGATTAGGACAAAGTCTAAAAGTCGAACAAGAGATTAATAATGTCCATGATCCTTTTGCGATTTCCCTGGGGACTGAAATACCTGGAAAACTGACAGAGAAATTGTAGGACATATCCCTCGTGAAATCAGTCGTTTCTGTCATTACTTCTTGAATTATGGTGGAAAATTGGAAACTCGTTTTACTTGTGCTAGATATAGGGGCCAACTCCCATTCCAACAGGAGGTTTAGAGATTCCGATTCTCTTGCTTGTACTTAAAGCAGATTCTACGGATGAAGTGTTAGAGCAAATGGAGAATCTGGTTAATAGCTATTACATTGAGCCTGATCAGATAGTTGCTGAGGAAGGAGAAGATGACAAAGAAGGCGAAGGAGACAAAATTGATCTTGATATCGAACTTGTTCTTGAGTCTGAAATAGAAGAGACCCAAGAAGAGATAAGTGCTCCGACAAGCGTTGACGTAGTACCAGAAACACAGACCCAAACAGTATTTGAAACCCAAGACATTGGAAGTACTCAAATAATTCCAGAAAAACAAGATGTTATTGTCATTGATGATTAGACCTTTATATTCATGAAAGAAATTTATTAAAGTTAAACTCAGTAGCTCTCTTTTACTCCTGTTCTTAATGAAGCCGCTCGACCAGAAAAGTAGTAAAATGAAAAAATGACCTTAGAAATAGCTAAAAAGTGATTTTCACTAATTCACGCACCCTTTAATTTTCGCGCACCTTTCCTGCGTCAAAATAAAAGGCGCGCAAAAATTATTGGCATTATGATACCTGCCGGCGATATTTGGGAATTCCTACTCTTCTTAAAAAGTTCAAAAGCTTTTTCTTCATCAACTTCACCACCAACAAAGTCGTCCACAAAGAAGGTTTTGATAACAGCGTGTACAAATTCAGGATCAAAATCGTAACTTTCGGCGTGTTTTCTCACAGTGGCGTCTAAAATGAAAGGCGTGCTGGTTACCCCAAATATGAACCGAGCGAAGCGATTTCTGACGATGGTCGGTTGATCTGCGAAGACGTTATCAAACCGTAAAAAACGGAAATAGTCTCTTTCTTGTTCCGTAACACTGATTTGGTAAAAAGCCTTTTCAAATCCTCACACAGAGCAACTATTTGTGAACGGAATCGTAGTAATATATCAAGCAGGAGCGGGGGTAATTGTGGACCCTTCATTAAACAGTCATTCAAACTTGGCCCTTTATCTTAAGCAGAAGCGTCGAATACGATCTGTACTTTCTTAGTTTGTGTATCGTTGCGGATGACAGCGTGATGTGGTAGATAGCTCGTTTCCTCGATATTTCCAGTGTCAGGTGCAGGTTCAATGATTCCTTGCTCAGATTGTTCCTTCATAATTTCGTTGTATTGTTTCAAAAGTTCAGGGTCTTTGCGTAGTTTAGCGTGCAGTTTCAATAAGCCATTTTTACTTATCTTAAAATTGTCAGATACAATAGGATGATTTTCCTTGAAGGGTAGATTTACCTCGTAGCGTTGATTCTCGTCGCACGTAATCGTTTCAGAGTAAACTTCGACGAATCGTTTTTTAATTTCTTCATCCAAAATAGAGTTCTCGTTCATCATGAGGTTCACTTGTGTAGTGCCAGGGGGTGGAAACTTATTCGGGTTGGCCATGGAGGGACCGTTCAAAACCCATCCAAACAGTGTCTCCATAGCAACCAAACCTTGTGAAGTTTTCAATCTTATGACATTACCCGTGAAAAAATGCCACAAGTCTGAACCAATTAACAAATCTTCTTCACCTTCAAATTCACCTTTATCCGCAAATGTAATGGAATCAAAACCTAATTGAGATGTGTTGACGACATGGGAGGGATGAGCACAAAGAAAAACACAAAGCATGAAAATCAATCTACTCATGATTAATTCTTGTTTCACAATAGGAAGCTTAAAAAATCACAGACTTTCTCAGAAATATACGTGCATTGTGAGGCTTGGTCGAAAAGTGTTTTAATTTTCATCTCTTTCTTTGCGTCACGTGTACAAATGGCTGATTTATGCAAACCTTTGCATAAAAACAGTGTTTTGTTTTAATGCATTCAGTTTATGATTTTTCTGTAAACATAAATAGCAATGTCCGTGTTTTTTCAAAAAATCTTTTCTCGCTTTCCTATCTGTTATGACAGTACGTTTATCCGACCAGTGACTGTCCTTACAAAACACACACGATAGGTAAGTTTTCCCAGAGCTCTTATTCCTATTCCCTGTATAAAGAGTGGCACCCGTGGCTGGGGGATCAAACGTAGAAAAAGGAGTGTTACAGACAGCACTTGTTTCCATCACCTTCATTTCATTGTTGATCAGGTCGAGGAGTTTCGTGAGATCCCAACAATCACCCTCTTTATTTGCCCTGTTCACATGTTTCTTAAAATCATTTGGTAGTCTTTCTAAAACAACTGGTACTAACAAAGTTCCATAATTTTCTCCTTCAACACCCAAACTTTGTAAACATTGAACATGTGTACTAATGTTATCGTACAGTTCTCGAATTCCTTGCACATCATTCTCATTTTCGATTCTTCTCAAGGTCAAGATCACCATACAAATAACGTCACAAATAGTTGAATTTCTCTACATCTGACAGGCAAGTTTGAGAGTCTACTGCTACTACAAAAGAGTCATATAATGTATTCCATTTCTTGTAGTCGCTATCAAATTTTACAATAATAAGTCTTGGGAGTTCCACTGATAGCATTTCCAGACCAAAAAATCAAATTTTTCAAAAAGCTATGAAACTATGCTCATTGGATAGATCTTTTCAATAGAAAAAAAATGAGGGGTCATACACCTCTCAACGATAAACGGTTCTAAAGTTA
Source organism: Turritopsis dohrnii (assembly GCA_027922465.2). NCBI lineage: Eukaryota > Metazoa > Cnidaria > Hydrozoa > Anthoathecata > Oceaniidae > Turritopsis > Turritopsis dohrnii. The sequence continues at coordinate 310,739 of BQMF02000399.1, forward strand.
TAGGAAATTTAGTTTGGGAAATTTGGGGTAATTCTTGACATTCTGTTAGATATTTTCCCTATAGTTTTCAACTGTAATAAAATGTCCAATGGCACCATAAAATCAGATTTTTTTAATGAAAATAAGGGTTAAAGAATATTGTCATAACTTTTTAACACTTCATAATTTGGACTTAATATTTTCAGGGTATATTTGAATAACCATGTACTACAAAAAATGATATTTGTTTTCAATGAATACCATCCATAGCAACAGGGATCTCCTCCCATAGCAACAACACATAAAAGAGGGTTAAAACAACAATTAACAGGCAGAAACTCTAAAAAACATTATAATTTACTACTTAAAACTTAGATCAGCAAAGAAGTATAAAGCTTGAGGAACCAAATTACGTATTACTTCAAGATTTACCCCAAATTTTCCCTAGCAACAGGGCAAAATTAAGCCAAAATTCACATTTCATGTAGTTACAACACAAGAAGTTAGGCATCCGGCAACTTTTGAGTTGGCTTAGATAGAAAATAAGCAAATATGAGGTTCGGTGCTTTATTTTTGTGAATTTTAAGATTTACTCCAAATTTTCCCTAGCAACAGGGTAAAATTAAGCCAAAATGCACATTTCAAGTAGTTACAACACAAGAAGTTAGGCAACAAGCATCTTTTTAGTTGGTTTAGATAGAACATAAGCAAATATGAGGTGTGGTGCTTGTATATTTTTGTGAATTTTAAGATTTACCCCAAATTTTCCCTAGCAACGGGGCAAAATCAAGCCAAAATGCACATTTCTAGTAGTTACAACACAAGAAGTAAGGCAACCGGCAACTTTTGAGTTGGCTTAGATAGAACACAAGCAATATGAGGTGGGGTGCTTATATATTTTTGTGAATTAAGATTTACCCCAAATTTTCCCTAGCAACAGAGTAAAATTAAGCCAAAATGCACATTTCAAGTAGTTACAACACAATAAATTAGGCAACTGACAACTTTTGAGTCGGTTTAGATAGGATATAAGCAACTAAGAGGTATGTATGCTTATATACGAGTGAATTTCAAGATTTACTCCAAATTTTCCCTAGCAACGGGGTAAAATCAAAACAAGACAAACAAGACGCATCACGGAATCCAATATAATTAAACATAAACATTACAATCAAACAAGAATCAAACATTACAAACAAACAAACAAACATGATAGAAGGAACACTTCATACCATCTCAAGTGACAAATTTTAAATTTTCCTTAATTTAACACTAATTTATGGAGTCACTTAATATGGTACGAAATGTTCCTCATTCCTTTTATCTCCTTTGTTACCACTTTTATTGGAGTCTTCTAACAGCTCTTCTTTCTTTTCAGCAAGCAACTGCTTACGCTCAGTTTCTGATCTTATCTTATTACAGTGTACCTGTTTCGCTGTAATTTCTGCATTCATTGAAAAATAATCAATGAGTTCCTTCAGATTACTCCTTAAAGTATCTACATCATACTTTTGATACTTGCCATTCACAGTTCCACCCATTTGCATAAGCCTCTTATCAGCAACCTTTTGTTCCAGAACGACCTTTCGATAACTGAGTTGCCATTGCAAAACACTGAGCAATTTATGTTGTGGATAACTGGAACATATCCCATCAAGCTTTGCAACAGAATTAATGTAGCCCACATCCGATATTTTTGTGTAAGATATTCTTTCTCATCAACTGATTTCTGGTACTTTATTTCGGATTCCAACTTCTTTCTGTCCATTTGATCCATCTTGAATTACAGAATTTCTCTTCTCCTTTGCCTGTACTTTTTTATCCAGTTGTACCTGTTTGTTCTCGCAATGCATATAATTTTTTCTAACTCTTCGGTTGTCTTTGTTTCGAGCCATTTGCCGGTTTTGTTGTTACTGAACATTATAACTCCACAAGCTGCTATTGTTGATAGTGTTGGTTTCATGCTCAATTTCCTATCATATTGTGCAAAATCTCGTTCTGATATAACATTCGTACTTAAACAATTTCGTGTTTCATCAATGACATCTTCAGAAGGTTGATGATAAAGCCCTCCAGGCAACTGATCCTTTAACTGGCTTTGAACCATTAGGGAGCATGTACAGCAAATTATTTCAAGACATTCTTGTGTAAAACTATCAAATTCTGGGTTTTCTGTCTCTTCAAACAATTCAACGTAAATCTTGTCTTTTGATAAGTATTTTTCTTCAAATACGGTAAAGCCTTGCACCATTTCAGAAGCATCAGTTCTGGCTGAACACAAATATTCCAACAGATTCTCCCACATTTTATTCAAAGCAAATATATGCCCAGACTCTTCAACAATACGAAATAAAGCCCCACTGACTAATTTATTAAAAATCCCCAAGGCTCGTGCAGCTGCTAAATAGACTGGATAATCAATGTCTTTCTTAATAGATACATGCAAGAAATTGTCACTGTCCAATAATCCAACAAATTCACTCAAGTGGTTACGATGATAATAGATTGCTCCACCAAGTACAAAAAAAATGTTGAAACGATGATGTAAAAATGAAACCATTGAATTTTCTTCTCCTTTCTTTTCTAAAAATGCTTTCCACTCATCTGCTTTGCCATTACGTTGGTCACCATGAGTGTAACTGGTCAGTTTGGATAACTCAAAGAATAAAGAATAAGTTCGTGACTGTGTATTATTCTTGAATCCACCATGATTGTCACTTACTTCCTCTACTATACTTTCCCATTCTTTCAGCGACTTTTCTGCATATATTCCAAGATTATGCAAAACATGCAGCCCACAAAAAACATGATGCATGCGGCTAATGTTTTCTTGTTCTTTTACTGGAAGCATGTTGTAATTTTCAACAACTAAGGGAATTACTTCCTTCCGCCACGATTCAAATTGTCGAAAGAATGCTGAATTGGTAACACATCGATCTGTCATCAATGATTTGAAATTATAAAGAATTTTCTTCACATCATCATCCATATGTGCTTCAACAGCAACCAAGCTAGACATATCTTCTAGCATCTGCTTCAAAGTTGTCATATAACTACTTGCTTCTCCAGAAAACATGTCTTCCAGACCCAAAGTAAATGATCCCTTGTTTGTTGTTACTTGGTAACCACCAATTTCATTAAAGTTGTATTTAGTGCCATCAATATGTAAGCAATTGTTGTCACTTTCCAGCAAAGCTTCTCGTACCTGCAATTTAGATACTATTTCAACCATGAGTTCAGCAGTTAAACTTTTCTTGGGCAGTTTGTCAATGTCTTTATTTGCCAACTTCTTCAAAATCAATCTGATTATACTGCTGCAATTCTCAACACTAATGTTTCTTTTTAGCAACTCATAAAATACAAATCTTACTTCATCTGAGTATTTGCCATTTTTGAAAGTTTGAATGCAATTCTCATCTAGCTCGTGGATTTTTTCCTGCAACTGACAACTTAAATTTTCATAGAACCTGACATTCTCCTTTAACTTATCTGTGTCAATTGACGATTTCCTGTCACTATTCTCCAATTGTTTTTTATAGTAAAAAACCCTTTTTCTTTGACAGTCATAATTATGGGCTATTGTGGCATTATGTCTTTCCAATGCAGTGACTTTGTCCATTAATTCGTTGTTTATTTTTGTAAGTTCATCGATTTTTTCTTGCTTTCGTCTTTCCCTTTTTCCATAATTTCTGGCATTGTATCTTACAAGTTCATCTTCCTTTTCCATTATTTTCGACCTCAAGAGGCTGTTCCTGCTTTTGAGTTTTTCAATTTCACATTTCAGTTGATTAACTTTCTTCTGATGCAGTTCATTTTGTGCTTCACTTTCATTCATTATTTCTGTGTAACACCCATTTAAATGGTCCAATTGTTCATGAAGACTTTCAACTTCAGTTTGGTAGTGCATTTCTACCTCAGAATCATTTTGCTGAGTAGGCAAGCCACTTTCATCTGGTCTTTTCTGGGTTTTCTTCAAACTCAACGGTGTGATCAAGAACTTGTTTCTTTCAGTATTTGCTTTTTTCCTGCGAAGCTTCTCTGCTGTGTTTTGTACATCCTTAAAAAGTCTCTCAGTGGCATTTGGAGAGATTTCCTCACTCATTTCAAAGTAACTACTTAGGAACTGTGAAATATCCTCCCAACGAATCTTGACTGAGGTTTTTGCTCTACATAAAGACAAAAACACCTTATTTGTAATGACACATTGGTCTGACAAAATAATGTGACCACGTTCCAATTTCTCAGTGTCAAACATCTTTAAATCTGGGAATTTCACATCATTTTTTATGAATTCCTTCCTCATTTCGGTCTTGCCATCCTGTTTCTTAAGTTCTATTTTCTTCAGGAACCTCTCATAACTTCGGCATAAATTGCTTACCTTTGACGGTTCTTTGTTTATTCCAACATTTGCAAGCATAGTACACACTGCTTTATCCCTTGAACCACCATATTTCGATGCAATCTCAAGAATTCTTGCAAAACCTTTATAGCTAATATACTCAAAGTTTAGAGCTGAATCGTATCTAGTTGTGCAGAATCCCTTTAACGCAACTTCATCGTAACTGTCTACTAGTGATACTAAAAGATCACTATCACTATCTGCATTACTTGAACTTCCTGCTATCATCTCACTTCTAACATTTTCGTGTGATATTTGACCTATAAAGTGCAGTCAATTTTTTGTGAAAAAACAAAAACAAAGAAAACAAAACAACACAAATTTAAAAAAAAAAAAAGACTTACTTAAGTTGATATCAAAATCCACTTCTGTTGGTTTTTGTATTTCATTAGGTGAACTGGCTAGTAGACACGAATCATCATTGTTAATAGATCCATCTGGGCCTACAGACAATAATAAACAGTTACAATTTCAATAAGATATTTAATTTTCATTACCTTATTCGTACTAATTTCGCGCGTACTATTATTCACGCAATTGCGCAAAATTTTCCGTTTCTGCGCGAAAGTTAGTACAAAATTTACGCGCAAAGGGGTGTTGCGCAAAAATAAATACGCGCGAAATTTGATTTTTTTTAATTTTGAAAATTACCAAAAACTGTTCCATTTTTTTGGCCTTAGTAATTCCATTCTTATTGTCTTTATTTGTTCTTTATTTGAAAAAGAGAAATATTTTTTCCCTAAAAATTCTTTATGCGCAAAAATAAATCCGCGCAAAATAAACTTTTTTGTTACTGCGCAAAAATTAATACGCGCAAAATAAATCGGATCCAAATGCGCGAAATTAAATACGCGCGAAAATTAGTACGAATAAGGTATTAAAACATGCTTTGATTTATTTTGTATGACACTGATGATGGCGCAAGCGAAAAGTTTATGCAAAAATAAATTAAAACATATTTTAATAATAATTTTTTTAACACGTATGTATTTTATTTAAATCATATTATAAAAGTAACTTACCATCATCAAAGAAACTGTTATTTAGAGGGAAAGTAAAAAGCTTTGTGAATGATTCATCTTTGTTCTGCTGTTGATTTGCCATATTCTTCACTTATTTACTTAATTCAATAATTTTTCTTTATTGAATTTATATATAATCTAGTTTTACTCTAGCTCCAACAGATGCTGATAAGTAAAAAGGCCAAGCAAAATTAATGGTAAGACACCTAGAAACTTAAAGCTATGATAAAACATAATAATAATAAATCAATTAAAACAGAGGTGATGCATATACAACTTATTTTACTCCCTGTCAAATGTTTATTTATACCGAAATCTGCCATTTTGAAATTTCAATCTTTCATATTTTTTCGAAAAAGGAAAACATTGCAATCAGGGATGAAACATCCAACTTTGAGGTGCTTTTTCTCACCGGATTGAGTGATATTTACAGGAAAATAATTACAAAGTTGGAAAGAGGAAGGATTAAAGTGTCCATTTTTGTACCGGAAAAGAAAAAACTTTTTTCGAGCGAAAAAATAGAAACTGATATAGTAGAAAATTAATGAAATGTCTTAGAAGGGCTACTCAAAACAACTTTTCCGGACGATTTTTGGGTTTCCCAGCCCTTTCTTACATAATCTACAAAGTTTGACATCAATTCAACAAGCCAATCCACCGCGCTGAACATCAAAGTGATTCTTGGTAGAATATTTTCGTGTCCGCTGGCGGGAAAAACCGGCAAATCAGATCATTTGTCACCCGTAATTTAAGTATTTCACCGAATACCAGACTGGGCAAATTAGATATCACCGGAAAGCCAAAAAATCAAAGAAGACAATAAAAAAACCGCTATCGGCTAGCGCGATCCAAAAGAAAAATAATAACTGTTGAAGTTGAGTGAATTTTCGAGTTTTTTGTATGACGTCAGGATTTTACACGGCAATCTTTGGAAATGCTATCACTGACTTTCCTCTCATGTATGATTCTTGTGAAGAAACTGTTGATCTTATTTCTTCTTTTTGCTGTTCAATTCGGTTTTAAAGTTAAGCAATATTTTGTTCACAAAATATTTCAAAGTTTGAAGCATCGATATTAAACTGCATAAGTTCAGTTTCATCAGTAGTCATGGATTGTATTTCCTCTGCAGTTGTCAAAACATTAATTTTCTTTCTCTTAATCACGATAAGCTGCGTGGTAATTTCATCTTTTTCTTCTTGTGATTCAGATTTTTCAGCGAGGGTTTTCCTGAATAGTTCTTCAAGAGCTATCCTGCTTGCATTGTATTTAGTTTTCGTCTTTTTCACTTTAGTAGCCATTTCAAATCAAAAATTTTGCTCGGTTCGACCATATAAAAACAACACTCAGAGTTCAGAGCGTCTAGTGGTACCATCTTCATGAATAGAATGGAATATACAAAATGGCGCGAAAAATTAATAAACAAAAAAGAATGTTTCACGTGGCAGGTAAATGACGTAATAGTTATCTAACAGGAGCCTTCCTGTTTTCTGCACTCAAAACCAGCTAAACACTCACCCGAACAATGTTAAGATTGCTATATCCAATATCACTACATAATCTTGTTGTATGTCACAGTTGCTTTGCATGTGAAACCCAGTTTGCACACGCTTGACCGTTTTAAGATGACGTATTTTTATTTTCTCTTGGTACTAAGTTCTACATCCTTTTATAGCAAATATGCTCAACTCACCGGGTGTAAATTACATACAATGTACATTACAAAAAATCTTCAGTTTCCAAAACTCGGTGGCAAATCATTGCAAAGTGACAACTCAAAAAGACCCTGCAAAGAAGAACATATTTATTGAATTAGTGTGATGACTATAGAAATTTATTTCTTCAACGAGTTTGATCATTAAGTTTTGTTTTTATTTGGAAAAAGACAACCTCAAACCCAGGGTCTCTTGCCTTTTCAATATACGGATAGTTTATATATCGGAAGGCAAGAGACCCTGTGTTCGAGGTTGGGAAAAAGATATACGAAACTCCATCATGATGGTTAATTTTTGTTTTGTCAAGAGAAACGCAGAGGGGTTTCGAAATTTAAATTTTAGTGAGGACACAAAAAAACGCAAAACACAACTTTCAAACCCTGGACTCCGGGACTCCGAGTTATTAGATTCATTTTTCCGCCCATACATAGTTAATCTAAATGATGCTCTGAAAAATAATACTGAATAGGTACCTTAGTTTTATGACATGAAAATGGTAAAACTTGCATTCTATTCATTCTATTCACTGCTTCCCTTAAACCCGTCAAAAATATAACTCAAATATTTACGTCATTTTCTTTGTACTTATCACTCATATTGAGTACATTGATAATTATTTAATCCCCATTATTCTGCATATTCTTTTTACATGACATCAAAGCCTATATTCACACGAGCGCTTATGATATAGGTGAAAATGCCTGAACCAGAGAGACAATTTCATCTCCAGGGTGACGATGAAAGTGAAGATGACAGTGAGATGAGCTATGACGAATACGAAGCTGGTGATGATTCTACTTCTGAATCCTCTTCGGAGGAAAGTTTGTAACAGATTTTCACAGAAAAACCTCACATTTACATGAAAAACGTTGTAGCTTTACTCTCCTTTCTTGCACTTTTCTCCCACCCGTACGTAAGCCCACCTGTATAAGCCTATAAGGACATGGTTTTTTATGTTTTGTGATGAATACAGAAGAATATGGCATACACCTGAAATAGTTACACAAACATATAAATTAACAAAAACATATAATTTCCCATTCAAAAAATGATAGTTATAACTTCTTAGTATGATTTTTCTTAAGTAAAATTATTTTTAATAATTATATAATGTTATATTAGAATGAACTCGAGTACTATACACCAAGGTATACAGTTATAGAAAAAACAATTTATTGATTTGTTTCTTTGCTCAGCATTGCTGATTTATTTTTCATTTATCTAATTCATATAAAGAATGTTTGAAAACTGTAGCTACTTTATCCTATTAGTCAAATGTGTTGTAAATTTTGTCTTGGCAAATGTCATAAATTCTAACACTACAATATAGTTGCTGTTTATTGAATAGCAAATCAGACAATATTTTTCTGCCATTACAGGTAGGTAAATGCTGTTTATAGTTTTGTAAAGCAGTCCAATTTGATTACGAAAAGTGTCAGAGATTTTCAAATTCCATCATGATCTATACTGCTTTTTTTTCTGGGTGGATTACAAGGTTAAACTTTTTCTGCATATTCTACAACTCGACAGGGTAAAGTCTAGTATGCCACATACTAATCATTTATTTCCAATTAGCAATATAAAATCAAAATCTCTAAGGACCAATTAACAAACTTTGTGGAAGTGGTCTCTTTGTAAATGATGAGATTAGATAATTATTTGCCTACTAATGGATAATGTTTGTTGTTGTTTTGGCTTGTTCAGTTTGTTTAACAGTGCCATTGGTTCAAAATACAACACACAAGGCTAAGTCAACATGGCTGAAATGCAAAAACAAAAGGAATGCATAAGAAATATGTGTGGATCCCAGCACACAACAGCTGCAAATATGTCAACTCCCATGCTTAGAGTGTATAACAAACATTTTGGTCATCTCACACTCTTAAAACAAAACTTTGGTGGAATATTCAAGCAGTTTTCTACAAATCTTCAAATTACCTACTTTTCATACCGTTCACTATAATTACTGAGTGCATTTTATTGCAATACAAAGTATAAAATTTCCAAAGGTTCTCTGGTATGCCAACCAGAACTGCTGCTTATAAATCTCACACATATTTTATTTATATAATGTTCAGTCAACAAATAATTTTTGTGTGCTAAAAAGTTGAGAAATCTTGATCTGAATATCAGAGATTGTCAAAAAGATCAACAAACAATATATTCCCATCCACAACTTACATTAATATCCTGAAGGTATTGGTTTCCCAGTTAGACAGTTGGAAGACAAGTCCAGGAAAAAATGTCTACTTACCTTTAACTAAGAATGACAACTTCGCATTTTAGTAAGCAGTGCATGTACTGTAGAAACAGAAAAATTCTTTCAATAATAGTTCTAATTCTTTTCTGTTTTTTTTGTATAAGCGTTTCATTTGCACTCGATTACAGCTGTTAATTTTCCTATGAGTTTTCGCATACTCAACACTGTGTTTTCCAAGTTGTTAGCCATTTTGGAGATTCTCTCTTTCGATCTTGTTGTGAATCTCCTACTCTATCCCTATTGTATTGGTTTGTCGTTATGGCAGCAATATATATCGATGCATTCAAAACCCAGTAATCGACAGATTCAATAGAATGCAAATGGTCTCTCAACACCAGGTTAATTCCATTCAAAACTTTATTTCAAATTTTGCTTTTGTTCTGTTTAACTGAAGTCTTTAAATGTCTCATAATTATGTGACTGTGTTTTGAGTTCACGCATAAGTTCAATATCTTCGGAACAGTTTCATCAACAATTAAATCATTGCCGTTAATCTTTTCGTCAAAATTAAAAAACTAAAACAATGCTATTTTCTACGGCTCAGATGAGTCACGTGCATAATCTCCAAAACAATATATACGATTTAACCACATGACGTGAGAAAAACCTTGCTAAAGCTGTGATACTCAGCAAGTAATATTCTATTCAAAAATGCAGCAGCCTACCTAATTAATAACTTATAATAATTATAATATTATATAATATTATTATATTATTATAATATTATAATATAATATTATAATAATTTATAACTATAGACATAGCAGAGCTCGTCGAATTTCAGAGAATCTTTTTGGAATTCTGGCCAATAGGTGGAGAATTTATTTCACTATAATTAATCTTGAACCTAAACACGTTGAAAACGTAGTTCTTGGTACAATCACCCTCCACAACATGTTTACCAATAGCCCAAAGTCTGCCAATGTTTATCGTCCCCCTTTCTATGGTGATAGCTTATCGGAAAATGGAGAAATTGTTGAAGGAGAATGACGAGCTGAAAAATCTACTGAATCGTTACATTCCCTGGAAATTCCACGAAGTGGTCACAATGCAACTTTGTATGCAAAATCAGAACGGGAAACCTTTATGGACTATTTCGTGAATGATGGGGCGGTTGAATGGCAATGGAAGTTTGTCTAATCAAAAAACAATAAATTAACTTAGTTACATTAGTTTTTTTCTTTTTTTATCTCAATCATTTTAAGTATGAACTAAGTACTATAAATCAAAGAAAAAAACAAACAACATTGTAAGATAGTTAATGATAACTCTGCATATGTCTTTCCATTTCTTTCCATTTGGACATGATTGAATGGTACCCCACTTTGACTTTGTTGAAAATCATAAGATAGTTGGCCGGCAATTGGGGTCCGGGGTTGGGGCTGATTGGGATCGAATGGCTGAACAGCTTGATACTGATGTTGATGGGAATTTCTTTGTTCTTGTTCGAACTCGGAAGACATTTCTGCTTCATATAACACATCAGAAATTCGTTTTTCGGCAATTCTTCTTGGGCGTTTGGGTAGTTGAGATAATTTTTCGTCTACATATAAAGCAAAGCTTGAAACATTTGGGGCTGGATTTAGGGGCTAGATTTGACTCTTGTTGAAGCAGCCTTTGATGTTATTGCATCAGTGCATTTGGACAATAAATCCAGCTTTCTTTCGGCAATTGTTTTTCTTTTGGGCACACATGTACTGTCTGATTCTTTATCCGCATTTTATGATCGATCTTCTACACTTTTTCTCTTCAAAGTGTCCTTGCTTTTGGCTGAACTGATCACAGGAATTAAGAATGACAACCTATCATAATATACCCAGCGACTTTCATATAACTCATCCCTTGATTGACCACTTTTGGTTGTTTTTACTTTTGACAGTTCTCTTCCAAACTGAGCCCGCAAACCATTGATTTTTGATTTTTATCCAAACTTGGTGAAATTTCTGTGTAAGCTATTTCTTTTACATCAAGCTTTGAATAGTCAGGGTGGTAGACATCCCATAAATATGAATTAGCTTCAAGCATATCAGTAAGCAGATAGATCTCTTCATCTGTCCAATCTTTCACTGTTTTAGTTTTTGGATCATTTTCTTGCTTTTTGCCTTTCTTCTTAGTCTTTTCATTACCCTTGTCAGTTTTTGTGTTCTTTTCTAAGGAGCTTCATATCTGCCAATTTTTGTATCACATGTTTACTAGGACGTAGAGCATTTCTAGTAGAGAAAACAGGTGTTATGGCTTGATAATCTGGCATATGACTTTTATCATCTTGCAACTTCGTTTTGGACTCTGTACATTTATTAACAAGAAATGAAAAAGAAGAGATTGGGATCCACGTTGGATAGTAATGTAATTAGAAATGATCATGTAACTTAACTATTTCTTGTAAAAGGCGAACATTTTTATTAATGAGGGAAAGCTTATTTTGCTTCATTTTTCATTTTGATTTTCTTCATGGATGGATTAACAGTTAATCCTACTATAAAGGATATCATTGTTTACTTTTTTCGTTGTGGCTATCGGTACAAGGACATTCTAGAACTACTGAGAAGATATACCGGGTGGTCCAAAAAAAACGTGTCCAAATTTATTTTATTTATAAAGCTTAGTGTCTTTTACCTAGAGTCGCAGAAATTCGCACCGGAAAACTATAAGTACTTTTGGGCTCAAAAACGGAAACCGGACTCAAACCAATGGATTTAGGGACAACTATGATATTTTTTCTAGATACCACTTATTTTTTATAGCAGGAAAATCGTAAAAGATTGACGTCAAAAAGGTGAAATGAAATTTGACAAGCCGAGTTTAAAACAATCAAAATTCAAACTATCAATAATTTTCACGATGCAAAAGTTGCATTGATAGACAAAGAATACAGTTTTCAAAGTTTTCATTTGAATTTCATTTTAATGCAATTGCCTTGTTTTTCAGCAACAGTTTCTAAACGAGGAACAAACTGTTTGAGAGCTTTGCGTATCTCGACCATATCTTGCGCTACTTCTGACCAGACTCTTCTTATTCTTCTTTTCAATTGATCCTCATTATCGAATGGTTGGTTAATCACAAGCGGAAACCATGACTTTCTTACTCTGTTTGTTCTTTTCATGAAACAGACTACCGTCAGGAACATCAGCTTTCTTCTCCTTACCATACACTCTACTCTTCTGATTGTTCATTGGTACCTCTAGAGTAAAATCCTTCTCATCTTGCCACACACAACGTTTGATGCTCCTTTTGCTTTTTCCAAACCTCTCTGCAAGCGCTGCAGCTCTTTCTGTGCGTCTTTGCTTCGTGGCTTCACTCATTCGTGGCGTTTTGACTCTTTTGTAATTCTTCCAACCGTTACGCTTTACCATTCTCACTACGGACGATCTTTTGATTCCTGTGTGCTTTTCTATCTCCCGAGGTGACAAATGGGATCCAGGATTGTCCTCCTGCGAGCAAATAAGCTCGTTCACAATCTTCTCATTCTCCGGCGTTGTTACAGTTCTTTTTCTCCCTGATCCCGGTTTTCTATCCATTGATCCAAAAACTTTGAAACGATTTATCAAATTTTGTACGGAGTTTTTGTGCCACTTCTTTGATGGATGCTCCTGACAAATTCGATATGCGGTCCATTGTTTTTCCACGTAATCATTTTTTATCACAGCTTTGTCTTCGGCAGAAAAAACCCTTTTTAACGCAAAAGAGAACCGGCTTCGTCCAAGATGAAAAAGTGAATATGCGAAACCGTCAGACTACAATGGAATAGCATCTTTTGAAAAAGAAGACGTTGTATTGACAAAAATTATGCGACATGCTCGTAGGATATTACTGTCGGATATCTGCAAAAGTTTAGCAAGAGAAAGAACACCCTTTTTGACGTCAATTTTCATACAACTCGAAAATTATATGCCAACTTCAAAAGTTCATAACTTTATAGCAAATGGTCCAATATGCAAGATATTTTGGATTTCGTTTGTAAACATACGAAATAATTTTTGTACAAAAGTTAAGCTAAAATGCATTGATAATTTTGGAGAAATTAAGGATTAAATTTTGGACATGTTTTTTTTGGACCACCCGGTAATATTTCGATAACTATAAGGACATTACATCAGTTATTGAATGAGTATTGTCTGAAAAGAAGATGTTTGGATATAACAACAGTTGAAATCATAGAGCATGTAAGTCGAGAGATAAAGGATGTTGGTGAAGACCGTGGTTATCGTAGCATTTACCAGCATCTGATTGAAAAGGGTACACAAGTTCCAATGAATTTAGTACGAATTGCCATGAAAGAGCTAGATCCATGGGGAGTTGAAAGAAAGTCAAGCCGTAGACTAAAAAGGAGAAAATACAAAACAAAAGGTCCCAATGATGTGTGGCACATAGACGGAAATGACAAATTAAAACCGTCCGGGTTTTATATTCATAGAGGTATCGATGGTTTCAGCAGAAAGCTACTTTGGTTAAATGTGTCTAACACAAACAAGGATCCTTTTGTTATCTCTGCTTACTATACTCACGCTATCAAAACTTTTGATGCAATTCCTAAAAAAGTTAGGGGAGACAGTGGGTCTGAGAATATCAATGTTTGTGGGATACAAAGATTTCTAGGGCGAAACGATACTGATTCATGGAATGGTTATAGCTTTTTATATGGAATAGCAACAACATTCAAGTGGAAGCTCTTAAATTTTGTTTTTTCAGTCTTATCCAAATTTCATTGGAAGAAGTGAGGGAAACTTGGAACCATCACACAATAAAGCCCACAAAGTATGCAGAAGGCCCATGTGGAAAACCTGATCTTACGCTTTTTCTTCCTCAGAATTTCAACGGAATAAATTGTGCTTTCAAACCAAAGTTAGAAGAGATCGACATGGCAATATCCTTATATTCAAGAAGACCGAAATAATTTCCTTGTCAAAGCGAATTTGTTGAATTGGCAAGTATTGTAATGAATGAGCAGAGTTTACAACATCTACGTACACGTAGAGAAGCAGAAGACCTTTATTTTCAACTTGTATCAACAATTGAACAGTTGTAACATAATTTTTTAAATGTTTGTATCTTATTATAATAATCCGCCATTGTGTGTCACTTTTTTTTTAGAGAATGATATATTTGTTTTTTTCTCACGGTCAAATCTTTCTTATTTTTTCCCTTTTCATTGTAAAGCCACGCAGACGCGAGAGCGTTTTTTTTGATTTTCCGCGATTAGTATATGCTCCTCCGTTTTGTTATTTTTGGTTTGCGCAGTGGAAATCAGTCAAAAAACGTCTTTGGGGGAGTGCGAGCAATGCAATCTTCTTCGTTCGAAATTTGTCAACGATCATTTTGTGAGGAAGAAACTTCGCGAAGAAGACGTGTTTCTTTTTGTATACGAATATTTGATTGTTTTAGGCAGCAAATCGACAAAAGAACTGACGAAGAAACACAGGTTTGTATGCACAAAGGTATTGTTACTATTATAAAACGTTTTATTATCGTGTTTATTGCTAAACTTTTACTCTTATTAATAAAAGAACACGGGTGGCACGTGTAAGTGAGTTAGTTGTTTGTTTACAATGAAAAATCACATTTAGATATACAGAAGAAGTGCAGTGAAGTTTTCAAAAATTAGCTGCAGAAAGATCGAACGAACAAAAGGTATTATTATAAAACTTTTATTTTTGATTAATAAAAGAACAAGTTAGGTAAATGTATTTACATGTTTGTTTATGTTTTAGTTATCAAATATCGCTATACAGAAGAAAGTGTAGTGAAGAAATGCAGAACAAAATGATGTTTATTTACACAGTAAGGAATGGTTTTAATTTAATTTTGAAAGATTAAATACTATAGCTTTGAATAGATATCTTATTATATGAGTTCTTTCGTTTAGTTTATATGCTACTGGATGAAAAACGAAGACGAGTGTAATTTGTTTTGGTAACCCGTGTTATTATTATTTTTATAGTAAGCAAAGCAGATTTGATTTATTTATTTACAGATCAATTAAAAATGGTCCCACAGCTATGACTGTTTTCCTTTCTGATGGCTGTGGAAGTAGGGAACGTGTTATGCTGTCAAATTGTATCTATTGACGGTGTTTGATGCTTTGTCTGCATACCTTTCTGCCAGCCATTTATGCCTTTTGTTTTGGTTTGCTTAAATATGGTTGCAGTAGTAGTAAGTATTGTAGCTGTTCTTTATTGAAATCTTTTTCTTTTAGGTCAGAAAAGAAAAAGTGTAGCTATTTATGAACGAAATTTATAAATGTATAAATGAAACACATGGTATGTTGAGAAGGTTATTTAAGAGAAGAATGGATTATGTATTTCATTTGCGATTGTTCTACAAAAAAGAAGCATTGCTGGGGTATATTTTTCTTCAGTTTATGTTTGTTTACAGCATTCATTATTTTGTGTTATGTTAATTGCTACATACATACTTGCTAGGTATATAAGTTTAGCATTATGTTTTTACTTGCTGCTTTTGATATCTTCTGGGTATTCAATTATGGTTTTGGTCAAAGTAGGGCATTTTGTTGTTTCAATTATTTTTATTAATTTGATGTTTGGTTGTGTATGCCAGTTAAAAGTCTTTATTCTGTTCAGCTCCAGTGTTGAGTAAACCCGTATTGACTCACAGTTTCGGTTGACTTTATAGACCAAATTTTGTTTTTAATTGTTATCTTTAGGATAAATGCGTACTTGAATTTGTTATAGCATGATTAGGTTTTCGGTATTACAATTCAAGTATTAATTTTTTAGGTTATAATAAAAAAAACATAAAGAAATGAAACTCATGGTTTTAATCATGACGTTGATGGTTTTGGGAAGAACAGAATACATATCAATTCAAAAATTCATTAATGGTTGCAGTCGAGTAATAACTTTGGAACAAAAGAAAAAGTTGGAAGGTATCAATTTGTTTTGAATTAACATTTTGTAATGTTTGGTTTTGTATGTCTGGGTAAACAGTTCGGTGTTACATATTGCCATTTTTTTTACATTAAAGTTACTTCTCTTCTGCGTATAAATATATTATTCTGAGCCATGTTGCTATTAGTTTCTGTTTTTAATCTTCTGAATGTAAGAAATGAATTAAAAAATTAATGCCTGTAGAAACTTTTACACGAGTTAAATTTCGCAACACAACGCATACTGAACATGGGTGGCGAGCGATGCCACCTGGGATGTTTTTGAGTTGCGATTCTATGATTTATTTTTTCGTCACGGGGTACGTACACGGGAATGGTGGATTTAACCTAATGTTTTCGAAGTTAAGTTCAGTAAAAAGTTTTTACCCGGGGTACTAGTATAGTTATAAATCTTGAAGAATTTAATTACTGTTTCATTGATTTCAAATTTTGAATTGCCGTCTTGTTTTCCATTACATTGACTCTACTTATAATCAGATGCAATTACAGATAAAAATAAATTTAAGATAGGAAATTGTTTCTTGCTACTCCACGATTCGAGAAAGTCACATATACGCTTGAAAAGCAGCTTTTCGCATTGGATCTCTATAAGCCGAAAGTTTCTCTGCAATCTCATTCAATTCACACAAACGAGAGATTATTATTGAGTCAATAAGATTGCAGGAAGTTTATCCGCCGTTACGCTAGGGGAGATCTGGGTTAACACAAATCGCCATATGTTCCCTTGCATTTTGCATATGCGCAGTAGAAATGATAATATGTGTGCAATATGAACGCAATATTATGCATAGCGATTTAACGCAGGAAAAAATAATGCAAATCGTGAGGCACTTGTAACAACAATTAAACATTGTGGAGTTGGATTACTAAATGGTCCTTTTTTTCTACCTTGGTGCTTTCTGCCCTTTTCTTAACGTTTTCACTTATAGAAAAGTACTGTATTTCCTCTATTAAGCGCCTGGGCGCTTATAAAATTTTTTCGAAAATTAGGGGGGGGGGGGGGGGGCTTATAAAATTATTTTTGGAATAAGGGGGGTGCTTATTACAGGGGAGCGGTTAAAAGAGGGGGGGCACTAAAAAGAGGAAATACGGTATTTGATTTGACATTTATGATAACCCTAGCTATAGACGTCAAGATAACATGCCGGACATCCAAACAGGCGGCCGAGCATAAACTTTATGTAAGAAATCAAAGGAAAATGGCCCAATCGCGTAAATAAATTCCCGCAAACACATAACACTCTTCACCTGTTCTCTAGTATTCTTGAAGAAAATATATTCTTGATAAAAACTGATCGTCTGAACATAAGCCGTTGGTGTCGTTTGATAAACAGATTATGTGAACAGGGAGAGTTCCATCGCAAATCGTAATCGTAAACTCGATAAACATTCCAAACTAAAGTTTATTCCAAAAGCTTGTGGACACTTTACTTTTTTAAACCTTTCTCAGCACCGATTTATGCTATATTCAAAAGTTATACACCGTTGGAAAGCTGAGAAAATGTGGGATATTCTACGCCAAAAAGTTTTTCAAATTTTTCATAAATTGAAGAAGAAAATCGAAGAAGAAAAAAAGGTCGTTTTTTTCTAAGGGTGGTACAAGCTTGATTTTTACATAGTTGGAAAGAGGAATCCTTGGCGATTACGATTATGTAAATTTTTTTTCAAAAAATTATTTATTTCGAAAGATACAGGAGGGGAAAGTGACCCATGTAAACAAACCAAAAAAATGACTTTTTTGAAAAAAACCGGGGGTATGAAAACAGTCATATAGTAGAAAGTGTCATTTAGTATTTAATCATCTTCTTTATATGTTGCGTCGTAAAACATTAGTATGAATCTTTTTTTTTAATTTCAATAAAGCAATTATATTGAAAAGAATTCACATTGTACAAAGCATTATAAATTTTACATTGCATTTCAAAAGAAGTGTAACAGATCTTCGTTAAATCCCAGAGGAAATTAAAAATTGTTACAAATTAATTAATAACAGTTACAAATCGTTTTGAATGTAAACAGAAAAAAAGTCTGTTTTCATACCCCCGGTTTTTTTCAAAAAAGTCATTTTTTTGGTTTGTTTACATGGGTCACTTTCCCCTCCTGTATCTTTCGAAATAAATAATTTTTTGAAAAACAAATTACATAATCGTAATCGCCAAGGATTCCTCTTTCCAACTATGTAAAAATCAAGCTTGTACCACCCTTAGAAAAAAACGACCTTTTTTTCTTCTTCGATTTTCTTCTTCAATTTATGAAAATTTTGAAAAACTTTTTCGCGTAGAATATCCCACATTTTCTCAGCTTTCCAACGGTGTATAACTTTTGAATATAGCATAAATCGGTGCTGAGAAAAGTTTAAAAAAGTAAAGTGTCCACAAGCTTTTGGAATAAACTTTAGTAAATACGATTGCTTAAAAGAATAGTTATACACGATAGGAGAAAGAAAAAATTTATTTGAATGCGTTTTTCAAAAATCTTTTTAAAGTGAACCTCCATATAAAAATACAATACAAAATCAAATAAATCATGAAACAATCGGGTTTTATTGCCCACAATGGGGTGATGTATGGATATTGTGGTTCGGTAAGTTGAGGTTCCAACCTAACTTGTTCCATTCTAAGCTTCATCAAGTCAATGAGTCGCTGATTTTCTTGTTCTTCCAATTCTCTGTTAACATCATTTTCAACACTTTTTTTTGTCAGCCTCTTAAGATTCATTATACGCACGATCAATTTCATTTCTCAAACGTTTACGTTCTGCCGATGATCCAATAAGAGGAGATCCAATGACATTTTCACTGCTGGCATTAGTTGCTCTATGTGCTTATAGATCTTCAGCAACAGTATCATTAGTATGTTGTTCTCGAAATGGTGGGAGTACCAAAAAATCATCATCGCTCTCACTATCTACTTATAATAATCCGCAATCGTGTGCAACACATTTAACTTGGTAAGTGTGAAAAAAGACTGGGGACGAAATGTTTCTATGGAAAATTCAATACGGCATCTTTAGAAAGTGAGTAACTGAGTGTACTGTGTGCACATCCACGATTAGTATATGCTCCTCCGTTTTGTTATTTTTGGTTTCGCACTGAAAATCTGCCGAAAAACGTCAATGGAGAAGCGCAAGCAATGCAATGTTTTTCGTTCGAAATTGGTTAACGATCATTTTGTAGCAGTAAAAACAAAAACAAAAAACTTCACGAACACGAAGATCTTTGCTTTTATTGTTTTAAAGATTGAATTAACAAGTGTAAGTAAATTCACGGAAGAACTGAATCAAAAATCAAAGTTTTGAGACTGTTTTCGTCTTTTTCCATAATTCATTTTTGACTGTTTGGTAGGCTGGAACTATACTCATGATAATTTAATAACTTTTTCTATGTTTGCTTTCCGATTTGGATAAGAAATCAAGTTTGTGTTTGTTTTTATTTTGCTTTCCTTTTTTGTTTGTGTGTATGTGTAGCATTTTGTTTATTATGATATGGATTTCATTGCTCATGGAAATCTTCTTTTCTTTATGTATATAGTTTAAAATAATTACGAAAGAATTTAACAAGTCTAAATGCTTGAGTGCTTTGGTAAAGAACAGACTATTAAAATAACGAATGGTATCGAATCTTACTTAGTGGATAAAGAAGCAACATTAGCAGGTATAATTCCGCATATCATTTACATGGCGTTTTTATTCTTCTTCATAACATATCTTTCCTTTTGTGACTGTTTGGTAGGCTGAAGCTAAACTCATGATCTTTTAATAAATATTCCCTGTTCCTACTCATATGTTTGCTTCAAGTTTGCGTTCGTTCTTTTAGTTTGCTTTTGTTTGTGCGTATATGTAGCAAAATGTTTTTATGATAGGTTTATTATTAAAAGAAATCTTCTTTTTTAGGTAAAATTAATTATGAAAAAATATATAAATTCGACATTGTAATATGAAGGGTGTTTGGTAAAGAACTGACTAATGAAATAACGAATGCTATCGAATCTTATTGGAGTAAAGAAGCAACGTTAGCAGGTATAATTCCGTTTATCATCCATATTTCCTTTGGCGTTTTTATTTTTCACTACACGCCAAGGCAGCTTTGTTTACCACCCATTATCATTAAAGACTGTATGAACAAAATTCCCACCTATTGCCGTTTGCTATGCGCCATCTTAACCAACAAATACAGCAGCCACTTCATCCATCGTGACATGAGGTTTTTTTTGTGTCTGTGTCAAAATCTACATTTTATGTTTCGTAATCACCTCTTTCTCTTTTCACGATGAACTGAAATCTTACGACATTTTAATAATGACGTTAGATTAAAAAATAGTGCCGCCTCTGCGTAGCCTTACATCAAATATGTAGGAAAAACCGTTTAAAAAAAGTTAAATATTTCACTCAATAATTATTAGAAGTGGTATGCACAGCGCCGATTATGATAACTTTTTATTTCTATAAATGTTCGACACGGGTGTGAGCGATGTGTCGTTTTGAGAAATGCAACAGTAAAAAGTTTTTACACGGGATACTAGTCTGTAATGATCTTCAAAAAACTTATATGCTTCAATTTGTTGTTTTGATGATACTGTTCAAGATTGGTATCAGAGTGCAGTTTCTCACCTGAAAAACTTCCAACATATGTTTCATATAGATATAACCTCCCTAATATGGGGTTTTTACCATCAGGAAAGTACACATCATGCAATTCTTTTTTTATTGATTCCATATTAGCGTTTCGAAGAAACATAAGCTTTCTGGAACCACCAGTACTTTTAACATACATATCTTTCTTCAACTTTTTGTTATAATTCTGCAGCCCTGCGGTTACAGTAAATTTATTCTTAGAAGAGTTTGATTTTCCATTGGAATATCCCTGACGTACCTCAGCAGCTAACTCTTCTTTCAACATTTCCCTGTTAGGAGACTCCTTTTCAAATTCCATACTTTTCAATTATAAATATTTAAATAGGGCTATAACATCACCATTGGCAGTCAATCCCAAACTGTGTAATGTTTCATCTTTTGATGCATTTATCGCATCTCCATCCATCTAAAATATATAAGTGATTTAACTTATGTTTATGGGACGAATATTTATTTTTAGAACTTATCAGAATCATATAAATTAATAAGGTGATAAAAGATTTTACGATACCTTACATTATCATATCAATATGTAACAGTGTATTACCTTGTTCTTACGTAAAATATTGGTGGTTGTTGATTCCACACCTCTTCCTTCAAAGAACTTGCAAACCTTGAAAAGAAAAAAAAAACATACCAAAATAACGGTCTTAAACATTCAAAGATTTTTAACATTGTTATACTTAGCAATGGAACAACCATGACACACACATATATATATATATATTTATATTCAATTCCATCTAGTTCCTGTTTATGTTTATTTTGAAATTTTCCATTTGAAAGAATTATGTGTCAAATGAATAAAATATGTTTTTTTTAAAAATTCCCTTGAATTTCCTTTTAAAATCACCTTTTCTTCCTGACTATTTCCCTGAAAAGCCTCGTTTTGCGGCTGATTTTGTCTTAAAAACACTATTCTCCCCTAATCATACCACCACCCAACATAACTAAGTAGATTTAATTCTTATAACGCAGTGCCTCCAAGATGCTTAACACATTTTGGGTTGTCGTCATCAACTTTGCTCACTGAACACTTGTTTCAGCAAAACTTTCCATACTCTTGCGACAAATTTCTTCAGCTACATTTTTCCTGCCTCCTGTTTGCTTGAATCCGAATCAGATGTGTGTAAAGAAACATCCTAGATTTTTTGTATTATTTTTTGAATTGCTATTTCTATGTCAAAAAGACTGGGTGGTGCAGTTCCACTAGATGCTTCTTGTTCCTTATTCCCATCCTTTTTTAAAAAGCCTTTGCAAAAGGAGCAAGTTATTCTCTAACTGAGCACTGATTCATAGTAAATTTTGGTTCTTAAACATGCTTGATTAAATCATCGAACTGGCTCCTTCTTACAGTGCCTTGTTTGTAGTTGTAAGGTTCTACTGTCAATATTTCTCTAACAAGCATTTTGTCATGTTTGTCACTCCAAACCATAGGTGCACTGTAAAAAAATGAAATACTGGCTTTTAGCTACTAGATAATAAAAGCAAAACTAGAAACACAAATTCCAAAAGACTAGTTAGACAACTTTTTGCGCTCTAGATAAAAAAATTTCACTTGGGAATCCCTTTAATATCTACATGTTAAGTACTTTTTTTAGTGAGTAGTGAAAAAAGTCTTAGGATGTGTGTTGAAAGTGCAGCTAAAATGAAGCCTAAAGCCGGATCTCCACTAGCACAGTAGTGTTTATTGCGCAACAATTATGAAGTAGTGGCGGAAAATGTCGAGTCGCGAAAAGTAGAAATGGTTTCTACTTTTCGTCGAATCGCTTCAAAATGAGCCAATCAAATAATAGAAAAATATAAACAAACCCTCTTCGGAGATTACAAAATGGCGTCACTTCAAAACATGTTCCAGCAGACTGGTTTTGATACGATAAATAAAGAAAAATTACAGAATTTTCTGCCTAGAGGAGTTAATAGTAGAGACGTTGTTGCTTCTGCTGTTGTTGATAACATCGAGGATAATAATAACACCAATATTTTTAGTAAAGAATTATTCCTAGAAGCAATTCAAAACTACAATAACAACAACAGTTTATACAAAGATAGAACTGCCAAAATTAATGCATGGAATCATCTATAGCACCAAGTGCATTTAGAAAGTTCCAACGATTTTGTAATTCCAAAGCAATTTGGTGCCATTCTTGAGGACTGGAAGGAGGTTTAATATAATCAGATAAGTTGGTCCAAATGGCTTCACAAGTTTCACCTATGATTCTGCCGACTGTTTCAGGGCTCATCCTGTAGCTTCTAGCAATTGTAGCTTGTGCATCACCAGTTGTTAAAAAACGCAATGTTACAGCCAGTCTTTCATCTGTAGAAATAGGGTTTCTGAGTTGAGTTGTTTGTTTCTTAATGGTGGGTCCAACTAATTTCAAAAGTTTCTCAAACGTTCTTGGAGACATTCTAAAGTTTTTGAAGAAAAGCTCATGATCAGAAAGTTTCATTTCCTTTACAAGACAGTGAAACTCTCCTTTAGTTTTTCTCTGCAGGTATATATTCCTCACCCAAAATCTTCTTTTAGAATAGAAGTTGATTTTTTTTCTTCGTAAATAGTAATGGAGGGATAAGAATGCACGACGTCTCAGTAAAAGGACCTTCAACTTTTTGTTTCTTGCCTTCTCCATCTTTGTTTGTTTTGATTTTTGAATTTAAGGGCACGTTTCAAGTATTCAAGTGGAGATACATTATGATGTAGCGGCGGAAAATGTCGCCCGCCGCGACATTTTCCGCCTAGTGGAGATCCGGCTTAAAAGACTTTGAAATACATTAAAATTAAAATTTAAACATAAACAAATACACAGAAAACATCAAAATTCTGAAAATGTTAAAAGTTAATGTTTAATTAGCTTTGGCCAATACATTTTGTCTGCAGAAAGTGAATCTTCAGACTTTTGACAGTATTTTATGTTTCTTGTTTGTATTATGAAATGGATTCTGGTTCACTTGAGATTTATTATTGTTGCCTACACTACTGACTTTAAATAAACAACAACAAATTCCAAAACAAATGTTTGTTTTCCATTTTTAGAGAAAGTAATAATTAAACAATGGTTCGAATCTATATGAAAACCAGTGTGAGGTTAAAAATACTCCACCAAGAATGTGGAAGAGCTTTGTAGAAGGTATCCACAGCATTCAAAAAGAATTGTATATTGTCAGGTCACTGCCACCCAGAATCCTCTTGACAGAAGAAGGAAAACAACGCCTCATAATCCAAACACTTCTCAGGCTTCTTTCAGTGGCAAGATGATACAGCCTAACTAGGCTGTACCACATTTCACTTATGAAAAAATGGACACAAGTATCAGCAGTCAAGAAAGAAACGTCTTCTGTCCAAAAAAGATAAGAAGCTAGGGCTTAAATTAGCAAAAAAAATCCAAGGAATTGCCCGAAAATTTTTGGCAGCATATTATAGCATTCGCACATTGTACGAACCCATATGTAGAAGCAAGAGCTGTATGTTCTATGGCATGGAGGAAGCCTGAGGACGGTTAACAGATTACAATGAAAGGTTGCAAAGAAGGAACTGGTGGAATTAATTTGTGGGAATTGGGTACAGCGGTGATGTGATGTGCTGTAAAAACCATCAATGGCATGTGACAGATCTTTGTTTTGCCCAGTTTATTGATGAAATAATTCAAGGTAAGACTATGTTGCCATTTTAAAGGAAAGGCAACTTTTCTTATCTAGCAACCTATTTAAAAAAAGTGCTGAAAAATAACTTTATCGTTTATCGTTTATCGTAGAACACATGGAGAACTTTGGAAATGAAAGAAATACCTCTCACAAAGACTTAAAAGATGACCTTTTGGCGGTTAAAGAAACCATTATCCAAAAGGAAGAAAATAAACGAGTGAGAGAAGATTCGTAGTCTCCAAGAAAAAGGTTGACATATCTTATGAGAACTACTGTAGAAATTCTGAGTGAATCTCTGGAACAGCATAATGGAAGGAAAAAGCTAGAGATTGACAGTATTCCTAACAATGTGAGTAGATGTCAAAATCACGAAAGAGGATGTTGAGGCCTGTCACAGATTTCCGATAGGCACAAAAAGTAAAAAGAATTAAAAACAAGAGTACTAATGAAAGTTGCCAACAGAAAAGTCGTTGAAGCCGCATGTTCCAAATCATCCACACTTAAACTTACACTAGGAAATCTGAACTTGGTTTTCCTGAGGACACGAAACTCTACTTTAATGGAAATCTCTCACCTGTTTTTCAACATATGGCTTGGATGTGTCGCTTACTCAAATGTAGACATAGAATAAATTAACAGTAAACGCATACCAGTGAAAGTTAATCACCCTCTAGAAATTATGGAGCTTACTCCTTGTGAGGGAGAAAAAGGTGGAACTCTTCTATATGTCTCTGATAAGATCAAACATTCTTGTCGTGCTGAGTTTGAATCTATTTGTTATCTACCTAAGGAACAATAAAAGGAATGCCATAGATGGATGCATTTACAGGCATCCTGTGATGTCTGTAGATGGATTCAAATACTTCTTTTCTTCTGTTCTCCATAAAATCTACACAGAGAATAAACCCATAGTTTTACTTTGAGATTTCAACATTGACTTGCTGAATCCAAATAATAGTACTGATACTCATACATTTATGGACTTAAGTTATTTTTCTATCACACCCCAAATAATTCTTCCGACTTGTGTCACTAGCAATAGATAATAATACCAAAAATCAGGTAAAAATTATCCTAGTCTTTTTTCAAGAAGTGCATGACTGGTATAAATTTGATGCATTTGTGGATGAAATAAACTGTTATGACAGGAATAAAATAACTAAACCTGAACTTATTGATGTTAATTATAGCTTCAATGAATCTATTCAAAATTTGATCGAGGTGAAATAGGATTTCCGACATTTCTAAATAGTCGGAAATGGAATTTCTTAACGATTCTGGACGAAAGTCATCCATGCGCAGAAGCATGTGCGCAGTAACTACAATATTTAAGGTGTTTCAAAATTTCCTGTCACATTGTATTGTAACGTAAGGTTTGTCAACATGAACGAGGACCTAGGGAAGACCATCCAAGATCCTGTAAGGAAGGCAGTTAGCGAAGTTATGGAAACACAACACAATGAATGCATGACAACATTTTGTTTGACAATGCTGGAAATAAAGATCAGTACCAGGACAACAGAAACTTTCTGGAAACCCTTGATGATGTAGACAGTCAGTTAGAAGACAAGAACAATGGAAAAGGGTAAGAAGCTCTTAGAATTTAGAATGAAATGTAAACGAATTGGCGATAGGGAAGGTTGCTGAACTGTGAAACCCTTTGTTAACGACGAGTTAGTATCTGACGACGAACAAGAGAAGCAGTTAAAAAGGGCCATTGGTTCTGCAACATCTTTGAGAGAGAAGTATTTTAAAAAGTCCAGGCAGACTTTTTCTAACCCAGACAACTCAAAAGATTGCGTGAAAAGCCAAAAGTGTACGGCGATAACAGGAAGGATGGATGATATTTGCTATAATTGCAAGAAGGTTGTTCACTATTGACCCACTGTTTTTTTCTTCCAAGTTGTGAGCAACTAAAAGTGCCCAGGACCGAAAAGCATAGATGTTGAAACTTTATTATTTGGATAAAGAGAACTATTACATTTAAGAAAAAGGCACTAAATATGTAGCTGATGATGAAAAGGAACAATTTCACGAATTTCTTTGAAAAACGACCGATTCACTTTCTAAAAATGTTTACCACGCCAAGGACGACACTTACCGTTCTACCAAACACCTTTGAGAAAACCAGGATTTAATATTCCTGTCTGGGGATAAGGTTACCAGTATTGTGATTATGAATAAGAAGGATTACCGTCAAAAAGTGCAAAGAATGATTGATGCTGGTATCGGGGATGGAAAATATGCAGTAGCTGAAGACACAGTTTTGAAAGATTTTTCTTCGTTTCAAGGATTCTTGCACCGTCACCTCAATAAGCACCCAGATTATGAGTTGATCAGGCTATCCAGCAATCAACCTGCTCGCTTCTTCGCAACAGCTAAGACACATTAATTTGAATCTCTTGGGGATATAACCCTCGCGGAGCTCAGACTTCGTCCCATTATCGACCAAACAGGAACGTGTTTTTATGATACCAGCAAAATGTTTGCCAAGTATTTAAAACCTTTGGCAGATAATGACTTCATAATTAAGGACACTCAAAAGTTTCCAAGCTTGCTAAAAAACCTACCTACACTGCAAGAAGACGAAGAAGACGTTAGTTACGACGTTGAATCTCTATTCACCAGTGTCCCTGTGGATCACACGATTAATTACATATGTCAGGAGATTTACAAAAACAAAAAACTAAAACCCATTTGTAAAGAATCTATCTTCAAAAAACTTCTCTACAAAGTTACCACAGAATGTATTTTCAGTGCAAACGGCAACCTTTACAAACAAACCGATGGTGTAGCAATGGGAGGCCCTCTTTCGGTGGTATTTACTGGATGCTTTTTGAATGACATGGAAAATCAAAAAGTTGTACCTTTGCAACCTAAATTCTACAAAAGATACGTTGATGACATTTATTGCCGACGTAAGAAAAATACAGAAGACGACTTATTCAAGTCTATCAACGAGTTTCATGAGAATATCAAACTTACTATCGAGGTTAACCCTGATCGTTTTCTGGACCGCCATATTACCAGAGAGCAGGATTGAAGCTGATTGTTTAGTGCTGTAAACAAAGAATCCAAATTACCGTTCCATTGGACTTCAAAAGTTCCTACCCAATATAAAAGGAGTGTCATTAAAGGTGAGCTCAATCCTGCTAAGCGACTGCTCTTTTGACTCTGAATTGGTTAGAATTAGAAATAAATTCCGTAAAGCTGGATATCCAAAGGCATTTATTGATTCTCAGATTGACTCGTTCAACTTACCTCGTGAAGAAGTTTTGATTCCCGATTTTCTCTTTGAAGAAAGGAAGAAAGTATTTATTAAAATTCCTTTTTGCCCAAAAAATGCATCTGTCATCAAAAAAGTCGTGTCGCAAATAGAAAAGTTCACACAGACAAAGTTCAGGTTGTTTATATCTGGAAAACATCCAAAGTAAGATCCTTGTTTCCTTTGAAAGGTAAAGTCAGTAATTTAAGTAATGTTATTTACAAAGGCTTGTGTTCGTGAAACAAGTTGTACATCAGAGAAACAAAGAGGAACGCCACCACTTGTTGGGGTGAGCATAATTCCAACTCAGAAAAATCTGAACCTTCCAAGCATCTTGTCCAGAACCCAACCCACAGTTTTAATTGGTCAATAATTCAACGTGCACCCAAAGACACTAGGAAACGGAAAATCCTAGAAGCATATCACATTATGGCTAACAAACTGGATATTAATGACCAAAAAGATATAAGACATTTACATTTATTTAGAAACAGTAATACATAATATACTTACGTTCTCCATTTATTTCCTTGGGTAATCTGTGTCAATACCTTCATCAGATTTTATATATATGTCTTTTAAGCTTTGTTCTTCTTTTATTATACCAATTATGGAAATTAGTACGATGTAAATAAAAAAGAGTATCATTTGTTAGTTCATTTACACTGAGAATGTAAGAGCAACTTACCAAAAGCTTCGTGCAATGTATATATTTTAACAGAATAAATGTGTTTTTATGACAGAATATTACATTTAGTTACGTAACTTTATAACTAACTAAACGTTTTATATTTTGATTTTTTGATTATATTTTAACTTCTTCAAAATTTTGATTTCTATTGACTTTGGGTTTTCTACTTACATTAGAAAGATATTGGGCAGGGACGGCGGAACGTTTTTGAAAGTGGAGGGGCTGAAGTGTTTAGTGTCTAAGGACCCGCCACCATGGTTGGGGCCAACGGGCCGATAAAATTTTGAGTTTTCGGTACTCCAGATAGCTAAAACACAGTCTAAATTTTAATATGTCAATGAAGGGTAGAACAAGAAAACCAACAATAATACATAGGCATAATAATCAAAAACATGTTTTCAAAGTTAAAAAGAAGCTAACTGACAAAATCAAAATTTATAAATCATCTTAAACACTGCCTATTTTCCTTTAGTTTTGCTTTTAGGCTTTCATTAGTCATTTCTTGAATGTTACCACATTTTGGAATAGTTACTTCAAAGTTACTCTCTAAGATGGCACTTTGATTTCTGGTGATCAGTGAACCTTGTTATGGCTTTCTTTCCAGTTACGGAATCCAGCAGACAAAAAAGCTTCTCTTTTGTTTTTGCAAACGAAGCATGTAACGCAATCCTTAACTTCATCATAATCTAACCACTTGGACTCTGTGAACCATTGAAATTGGCACGAACGATTTTGTTTTCCAAAAGCACTCTTCAGAAAAATGAATGAGCTCCCAGGTTGATTAGGTTGTTCTGCAAATATCATTTACTTTATGAACTAATTTATCTGAATTTGACGTTTTTTCAGGTACACCTGTCACCTCATTTACATCGTCGTTGATCAAATCGTTTGGACGATTTTCCGGAATCTTTTCCACTGATTTCAAATAGCTTTTGATGCCTTGATATTTTGCTTTTTTTTGTTTTCTCCTTCTCTCACAAACTTCTTACACAACTAACTTTGCTACTGAACACACTTCTCATAAAAAGGGAAAAACTGTTCTCTGGACAATTTGAAGGCAGTCAAATAAAAAAGAATATCCTAATAATGAATAAAAAAAACCCCCAGGATACCAGTAACAATTTCAGAGAATTTTCCTGCGTTACTAGCATTATCTGAGTCTTTTCTTGATCTCATAAAACTTTTTGTAAAAAAAATCATCACTTCTTGGCAAAAGAAAACTTCCACCGGGCCTGTTGGGAGATTGAGGAGTCTCAGTTGCGGAAAAGATTCAAAAAACGTTTCATACTGGGAAGAAAACACTCCACAGTTCGTTCTCAACGTAGTAAAAGATGGAAACAAACTACCATTTATCTCAAAGCTTTACGCTAAAAACAATAGTTCTGGTCTGAAGAACAAAGATTTTGTGGCAAAATCAATCATAGAACTTCTTCAAAATGACGAAGAAGTCGATTACCTCCAATAGTGTGTAACTCCTTTAACAGTAGTTGAATGACATTTGACTTATCCTGGAGCTCTGTCATGTAAATAAGTAGTTGGACGAAACAAAATTTAAATCAAGTCCGGACAGTAATGTGCAGGCTTACCTATGTTTTCCGTGATCTCCCTCCATTTGGGATTGCACGTAAATGTGCAAAATAAATCCAGGTTGCCCATTTTAGTAACCATAGCCATAGCATCTTGATAATTCTGTTGCATTGCCCTAGGACCACCCTGAAAAGAAGATGGAAGAATCACTGGTCTGCTTGCATGAAGGCCACGATTTTCAAGATAATCAATGAGCCCTTGATATTGCTCAACACGGAAATTGTGCTGGTTTTGATGAACACAATTATGACGGTCAGATTCAACTTTGAAGTAACAATCTACAGCATATTGTTGAAGTAATCTTTTACCTTTAAATATGGGGCTAAAAGCATCTCTAAATGCAAACCTATAGGTATAGTATTGCTGCATGGTCGTACGATTTTGTAAATATAAGTTCAAAGGTTTTTAATTAATTTTTCGCATTTTCCATTTACCTCAGATGGGCGACGATTTTGTTCATTTACAAGTTGAAATTCCTCAGCTTCTACCTCACTCATGTGTTTGTAAGCAGCTGCATATGGAATCTCCCTTAGAATGATGTCTTGCAAAGTTTTCATGACTTCGGGAGAACAACTTTGATTTTCTGGTCTTGCCATTCTCTCATTGAACACATTCGTACCATCATAGATATATAACTGATCAAAGGATGGAGGAATACCCGGTGGTGGGTGTAAATTACCTGTTCAGTGACACACCTGGGCATTAATACGAAAAACTGGTGGACCACAACTTTGTGGAGCTTGTGCAAAAGCAACCGAACTATTGAACATTTGAATGTTTTCTTGAAAGTTCTTTGATTGATTAGAATCACCTAAAATTTCTTTAAGATCACTAGGATGATAGATGTCATCTGAATGAACTTTACCAAGTGTGACAACACTTAAAATTGGTCTCGTCAGCAAACATCTTGGCACCATAAAACTGACAGACCTGTCTTGGCGAGTCGCACGATACAATGCATTCCGTTGAACATCACGCCTAGCCTTCATGTGTTGCCTAGCCTTCATATGTCTTTCAACTGGCTCTTCATGTTAACAATGGTCAACTTGCCTTTGAGCATTGTTGATTTTAAGTTTCTCTTCTATATCCTAGTATGCGCTGTGCATCCGCTTTTTCCACGCTTTCACTCTCTAAAATTTTCAGGTCATTTTTGTGGTCACTTATTCATAATAGAGTTTCAGACCACGGCGGTTAATATTTTTCTACGATTAGTATTACGGGAATACACTGCAATGCATTCGATCGTTTTTTTATTATCCACGAGATCTAGAAACAATAGACAACAACAAAAGTTATATTGCTGTTCTTAGGGGAAGTACGCTTTAGAACTTTTTTGATTGTTTGTTTTGTTTTTCTTATAGTATTAATAGGGTTTCTGTGTCATTACTTTTAAAATAATACGCGATTGAAGAAATGAATATCATGGCTTTTAACCGTGATGTTCTAGGTTCGTAAAGAAAATCACAATTTGACACTTTTACGACTTTCGAGTTATTTGCATTGGGGTTTGGATTCCATGAACAGTCACATCAATTTTAATCTGTTTGTTGTTTAACTGTACGCACAATTAATTGTTCTGCATATATCGTATTGTGAAAGATTTATTATGAATATTTGATGTATTTCAGATCTTCTGATTAAAAAGTTTTTCTGTGTTGAACTTAGAACTCTTAAGCCTAAATACTTAAAGATTTTTAATTGAAAGTGTGAAGAGTGTTTTTTCTGTATTGTATTTTCTGCACAGCGCATATTTTTATTTTTGATGGGTTTTGACTTTTCTGTTCTGCGCTTCAGTGTTGATTGCATACCTGGAAAAACGTTTGATCTAGATGGCGTCTGTTTAAGTGGATCATTAAATCAGGGGAACCATTGCATTACCTCTTCAATTAGATGCGAAGTTATTTGGAAAATATCTCTAGAACTTCCAAGAAAATAACTGACATTTTTACAGAGCTTTTACGTCACTAAAATGTTTGATAAAAGATATTTTGATAACGGTTGGTTGTCCCTTAACGATCCTGTACATGTTTCGGTACATTTTTTAGAGTTCAGCAATGCAGTTAGAACTTCCAAATTCGATCTCTTTACTTTTATGGATCGAATTTTATGGTACCTGCGCCTTCTGTTTCTTTTTCTTAAGGTTAGGGATTAGGGAATTAGAGAGAGTTTACAGTACTTATAACACTGATGCACCTTCTGTTCATTATTCTGTGATTTAATTTTTTCGTTACCATTTTTTGAGACGTCATTTTCAGAACTTAAACTTGTGAAATTGTTTTACACGGGATACTAGTTTTCTAATAATGTTTGGATGTTATTTTCCTGAAGCTGTTGGTGCCTTGCTTCAGCTATATCTTCATTTGCATGCCGAGGCTGAATAACAGAGCGAATTGGCTGTTGATCAGGTGGCTGCAAAACAAACTGACCATTCCTAAAGACTGCTTGGAAACCAGGAATAATATTAGTGCCTATATTAATTTAGTGCTTATAATAAACATTGCAGTACAGAAACACTAACAACAATAGAAGAAAGAAATATAACCACCACCCGCAGCAGAGTGAAGAAACGGCACAAAAAAACCTGGTGAAAGCGAAAACAGACCTTTCTTTCTACAAAGTAACAATGTAGGGTCAACAGCAACAAACTGAGAGCTAAACAACCTAGGGGAAGACCAAAACAAAAATAGAACTTGACAAACTGTTTAAATGACACTCTGAAAGCTGAAAAAACATTAACGTAGGTTACAAACCTTTCTTTCAAATATCTTTCTTTCTACTACACAGGGCAGCAAGGAACAAATTAACCTGATGTGAATAATAAAAGAGACAGAAAAGTTAATTAGAAGTTAATTAGTCCCTTAGGTTAGCTTGGAGTTTGTCATCTTTAAAATAATAAACACAATTATTACCTTATGTAATTCTTCCTCTTTCTACGAACTGAAAAACTGTAATGATGAACTTGATATTAATTTCATTGGTGACTAATTAATATACAGACAATTGCGATTGTCTATTCGTATTCGCACTGAATAAAAAACCAATAAAAACGGCGAAACAGCGATCACGTGTTAAAACAAATGATGAGAAATAGGTATTTTGAGGGTTCCTTCAATGGTCGAACTGCCGCTACATGACCATGATTAAGAAGATTTTGACCGTAAATTTTTAAAAAACAAAACACTGACTAAAATTTAAAGTGCGATGCACGATTGCGGATTAGTATAATAAGAGTTTTGTATATTCCACTCAGTTTCGTGTTATTAATTACTCTATCTGCTGAATAAGCCACCGAAATAGCAATTCAATTAGATTTTTTTATAAGCAATTTTCTCAGATTTGTCAAGTTATAATGCTATGCATCCAAACCTTCAGATGTGTCAGACATGATTTACTCAGACAATTCTGTACATCTTTACATGTATGCATACAGCCTGAATTGTCTGGGTCTTTCATATACGAAACATAAGTGCAAAAACTAGGTAAATGTAAATTCATGTTGAATGTTAAGATAACTCAATAATTGCCCATTTTAAAATTTTGGCACCAATACCAAAATTAACCCTAATGTAGGCAATTTTGCCTCTTTATTGCTTCTTTCTTTAAATCTATATATTAATAGCCGATTCTCTGTTTGTCTGTTCGTTTGTTTGTAAGTCACGCAAAATGGAAGATTGAGATGTGATCGAAATTATTCCTTTTTTTGTGTGCGACAATAGTTGGAAGCAAATACATTGCAATCCCAATCGAACGTGACTTTTTTTGGCTGATGAACTAATAAGAATAACGTTTTGTTTTTATTATTATTGTTAGTTTTATATTCCAAGGAGTATGTTGACTACGTTGACTTTGAAAACAATACATCAACTAAATACAAAGTAACTAACTGATTAAACAGTTTGGACAAAAAGCAGCAGTGGCAGAACGTGGCAGCATGTTTGCTATTGTATCCTAAAGTCTCTGCCTGACTGTTTGTAAACTGTCTGGGTTCACTTTTTTATTGAGCAATTAAAATGTCTAAAAACCGATAAGTAAAAAAAGAGTATCATGCAAGAAAAAAAATTTTTTTGCTTTTCTTTTAATAACTTAATTTCTTTCCTTAATTTCTTCTTCAGATAGAACGTTTTTTTATTCACTTTATCCATTTAGCATGTGCCTTTTTTTTCTTTCCTCCCGTGTGATCTTTTTAAGAACAGAAACCATTTCCCCCTTATGTTTGATAGCACCCATGTTAGAGCGCGTAACTTTTTTAAAACAAAAGCTTATAAAAAGTTGAAGTTTTCTCTCTCTATGTTTTGAGTATATTGTTACCGTGATAAAAGATTGGTTTTACCAGAGGTTGTGACTTCGAATCTGCTTCTGGTTGAACACAAGTTGTACGAGCCGTTCATAAGGAAATTTGACGTTTGTCGATTAGTGTTCTTTATTGGGCTGCCAGAGAAATGTTTTTACATGCAACAGCTGTAATTACCCTTAGACTTATTACCTTACCAATAGCCATGAAAGTTTAATTGATCTTCAGATGAAGTAAGATTTCCCTATTTCCTAGGTAAACCAAAACTGAATTCATTCTATTCAGACAAATCTCTCAACTATGACCTGAAGATAAAAATTGGTGGTAAGAAACTTTACCCCTCTTTACATATTAAATATCTTTGTGTGATCCTTAATGAAAATCTCAACTGGCGCCAACATGTCAGTACCCTTGCAATTAGGCCGCACAGAGCTAATGGAGCACT
The DNA here is from genome assembly GCA_027922465.2 of Turritopsis dohrnii. NCBI lineage: Eukaryota > Metazoa > Cnidaria > Hydrozoa > Anthoathecata > Oceaniidae > Turritopsis > Turritopsis dohrnii. Next base: position 345,568 of record BQMF02000399.1, read on the forward strand.
ATGTAAATTAACATATTATGCACCCAAACATACCATAATCTCTATCTATCATGCTATTTTTTCGTCACATCTACACTATATTTGTCAAATTTGGGGTCAGCGTGATACAACCAACACTAAATGCATCCTTGTACTGCAAAAAGCTGCTGTCCTAATCCTAACTTTCTCAAATCCTATTGCACCCTCTTGGCCTCTTTTCAACAACCTTAAATTACTAAATATCTTTGACTTTGTCAAGTCATTGAATATTCTATTTATTCATCAAGCCTTGAATCTTAAACTCCCTCCTTGTAGTGCAACCGAGAGAAGTGACACAGTTTGTAACGTTGAGTGAATGTATTGTTCAAATTAAAAATGAAAATCATACAAAATTCTAAATTTACATGAAATTAACTTTAAGATAAATATACAAATGAACAATTTGAATGAAACTAAAAATATTTAATGTAAAAATGACTATTGGACACGCCCTAAACAAAATGGCTGACAATGAAAAGAGACAAAAATACTGTGAAAACTGAACAAATAAGACCAACACACTGAGGCAAACACTGAAAGCACAAATGTAAATAAATGAAATTTTTTGAGTACTTTATAAAAATCAGTTGCATATTTCAGATGCACAACAGTCCCCGCCATGGGAGAAAAATTCATCAAAAGTTATTAAAGTCAATGAATACAGCAGCTTTTTGCCATTTCGTAAAGTTCATTAAATACATCTGAATCATCGACAGAATGAATCAAAACAAGGTTTCATACCGATCGTGTCTCGTTTGACCTTTTCATTTTCATTCTGGTACATTACTGTCACTTTGCGTATGTTACCGTCAGCACCAAGTTCAACATTGCTCACCATACCGTACGTGTAACGTTTCGAGAGAACGAAATCCATTTTTGTGAACAAGACGATGTCACTAACTTGCAAGTTTCTGTCTTGATGGAACCAATTGCTATGTTTCATCAACTTGGGAACGTAATTTACGAGCTAGTTTTCAAACCAAGCATCGTAGATCTTTGAGTTTTCCTTGGGTAATTTGGTAGGACTGCAACTTTGCACAAAGTCTCCATCAGGGCTTCTTTCGTTATTTCGACCAAGGATTAATCTGTTCGGCGTCAAGAGATCCTTCGTTTCTGTATTAGTTACATTTCCAGCGACAAAAGGAATATCATTAATCTAATTCGCGATTACCACTGCAATAGTTTCCCACTGGAGTATCAAAAGTCTTTCATTCTGGACGGTTTTTTCAAGTGATGAGTTGATTTCTCTGATTTTGCATTCAACTTTTCCATTTACATTATGAGCTCCAACCAGACACCTCTCAAACTCGACTTTTCGATCTTTGTGAAGAATGGCTCTGATGTCAGTGAAGTTCAATCTGATATCTTGAGTTCCTTTGACCAACTGACTTCATTCATCACAGAATAACTTCTTTGGAATATCTTGAGGAGAAGCATGTGAAGGACTGATTGAACGAAGTTGAGGAGTAGTCATCCATTACATTGATCATCACTGCAGATGTGGAGCAACAGCAATATACAACCAACCAGATTTGGATTGTGGTTCTCTTGTCTGCTGGACTTGTATGGGCCACTCAGGTCCACTTGAGTTTGATAGAAAGCTGGCCCGATTGTTAGACTGCTACTTGGAATGGGTCCCATGATGGCTTCGACAGTACGTTTCTCAAGATATCTGCACCTTTCATATGACTTCTTTATCAGCTTGACCAGGGCTCTTCCTTTGATGATAAATGTCTTCCTTAACAATTGTCGAAGTGTTTAGTGACTTTGTCGGACCAATGAACTTCGTTGACAAGGCTGTATGCAACTGGTGAATGTCGATCCAAGATTGGCACACAAAACTTTGAAGATGAGAGATCCATCATTGCATCAGTGAATCTTCCAACGATCGTCACAGTGTTTTTGAAAGAATTCGTCCTTTGTAGATCAAGATGCCATCTTTCAATATCGAGATTGGTTCATACTTCTTTGGATCAAGGAACTTTATGACTTCATTGGTAGCTTTCTTCATATAGTAGTTTTCAGCATGACGTATCTCTTCTTCAGTGAGTGCATGAATTGACGACTTGAGAATTCCACTTATACGCTTCTTTGATTTGGCATTGTGGAAAAATCTCATCATGTATGCCATGATTCGAACAACGTTACTTAATGGCTTGGAATTTGGATCCATGAGATAGTCTGAAAACTTTTATCGCTCTCTTACTTCCTCAGGAACGATTGATTTTGAATGATGAACTTAAATGTAAGACTCTTTGTGAGCTTCTGAAATTTGCTGTTCGTTTAAGCGTAGGCCTTAACCATGCGTGACTGGGAACAGTGAGGAATCAACAGGCATCCACTCATGACCATTGATCCACGTCAAATTATTGTTGACATTATCAATTGTTGCAGTAGCTAATAATGCCAAGCCTTCTTTTATACCATCTCCAATCGACTTCATTGACTCTGCCATGTTTTTTCACTTAATCTGTTTGTTCAACAGACCGCTTCATTATTGCTAATTGCTCATTTTTAACTTTCAGTTCATCCTTGGCTAAGTCAATGAAAAGCATGTCATGCTAATGGGATGAAATTTTATTTGCCTCTTCTTTATCAGATGAGTTTTGAAATGCTCGAGATTGTTCTCTGCCATCATTAACAGGAGAGTCATCTTCCTCACTAGAAAATCCTTCTTGCTCATCATCGTTATCATTCATAGATGACCTTTGCTTTTCAATAACATTTACAGCAGGGCAGCCATGCCATATTTCCTTGAGAGTGTCAAAAGTCTCTTGTATCAGTTTCCAGATCTTGCATCCACAGTTTTTTTGATTTCAGATCTAATCTTTCTTATCTTATTCTTGACCCTTGCATATCATCCTTTCTTACTCAATTTTGTGCAATGCCAAATGTATTTGCAGTCATATTCTGCGAGCCAGTGTCTTTCAGATAATAAAGAGTGATGGCCACTTTTTTTTCTGCTGATAATGCCCTATAGTTACGGGATAGAAGGTTTGGAGAAATATGAACTCGAATTTCATCAACCAAACTATGAAATTCGTTGTATGAAATACGAAAGTTTTTTCTCCACGTCATGTCAACTGTTACCCTCGATTCCATGTTAATCCACCATTGAGCAGTTCTTCCTGGATTAAACCATGTCTGTCTTTTTTTTCTATAGAGTATTTTTTGCAATGCTCTTCTTTTTTTTCTCTTCTTTTTTTCATTTTTCAACAAAGAGACTATGGTACATAATTGAGAAAATCTTAATTGTTCTCTTTTCCATATCAGGACGAGATTTCGAATTTGCAAGAGAACAACTGGAATAGCTGCAATTGATATTTCCAGAAAAGCTGCTACTTTTGCTTTCTCGTCCGCCATATTAATTATACAGTAATACAGTAATGTCAATTTCGCGCAAAAATGAGTCACGTGACTAGGCTCGAAAAAGCCCAGCTGGAATTTTCACAGGGACAATAAGTGACACTGCACACTTCAAGTAGAAGAAAACACACACAAGTAAACTTCAAAATAATAATCAAAAAACATACAAAAAACCGGAAAGATGAAGATCTGAAACATAATGCTATGACGAATGATGGTTTTGATTAAAAAGAGATTACCAACACAAAACCTCATGATCAGCTCGCCATCCCACTCTCTGGAGCACGAGGCAAATAGTATGCGGGCCGAAAAAACGGCCGGTCATATTTTGTGATGAATATATTAGCAACAAATTAATTTATGCGCGAATAATGAAATAAAAAAGCGCTTTTAGTGCTTATATTTATTGCTATGATACTAAAGCAATTTTATTCAAACAGTACTTATTATCGCTAAATTTGTCAATGTTAGCGATAAATCTAGCGCTACTTCTCAGCGCTATTATCGCTTGTAGTGATTTTCCCTTGAATCATCACATATAGTGAACGTCCGTCATTTCAAACTCTCATAATTCAAATCTTTCTTAAATTTGAAATAATCCCCAGTCCTTGGAAAGGTTTTGTATTTGAATTAGAGAGGCTCAATTGCAGATGTTTTAGGTTCTGGAGATAATCGTTATTCAGAAGAGAGCCAAGACCAGTCATCAACACGTAAATCACAAAGATTGCCTCCCCCCCCCCCCCCCCCCCCCCCCCCCCTCCAGAACCGTCATCAGAATCTCGTCTTGTATATCCCAATGTTTCAGGAAGCAAAAAAAAACAAACTTGTTATCAACCTGATAAAATTTTAACACAGAATGCAGCAACTGCTATCAAACATGCAGCCAAAGAAAAGTGACCGACTTTATATAGTGAAATTGCATGTGATTGACTTTAGGCTATTACCAAGGAAAACCTCAACCTAGCAGCGCTGCTACACAAGAAAATAAACGAAAAGAAGAATTATACTCAAGATCCAATTACAAAGGTGTGAAACAACATGTCTGCGATTCTGTCATTCTTGATAAAAAACCTGCATCAAAGAAACTTTTGTGCTAAATATATGGAAAACTGAAGTTGCGGTTACAAAATTATTTTGATGAACAGATTTGTTTTCTCAGTCAACAAAATAAAACGTTATGTGAAATCGTCATGTCAAGTGAGTATTTTACTATTTTTCATTCATTCTGAAGAGAAAACAATTAAAAACACCGCAAAGATTGACTGAAAGTATGGTACTCAGGAAATTGAACACTTACTAAACAGATTTGAAATTTCCACTACAAAACGATTTCCTCTAAAGTATTTCGCAAAAATCATTTTAAAAAAAGAAAAATTTGAATATTACAGTCTGTAAAATATCACCAGTGGCTTTAAATTTTCTAAAATGGTCAATTTCTAGCTATGCAACTACCTACTTGTCAATTTTTATTGAAATTGGCTAAGTAGTTTTTGAGATATAACATTTTATAGTGACCAACCCCAAGCTAGAAAAAACTCAATATCTATGCTTCAGACCACGGAAAGATCCTAAAATAGCACTTTAAGACTGCTTTATCTCAATGGTCCAGATGCGTTGTTCATGTCAAAAGGATCCCAAATAAATCTACATTTTCGAGAAAACACCACAAAATGTTCTTCAGAAAAAATTTTTTTGGTTGATTTTTGAAAAAATCGCAAAAAAAAATCAAAAAATTGATTATCCTGGTCTGCAAAATATGAGTGGATGAAGGAATTTTTTGAAACTTATAGTTATATAACTACCTGTTTCTAAAGTTTCAATGAAATTGACTGAGTTGTCCGTAAGATATAATGTTTTTGAGTGAGCAACGACAGGCTAGAAATCCCATAAAATTTGCACTACTGACCCCTTAAAGACCCCGGTAAAACCTAAAAGCCACTGATTTGGCCTTTAATAAATAGTATATATTGGAGCACCCAAAAATGGATATGGCAGACTTTCTATGAAAAGGTTGCATGGCGGTGAGTCATTGCCTGGCCTGATAAGATTGGAATATTTTTGTTTAGTGCAGTGGAATTAGCCCAAAAACCACTCAAATCCAGTAAAAAAATGAGTAGGCAGCTGAAAATTGGTAAATCCCCATCCGTAGCCCCTGGAAAAGGCCAAAATCAAAGATAGCAGATTTACTGATTATTTCACAATGTTTAGCTGAAGTCAATTGGGTTGTTCGAACCAAAGATACAAAAATCTACTATCATGCAACTTTAATAGCGGATCAAACTTTCAATGTGTTGCTAAAAGTTGTCTTTGTTTTGTCATGATCAGATCGTATCTAATAAAATCTAAGTACTTATATGGTATAAAAATAATAATAAATCCAAAAGAATAACAACAGAAGATATCAGGGGAATATAATATCCTTAGTTTTTTTATATTTACATGTTCTTGAGAATGTAAAAAATGTTTCCTTCATCTGCCTGATCAACAGCAGCGTTAACATTGGCAACGTTTGAAGTGTAATTACCTTGTATGCGTTTCTTAATGCTTCCCCACGCTTCATATAAAAGTTGTTTTAAGTTTTTTGAGGTGAAGTTTGAAGATCTTGTCGAAATGTTTGCATTTCGTAACCAATTAAAGCAAACAATTTGTCTGAGACTAGATGGTCCTCTGACCCATCAAGGGCATTCGTAACGAAAAGCTTTTTGAATACTTCAGCAAAGTTGTTGTAGACACCTCACCTAACGATCCGCTGGGAGACCACTGGTAGTTGACATTTTCAACTGCTACGGTGGCACAGATTCCCTTCCCTTTAAGAACGAATTCTGGCTGCAAGTTAATGTTTGAAATACTTAGGACTTGCAAGAATACGGTTACAAGTTCATGTGAAAGTTTGTGGTTTTCTTTGATGAATGTGTCTTCACCTTTAAATGACATGCTTTTCTCCTGCGAGCGGCATTTGGTCCCCGTTTATTATCGGAGGGTCAATTCCATATTTCTTCATGAAAAACCTTCTCACTGTCCAAACGTTTTGTAGATAATCCTTGAGTCTAATGATCAGATCGTCCTTCTTGATGGAATACCGCTTGTTCGGCCTTCTTAAACTTAAACTTTTCGAAAAAGCCATTCTCCATAAAGTTGTTGGGCTTTTAACTTGAACATACGGCAAAGTAAACGCCTCTTTAACAACTCTCCTACATCTACAAACCAGCGGAATAAGGCTACCCTCACTTCTGTGGCTTTGACTTTTCGACCAGAACCAGTTCCTCTTGCTTTTTTTGGTGGATGCGAAGAAGGGTCCCTCAATTGCTGCAGGTCATTGAACGTTAAGCAACCTTGAGTGCTCTTACAAATTCTGGATTATTATTGCTTACATCTTTTAAATCTCGGTAAAATGATCGAACAGCCTTAGCAACATAACCCTTTGGAAGGCTTTATCACCACATGTCCTTTCCTCTGGTAGTCGTATTTTGTCTTCCCTTTTTTCCTTCTAACTTCGACATCATATTCTTCTTGACATTTTTCAACAAGTTCTCAAAGCTCCAATTTCTCTTCATTATTATATTGATTTCTTTCAGCTCTCTTAAATTCTCTTAAGACGGTTGCTTTTACTTACACTTCTTATCTACAGCTAACATATTCACACACTGAAACTTAGTTATACAAAGAAAAATCTCGAGAAGAAAAACGATGCAATAAAAGTTAATCACGAAGGTAGGATTTGTGTCGCCAATGAAAATCAGAAGAGGAAAAGAGAGAAAAAAGGAAATGAATGAGATAGCATAGCTTTATAGATTGGGTTTTCTGTAACGTCATGATATGCGATATACGTCACAGTATACAAGGAAAAGAAAAAAAAGAATTTAAAAAAAAGAGAAAATGAATGGGACAAAGTACACAACTTTTGTATGAAAGAACCAAAAATCATAGTTACTATAAAACAATCTAGAAACGCAATAAACTTTTGTCTTGGTTGGATTTTTTCGAAAAATCAATAGCCAAGGGGGTCGGAATAAGAATGTCATGGGTGGAAAAAAAATCGAAAAATTAATTAGCGGGGTGGGATGTCTATTAGGCACGAAAGAGTACATTAAACATTTTAACCAAAGGTGGATAGAAGAATAGAAGCTGAATACAATAGTTTATTAGAGATTCACACAGCAAAATAATTACAGTGTTATATTCATGATGCAGTCATTATATTAAACGTCTGAAAATATACCAAACAAACTGTACGATTACACATCCCTTTCATTTGGACATTTTCAAAAGCAAGTTTATTTCACCCAAGCAGAACGGAGCACAAAATTGAATTAAGGGGCTAAAAACAGTATATTTAGATAAATATAATGAAAATTGTCAAAACTGAATTCACTAAGAATGCAGTTTCCTATAAATTCATGGTGCTATTCCAAGTTATAATTTTCCGCCCTCTAGGTTGATTTTCGTCCTGCACTTCTCCTGGACTTCTTCCTCTTCTTGACATCCTTTGACACCTTTCCACCCAATTGGGCTACCTATATGGGTACTGAATATAAACTACAGACCGGAATGAAAATTCCATTTACCGCCCAGGATGCTTGCTTACGGAAGAAATAACACCAGCAAAGGATAGTGTTTATTCTATTTTAGGAACTCGATATTTATTAGGATATATTTATGTCAAAAGTTTAGAAAGGATGTCGAACCTTATGTTTCAAGAGTAGTGTAGTTGACCATTAATCATGCATGATCAAGAAACGAGTTTGCATAATATTAAGATACTAGCCGCCAAGGCTCGTACACAACTTGTGTTCAACCAGAAGCATATTCGAAGTCACAACCTCTGATAAAATCAATCTTTTATCAGTGTAACAATAAACTCAAAACGTAGAGAGAGAAAACTTCAACTTTTTATTAGCTTTTGTTTTAAAAAAGTTACGCGCTCTAACATGGCTGCTATCAAACATAAGGGGGAAATGGTTTCTCTTTTTAAAAAGATCACACGGGAGGAGAGAAAAAAAGGCACGTGCTAAATGAATAAATCGAATAAAAAAAACGTTCGATCAGAACGCTTAACAATTAAAAGAAGAAATTGATTTATTAAAAGAAAAGCAATAATAAAAAAAAAAAAAAAAAATTTTGTTTTGATATGATACTCTTTTTTTACCTATCGGTTTTTAAACATTTTGATTGCTCAAAAAAAAGTTCACCCGTCTCAGACAGTCAGGCAAGAGTTAGTGGCAAACCGAACATATGCTGCCACGTTCTGCCACTGCTGCTTTTTGTCCAAAATGTTTAATCAGTTAGTTTCTTTGTATTTAGTTGATGTACTGTTTTCAAAGCCAAGTCAACGTGGAATATAAAAATAACAATAATGATAAAAACAAAACGTTATTCCTATTAGTTCATCAGCCAAAAAAAGTCACGTTCGATTGGGGTTGCAATGTATTAGCTTCGAACTCACGTCGCACACCAAAAAAGAAATAATTTCGCTCACAACTTAATCTACCATTTTGCGTGACTTACAAACAAACAAACAAACAAACAGACAGACAGAGAATCGGCTATTAATATATAGAAACGTTTTTTCTTTTTCATAAATATAATCATAAAATTCTTTTCTTAATATATATATATATATATATATATATTAAACTTGTAAGCCTTGCATTTCAAAGACGAGATATATAATAAACCATAGAAGTCATATTTTAGATATTTCGACAATTACATGTCTTCATCAGTAGAGTGTATGTACAAGTAAAAATTGAGGCGTATAAATATAGAGAAAAGCTAAAAATCATTCAAGTGTGAAAAATCTGGTAAGCGATAATGTTGAAAAGAAATCTGAATAAATAAACAAAATAGGTCCCAACAGAAAAACTAAATTGTGTTAATCACTGTCCAAAATAAAAGTAATAACCAATGAAGGAGAGCTTGCCACACTCTCATCCTCTCTCACAGGAATCTCTGCGTATATATATATACTAGTAACCCGTGTAAAAATTTTTTACAGGTTTTAATCGATGCGAGCTGAACAGAGAGAAAGGCATAGTATAATGAATTTTAGTATGATAAAGTTCCTCAATTGTTTTGAATGTAGAATGTTTAGAATGTAGTATCCCATGTAGAACACGGGTTTTAATTCATCCAAAATAAAAATACGCGCTGTGCATCCACTTTTTTCACTTTTTACATTTTTCACTCTGTAAAATAAATTGAAGATGAAATGCAATGGTTCCCCTTGATTAAAAATATCTAACGTCAATACAGAAAAAAACACTCTTCACTCTTTTAATTAAAAATCTCTAGGTATTCCGGCTAAAGCATTTTTAGTTTACTATCAACACTAAAGTTATGAACAGAAAAACTTTTTAATCAGAAGATCTTGAAACACATCAAAATATTCGTAATAAATCTTTCACGATACGATATATGCAGTAGTAAAAATAAATTGTGCGTACAGGTAAACAACAAAAAGATTAACACACCCCAATGTAAATAAAAGCCAAACGCGAAAGTCGTAAAAGTGTCAAAATGTGAATTGCAAACAATTGCGATTTTCTTTACGAACCCAGAGCGTCATGATTGAAAACCATGATATTCATTTCTTCAATCGCGTATTATTAGAAAAGTAATGACGCAGAAACCATATTAATACTATAACAAAAACAAAACAAACAAACGAAAAAGTTCTAAAGCGTACTTACCCTAAAAGCATTAATAAATCTTCGCGCAATACTAACTATTGTTTCTTCATCTCGCGAATAATCAAAACATTTGAAACGATTAAATGCAATGCAATGTTTTCCCCTATACTAATCGTAGAAAAATATTAACCGCCGTGGCCTGACACTCCATTATGAATAAGTGACCGCAAATACGACCCAAAATTTTAGAGAGTGAAAGCGTGAAAAAAGCGGATGCACAGCGCGTATTAGGATATAGATATATGTAAATATAAACTTTTTTAAAAAAAATATAAACAACTTCTTATCTTTAGTACAAAATAAAATTGTAATTCCTATTTAGTAACTGTAGTCTACTGTCTTCTTCAAAATCTGAGGGACACGTATCAACAAAATATAAAAGTTACAGCAGAAGAAAATAATGAAAAGATATTCGTGGATTACACAACTTTAAGGATAACCAGTTTATAAAAGTACAGAAAGCAAACTAGTACAGAAACAAAGTAACGAAACAAGAGAATTTATTACAACAAACTTTCAATGACGTTGGCTTTAAGTTTGTCAGTAAGTTCAATACAAATCTCCACATAATAAAAGAAGGCAATAAAAGAAGGATTTCTGGCAACAACACATTCTTTCAATACATGATAGTGTTTATTTGAGAATATTTGTTTCCAACTGTTGTGTGTAGTGATGAAAATGTGATCCTTTTCTTTGTGCCTGATACAATACTTATTCTCCAACTCTGAGCGGTGGACTGATGATGGTGTGACAATCAGTTTGCCGTTACATCCCCCACATTTCCTGATATTTCCTGTTATTGCAATCAGCTCGAACATGGTTGAATACAGTTCAGTGGAAACAGGTCTTATCGGTTTAGTTACAATTTTCATCTTCATGGCTGAGTTGCTCAAATGGGAAACTTGGTGCGATTGCATCTCCCAATGTTGGTCTTTTTTGCGGCGGGGTCAACATGATTAGATCATCCGTTTTCTTAGGTCCACGTTTTCTAGGACCAGATTTTCGACCAGCATTTGTATTAACATCAATTGTGGTTAAGCTTGTCAGATTGTGCTTGAAATCCTTATCACATTTGATGTGGTTGTTCTTATGCACAGAGACAGTTCTGTATCGAGCACTGTCACACTTCACTATAAACTGGCCATCAGAAAAACCATTTTTTTCCCTGTTCTGCTACAATTGATCGTGCTTTGTCTTCCAGATTACAGATATCTGCTGTGGTGAAAGTAGTGAATAACAGAGAAAATGGGTTACTTTTATCTAATCCTTCTTTTTGAGGTGTTGTAGCTTCTGCAAAAGATGTTGTCGGGGCTTTCGGTACTGGTGCAGATGCAGCTTTATAACTCGAAACTTCCTGGAAGCTCTTGCCGTCGATGTGGATTTTGATGATTTTCTTAGACATTTGTTGTCTTTGTTCCTTGCCTCCCTTAAAATAATCTTTCATACAGAACATTTGGTACTCGGGCCGAACTACATTTGGACCTAGAAGTTGGAAGAATGCTCTGCATACGTTTTTCCTCTACGCATCGATAAGCGCCTTCATATCTTGGAGAAAAGTTGCGATGTTCTTGGCCTGAAAATCATTGCACTTCTTGATTACGCTGTTCACGCTTTCAATCGGGTTGGTTGTTTGTGTTTGGTCATCATATCCACAATCTCTACTGACTTTAACTCTCATATGTTCAAATACATCACATTCAATTTGGACTTTACGTAAAGAATTGTCAGAAATGTTTTTGTACATTCTTCGAACAGCCATAACATCATGGCTTTTTGTGGCTTGACATGGGACAACTTCTTTCACTAACCCATCTAGGCCCCATTTGATGCAATACTTCTTTTTAGACGTGTCAGTCTGCTTCCAGGCCTTCAAGCTGTCAGACATTATGTCTTCTGGATGATCTAAGTTATTCAAGTTGACAATCAATTGAGAGTTCGTAGAAACTCTGCAAGGAGGTGATGTCGATATCAAATCTTTGTCGGTCTTTGAGATATTCATCAAAAATGGAATAACATCTATATGGGTAATCCCTTTCATTGTCTTTATTTCAAAGAGACCATCAATATCAGCATACCATGTGCTATGAAAGCATGAAAATTAAGAAGTTGATTGTTTATTTTCAAAAGTTTGGTTATTACAAAACCTTCATGTTTTGAAACAATAGGCAATTGTATTAAACAATAACAACTGCAAAATCCAGGATTATTATCTAATTAGTTCCCGCAAAAATTTGTACCCTTAACGTACTTTAATTCTTGGGTAAGATAGTTGTGCCATTACAGTTAATGAATTCAATTTTTTACTAAGTAAGGTTCACAAGGTAAAAATAAGAAAGTGTCAGGTACAATAACGATCAAATACTTTTAAGAAATGTTAAATACTCCATACGAATGTCAGGAATAAAAATAACTGGCATACTTTTCTTCTTCATAAGCAGGTGGAATGTCATTTATTACTTTATTTAGCCTTTCTTTCAGTGGTTGTACCATCCTAAAATGGATGAAAATTACTTAAGTCATTCACCATTTTTATTTTGTGGTTGGAAGGAAACAAAACTTTTCTTGGAAAAAAACAGAGCTAAAATCCTTTACAATTTAAATGGTTTTTAGAATACATAAAAATATACTTTAATATGCACAACATTCTTTTCTTATTTTGATTTAGCCATTAAGTTGCAAATTATCTATCATTATCCACATTTTAAAGGTATCAATTAAGAATATCTGTGCACCAAAATCAAATCTGCACCGAAAAGCAGAAAAACAGTTTTAACCTTAATAGAGATGATTCAACATTTAGAAAAGTTCTAGGCTCCAGTTCTTCAAGATAGCTGAAGTCATTGAGCGACTGTAAGTCATTTTTCGTAGTTGGTGTGTGATGGTCAGGACTAAAAGGAATGAATTTTTGGATAGATTTCAATAATTAAACCAATAATTAAATTGTCCAAAAACAAAGCACCTCGTGATAAACTCTCTTCCATAGCATCAAAGTTAGTATTCAGAAAGGAAATACTGCAAAACTATTTGGAAGTGCAGAAATTTTTGCAGATTTTTCAGACAGTGAAATACTTATTCCCAGAAATTTACACAGGAAGGAATTTTCTTAAACAATATTTGGAGATAAGATATGTTGGCGTATTCTCAAAAAGCCGAAAAATTACTAAAATTTCCTGCCAAAATTTGTAATCTTTTAAGTAGTTTTTTCTTTCAAATATTCAGGGGATAAATTTGGTAAATTGTACCTACCTGTACCTATACCGTTGTGTTGAACTAAACAGTGGTTGAAATGTCGGTGTGACAGGAGATGGAGTTGAAGTCGAGTCACTATCGGCCACTGATTCAATGTTTGAAGGCGAATTTGGAGCCAAGAAGCAATCAACTAATGCTTGGGATGTTGACGGTAAAGGCGAACTTGGTGCAGAGTCACTATCAACTGAGTAATCAGGGTCATCTAATATGTGAAATGTAAAATAAATATTTTGGACAGAAATCTCATCATTCCAATTAAACATGCATTCATTTTTCAGGTTGTTTAATTAAATGACTTTTGGGGGCTGCAAACTAAGTCCTCAGAAACTCTTTTCTTATCAGCATAGCGTTTATAAGCATATTCAAGCTCAGATTCCCAAAATAAGCATATTGCTAAAGCATAATCTCAAGCTGAGAAACACTTTCTTTTTCACTAAAAAATAACATCAAAAACTAACTTAGATACTTGACTACTATTGTTTCAAGCTTTTCTCATACATAACCAAAAACATTCCAATCCAGTTATTCGAAAATACAAAATTTGATACCTCTGCAGTGCTGATTTGATTAAGCTAACTGAAAACTAAGCAATATAAATATTTCTTGTTTATGCTAAGGATAGGCTTAAGCATATTTTAAAGCTCAAAATGAATGAATGCTTATAGCATATTGAGCTTGAGTCAAATTTTACTGTATGCTTATAAAAAAAGAGTGTAATTAATGAATTTTCAAAACACGATATTAACAGAAAATTCAGAATTTCAACCAAATCGGCACATTTCTGGCTTCTCTGACACCCCTTGAAAGTTCAGAGCTTTTTGAGGAATGGAAAATAGTCCCCAGGGGAACAAATATAAAAATTTCCAAAGCATGAAAAAAAATAGAGTTTGATATTCAACAAATTAAGAAGTAACTTTAACCCTTCCAGCATTGCATTGTATTACGTAGTATAACCTCATAGTAGCCGGGAAAATGCATACCAAACTTTTTACTTAATCAATAAATAGAAATCTATATCCTAATACGTGCTGTGCATCCAGTTTTTAACTTGGTAAGTGTGAAAAAAGACTGGGGACGAAATGTTTCTATGGAAAATTCAATACCGCATCTTTAGAAAGTGAGTAACTGAGTGTACTGTGTGCACATCCACGATTAGTATATGCTCCTCCGTTTGGTTCTTTTTTGGTTTCGCACTGAAAATCTGCCGAAAAACGTCAATTGAGAAGCGCGAGCAATGCAATGTTTTTCGTTCGAAATTGGTTAACGATCATTTTGTAGCAGTAAAAACAAAAACAAAAAACTTCACGAACACGAAGATAGTTTTTTTAAAACGAAGATCTTTAATTTTATTGTTTTAGTCGTTTTCGGAGAAAGATCGTATCGTAAAGATTGAATTAACAAGTGTAAGTTTTGAGACTTTTTTCGTCTTTTTCCATTTAATTCATTTTTGACTGTTTGGTAGGCTGGAACTATACTCATGATAATTTAATAACTTTTTCTATGTTTGCTTTCCGATTTGGATAAGAAATCAAGTTTGTGTTTTGTTTTATTTTGCTTTCCTTTTTTGTTTGTGTGTATGTGTAACATTTTGTTTATTATGACATGGTTTTCATTGCCCATGGAAATCTTCTTTTTTTAGTTTAAAATAATTACGAAAGAATTTAACAAGTCTAAATGCTTGAGTGTTTTGGTAAAGAACAGACTATTAAAATAACGAATGGTATCGAATCTTAGTTGATAAAAAAAGCAACATTATCAGGTATAATTCCGCATATCATTTACATGGCGTTTTTATTCTTCTTCATAACATATCTTTTATTTCTTTTTTGACTGTTTCGTAGGCTGAAGCTAAACTCATGATCTTTTAATAAATATTCCCTGTTCCTACCCATATGTTTGCTTCAAGTTTGCGTTCGTTCTTTTAGTTTGCTTTTGTTTGTGCGTATATGTAGCTAAATATGTTTTTATGATTAATAGAAATCTTCTTTTTTAGGTAAAATTAATTATGAAAGAATAAATAAATTCGACATTGTAATATGAAGGGTGTTTGGTAAAGAACTGACTAATGAAATAACGAATGCTATCGAATCTTATTGGAGTAAAGAAGCAACGTTAGCAGGTATAATTCCGTTTATCATTCATAGTTCCTTTGGCGTTTTTATTTTTCACTACACGCCAAGGCAGCTTTGTTTACCACCCATTATCATTAAAGACTGAAAGAACAAAATTCCCACCTATTGCTCTTTGCTATGCGCCATCTTAACCAACAAATACAGCAGCCACTTCATCCATCGTGACATGAGGTTTTTTTTGTGTCTGTGTCAAAATCTACATTTTATGTTTCGTAATCACCTCTTTCTCTTTTCACGATGAACTGAAATCTTACGACATTTTAATAATGACGTTAGATTAAAAAATAGTGCCGCCTCTGCGTAGCCTTACGTCAAATATATGTAGGAAAAACCGTTTAAAAAAAGTTAAATATTTCACTCCCTAAATTAGAAGTGGTATGCGCAGCACCGATTATGATAACTTTTTATTTCTATAAATGTTCGACACGGGTGTGAGCGATGCGTCGTTTTGAGAAATGCAACAGTAAAAAGTTTTTACACGGGATACTAGTAGAATATATTCTCTTCCTGCATTCATCATTATTAGAGAGATTTTTTAGAGAATCACAGACACATGAAACTACACAACACAACACAAAAGATTTTTGAAAGTCAAAATGTGAAGGTAAGTTGAAACATTTACAAGGCTTGAAACTCTCTTGCAATAGGTATGAAGATGTACTCACCCATAGCAACCTTTGCCAAAACGTGTTCAGTTCTGCAACTCCTTACTGCTACTCGTGTCATCCACTCAGCTTAAACTTAAAACTAAATTTACAGACTTAAATCTTAAAACTTAAATAAATCTCAGAGGATGTTTTGTTGAAATACTAGCAACATAGCAATCATTATTTCCAGTAAAAATAATAAATTAGTATGAATAAACATTAAACCTAATGAAATTTTAATGAGTCTTTGTTATTGTTTTCCGGCAGAAGTGGGCGCATACGCTTGTCTTTCAAAGTAAAGCTATTTGTCATGCAAGTATTCACTGATAACATCTCGGACCAGTTTTCCATGACAGGTATTATAAGTGTACATATGGTTTATCTTGTACATATATACATATGGTTTATTATGGTGTTCACAATTATAACATCTCCGTTCAACGTTCGCTTGTGCCAGTACAGCTTCATTTTCTGTTTCTTGCCGACTGTATTAATCACAAGCTTCTGTTGCCGAAATTATATGCCTACGGATTTTCTAAATCTGCATTACGTTATGTCCAAAGTTATCTACAGTCCAGGTCTCAGTACATATGTGTAGGAAATATTTATAGTACAACCAAAGATATTTTGATGGGTGTACCCCAAGGCACACTGTTATTTAATATATATATATATAAACAACCTTTTTATGTTTCTTTCTGATCTTCATGTTTTTATTTACAACTATGCAGATGATAATACGTTGTATACTTATGGCAAGGATCCTTCTGCCGCTATGAGATGTTTGCATGGCAACATGTCCATCGTTTCGTCATCTTATAAGGATAATGGACAATTGAATCCTTCCAAATGCAAACTTATTGTTCTTAAAGGTTTTAAGAAAAAGTATGACTTTAAATATAGACAACTTTATTTTGAAAGAAGTACAAGAGGTGAAACTTCTAAGCATCATTATTGACAACAAACTCTCTTTCAGGAAGCATATTGATTCGCTGCAAGAGAGTCAGAGCCAAAATTGGTGCCTTGAAGTGAATTTCACCATATTTTTCAACCAAGGTTGTTGCAAATGTTTTTGTATCTTCTGAACTATCTTATTGATCTCTCATTTGGTCCTTTGCTGGGAAGGGGAATCTTCAGAGGCTTCAGAGGATGCAAAATAAAATAGAGAAAATTTGTTGTGATAGTCCACATGTGTGCATTCATCCAATAAATTGTGAGTTCTCCTGAAAGAAGTGTGTAAGACTGAAACAGGTCTCAACCCTTCTTATATGGAGAACCTTTTCAACTCTTATGCCTGCATTCCTGAATAATAAACAAGAGGCCTCGGGGCCTAATGGTCAGCGCGTTTGAGCATGTTTAATGTACTTTAAACATCCATTAGTGTGAACAAGCGTAAGTCAATCACCTTTCAGAAACAGCAGTTTAAGATTTAATTCCTAGAGAAAATATGTACTATACATAGACTCATTATAATGTCCCTGCTACAGAATTTTTTTATAGAGTTTATAAGTTTCAATGTTCATGAAACGGTACAAATAGGCTGTTTTAAAGATTTGTGAATTATTCATGAGTTGGGTTAAAAACAATCGTGAAAAACTTAATGATTTAAAACCCAGCTCTATTTACAATAAGATGAAATAAAAATATTCGCTTTTAGAAATCATTGTTATTTCTACAGCTGACATGCATCATGCACGTATCGGTTTCGAGGAAACACACACACACGCACAAAATTTCAAAAGGAAATCCAACAAAAAATGCTTTGCATATTTACAAATCGTGTTAAAGAAGACTTGAGATAAACGTAAAAAATAATATTAAAGATATACCGATTCTTTAAAAGGATCCCAAGGTCGTAATATAAATTAATACTATTTTAAAGAATGATAGCCAAAAATAACGTTAATTAAAATTTTCGCTCTTGCAATTAATCAGAAGTCCAGTATTACTTGATTCAAAAGACGTTTTTTACGTACTCTTCGTCCGCCATTATTTTTAGCTTGAACTCTATTTTTAACTTGATGCGCCAGTCCTCTTAGCCGAATTTAAAGTTGTGAAGTATCATTTGAGTAACGGCTCACATAATAAGTAGGAAATGTCTGCGACATCGTACCAATACAAGCCAGGAAAACAACAAAATATAAACGAGAAATCAAACGATGAATGAAAAGATGTTGGGAATGTAGAAGATGATTTTATCTACCAATTAAACGCTTTAAATTTCCAACAAAATACCGCGTTTAAATAGCGACGTGAATCTCTGGTGTCAAAGTTCCCATTATTGCCATTATCCATTGCATGTCTGCAAACCAGGACTGTTTATTGCTGTACTAAGATTGATGAAATAAATTACAAAACTTTTTCTGAACATAAAAATTTATTTTTCTTCGTCACAAAACATTACTTTTCTTCTTTGAAATAAATCGAAATGTGAAATATTTTCTTGATATGTCACCTGTTATAATCTAAAAATCAAAGTATTGCGTGCATATTCTTTGATAAACTCCATCCTACTGCCATTTAATTCTTTCTTTTAACGCAAATTTCCACTAGACAAAAAATGTATTTGTAGACATGGTTTATGTTTTTCGTTTATTCTCCCCCCGCGACATCATTTGAGGCAGAAATAACCACCCCCCACAGCATTTTCCGGCTACTTTCACGGGCAGAAACTTTCGCGTGTGAAGAAGTGCGATATTTATGGAATAAACTTTCCGTTTGGCAGATTTGGGAACAAATTTCACAGAAAAAACTTTCCTGAATCGAAGGAAAAGTTTGTTTTCGCGTGAAAAAACTTTCGCGAATGAGCAAAAAAGAAACCAAATTTTTATAATTTTTCTTTTCTTAAAGTAATAGACTATAAATAATTTTCTTCAACTTTCCATTCAAAATCTGTTTCGTCTTCGGTTTCTCCATCTTCACGAAAAAACTGTCGCATTTTGCTGTTTTGAAATTTCTAAACGCATAAACTTTCACAAAGAGATCCAAAAATGCGAAAAACCCGGATATCTCTGCTCATAAAGTAAGTCCAGATTCAGCTTTAGACTTGAAAGTTTATAACTGAACATGATGGTCCATTCCAGGCAACATGCTTGAACAAGGATGTTTTGTACTGTATCATGGATGATATTCCGTTATCGTTTCTATGGCGCAGTTCTCTGCTTCAACAACACTTGTTTCATTTAGTCCACATCAATGTTTCAAAACCTAATAGAAAGAAAGATAGAGTAAAAATAGTGAAATTGCAAAATGAAGATTTAAACATGATGGAGGAGGGAGATAACCACACAGTGGGTATAAACACTTACTTCAGATTGTTGTGCTTTATACGATTGATCTACTGACGTTCTTGGATTCACCATGTTCTGACATGTAAATATTGACGTGTTAATTAAGTTATTGATTAACTTATTTATTCGTTGCTTCGCTGGCGGAGAATATTTCAACCGCATGTCATGACTTTTATCGAAACAAATTTCTTCGAAATGGTTTGAAAGGAATATATTTATTACGCTCGGCAGGTTACAAGAAGAAAAGCATGAAAAGATATTTTACTATTATTACTCGATTGATTATTACTCGATTGATTATTACAGTTATGAGCAACACAGTGAGGAGCATTTTCGACTATGATTTCTTCTTGACTAATATTCAATCTATTTCATGGAATATTTATTTACTTTTTTTATTAACAGGTTACATCACCTTTTTTTTATTATCTTTCACATTTTGTACATTGTGAAACTGGAATTTTACGTGTAAAAACCGAGTTATAAATCGCTCACTTTTATTGTGAAAATTTCATGGTGAAAGCAAGTGTTGTATTTACATTGATAAAAGACATATGCTACTCAAATCATACGTCACAAAATTTTAAACAATGGAAAAAGTCTGGGCGCTAGAGATTAAAAATACTACGAAGAAGAAGGTTTTTTAAAAGCTTTAAAGCATGCAGAAAAAATATTTATAATGTGATTACCTTACGATCTAAAAAACGTTTGAAAAAACTGAAACAAGAGTTCCTACTTCATTTTTTAAGATAAACAGTATTATTTGAATAATCTATTAGACCTGGGGATCCCTTTAAGATATCAGAATGATGGCGCATGTTGGTGCGGTCACGCTGCGAGTATTGTTGGCTTTATTTATGATTTTTTGTGTAAAAAAACCAAGTTTTGTATCGAGTAGTATTTGTTATGGAGTTAATCATGAAGAATCTCCGCAGGAATCCTTTATTTCGTCATCGTTATGGGTTCGAAAAGAATTTTCTGGATTTTATAGACAGAAACTTAGTCGTCGTGTTTCTTTACAATTATTGTTATTACTTGCGGGAGACATTGAAACACTACCTGGTCCTACAAGAAACCCATCGACAGATTTTACAGCTTTTTCTCAAAGCAAGGGTATTAAAATAATTCATCAAAACATTAGAGGTTTATTCAGTCGTCTTGGAGAGCTTTCTGTGTTTTTAGAAAAATACAAAAATATTGATGTGATTACTCTCTCAGAGACTCATATTCCACACAGTAACAACGATAGTGTATTTTCTATTAGGGGGTACACATTCATATCGAAACCCCGACTAAATGGCGCAGGTGGAGGTGTAGCTATGTACATATCAGAGAGCTTAAAGTGGAAACGACGAGAAGACCTTGAGAAAAATTCTTTGGAACTTATGTCTATTGAAATATTTATAAAGGGTGGCAAGAGTTTTCTGGTTTCAACGGTTTACAGACCCCCGGATACGTCAGATTATCTTCCACAAAATTTTGTCGATGTGCTTGAACAGTTTATTATACGCGCAAATAATGCGTTCACTGAAGTAATTCTCATGGGTGATTTGAATGTGAACTATCTCGAAAAGAACTCTCACAAAGACATTAAATCTATCTTTTCAATAAAAATTATGAACAATTTGTGAAAACAGCAACACGAATTACAAATGAATCTGCAACGTTGATTGACGTTATCCTTTCAACAATGAGTAAAAACATCTCTGCGATAACAACCAGTCCCATGAGTCTTAGCGATCATGATCTTGTTGGTTGTATTAGGAAACTAAACAGTCAGAAAACGAAAGCTAGAACAATCAGATGCAGAAATTATTCTCATTACAATCCTAATGACATGAGGAGGGAATTAAACGATGAATTACTAAACCCGTTGTATTCCATAACCGATGTTAACCAATGTTGGACATTTTTTCGTAGCAAATTAACTGAGTGTTTCAACAAACACGCCCCAATGATTACAAAACGTGTGAAGGGGACTTTTTGTCATTGGTTAACGAAAGAAATTAAGCAAACAATGAATCGTAGAGATAAAATCTTGAGAAAATACCGTCGAACCGTGGACTGGGTCCTATACAAACAGCTGAGAAACGCCTGTACATACGAAATAAAAAAAGCTAGAAGTCAATATCATCAGTCCCTTATTCTAGAAAACAGGAAAAATCCGAGAAAGTTTTGGCAAACAATAAAATCTATATTTCCGGGAAATAAAATTACAAACAAGGTACCCACGGAAAGTAACTTTTTGAAAGCAAACAACTTTTGCACATTCTTTTCAACCGTTGCAAAAACTTTGAAACAGAAAAGCTTCCAGTTGAAAACGTTTATTTGGCAACCTACATCAAAAATCGAAAAACGAACTGATACAACATTCCAGTTTACGTATGTTTCAGCAGTGTTTGTTGAGAAGCAATTGAAAAAGTTAAAACGTCATAAATCCACAGGGATCGATGGCTTACCATGTGGTATGTTAAAGGATGTTGCACATGAACTAGCGAAACCACTTGCATATCTAATCAACTTATCCTTACGTTCTGGAAAAGTTCCAGCTGACTGGAAAGTTGCACAAGTAATTCCATTGCATAAAGGTGGTGATTCATCTGATTACAACAACTTTAGGCCGATTTCTATCCTACCAGTTCTGTCAAAAATAATGGAAAAAGCAGTTCACGATCAGCTGATGACCTATCTCGAATCAAATCATTTATTGTCAGAGAACCAATATGGGTACCGATCGAAGCGATCTACTGAAATGGCGACAACTCTGCTCACTGACGAAATCAGAAAGTCGGCTGATAAGGGTCATCTTACGGGTGCAGTTTTCCTCGACCTCTCCAAAGCTTTCGACACCTTAGATCATGCTAGACTTCTTGAGAAAATGAATTCATACGGTATCAAGGGACTTGCCTATACATGGTTTGTTGATTATCTTTTCCAGCGGTCTCAAGTCGTAAAGTTGGGTCAAGAGATCTCTACATCATGTCCGTTATTGTGTGGTGTACCCCAAGGGTCAATTTTGGGACCTGTGATGTTCTTGTTATTCTTCAATGATTTCAGTGATTACGTGAAACACAGTAGAGTGCTTCAGTTTGCAGATGACACCGTGATCTACGTATCGGCTAGTGACGTGAACGAAATAGAATCTAAACTAAACTCTGATGTTGCTAGTATCTCTGACTACCTTATGACTAACGATCTTGTCATAAACTTGAAAGTTGGAAAAACTGAAAGTATGCTTTTCGGTACTTCGAAGAAGATCTCGAAAATACCTCCTGACCAAAGACAGTTGAGATTGTTTCACAACAATGATATGATCAACTTCACTACAAGCTATACTTACCTTGGCACGGTTCTTGATCCAAATCTCACGATGAATAATGATTTTGACAAAAAGTACAAAAGGGCTTGCTCAAAACTCGGATTATTACGGAAATTGATGGCGTTGCTGACGAATGAAGCTGCGCGTATGGTGTATTCTGCTGTTATAGTGTCAGCTATACGTTATAATTGCATTGTTAATTTAAATCTGAACAGGACACAACAACAAAAGCTAGTATCCTTTGAAGAAAAAGCAGATAGAATTCTGAAGTGCAAAACTGTCCCTATTAAGAATGAATTTGAAAAGCAAGCAGTAACACTAGTCAGAAAATGTATGGACAATGATGTTTGCAGTGATTTTGAGAACTACTTTAAAACGAACATGCACCAAATCAACACCAGAAATAAAGACATTCTCTTAACGCTGCCGAAAGTTAGGCTAGAGTTTGCCAAAAAAGGATTTTTCTTTATGGGAGCCAAAATATACAACTCCCTCCCAATTGAGGTCAGAAGTAGGCAAAATGATTTTAAAAAGTACGCCAAGGCTCATTATAATTAGACCTGCATGGGATATCTTTTGGTCTCTACCTTATTCTTCCTTACAGTGTCATTGCGCACGTTAAAATGTCGGATGCAGATCTAATTTTTAATTTTTCTATATATGTAATAAAGTAAAATTTTTTAAGATTTTTTAAATTTTTTTTTTTTTTTAACATGAACACACTTTTATATAGTTTTTAAAGGACACATATTAATAGCAGAATTTATTTTCTGAAATGTATATATCCTTTTAAAACATTCATAATAATAATAATAATAATAAGATGCATATGCATGTAACTTCTTATATATATATATATGATGCCCTTAACATTTTGAATTCTATATATGCTGCCAATCTTCCTGATAAATTTCCTAAATCAGAAGCATGAAAATAAATTTATATTCATCAATTGATATTTACGTATAAGAAAAAACAACGGTTGTTTTGTTTGTACTCAAAGTTTCATGTCTGCATCGCAGACAATCTTCAGCAAACTAAAGCATTAGATCAAAAACTATAATGTGATGGTTTCATTGAACTGACGTCAGTCATTGAGTCCGTGTTTGAATGTTAGTTGGTGTTTTCTTCTAAGTCTGCACTTGGCCATAATTTTAGTCTGCTCTGATCTTCCAATATTCAGCATATTTATCAATTGATACAGATATTATGTATGATGAACCAATGAATCAATCATGTAACATTCATGTGAATGACATAAAACATCAATTATTTTTGGAAACAATATTATATTACGTTTGGTCCTTCAGAAATCAGTGATTATGACACATAAACCATATATATGCTTTAAAAATTCTATAAATGTATGTATATATATCTTTCTAATTACAAATGAACTTCTTACATATCGTAAACAACATGAAAAGAAAACAATCATGAACAATACATGATCTAAACTGACAGACATCTGCACAAATATGCAATCGGAATCAGATATTGTTTACAGTTTGCAGTCTTTTGAATTTGTGCATGGTGATTAGGAAGGCTATTCGTAGCAATTAGTAAAAGTTAAAAACTGCACGAACAAAGGTATAAATAAATTGTATGTATATATTGCTGCTGAGCTACCAAATTATGGCATAAAAATTCATTTAAATGGCTAGAGAAACACAAAATATATGTGATGTAGTAGACAGATAGACATTAGATATTTGGGCACCGAGAAGGACTACTGAACTGAACACGTGAGCACGTGAAGAGAAATTCCTTTTCTGGTGTTTCAAATCTTGCATGTTCTTAACTCAGCCGTCTATTGTCGTTGTTGCATTTAAAATGCCAGCAGACGTTCTTGCTTTACACAATGCATTCCGAACGTGAACTTCACGTGGTTTTTATTTACGATTTTAAACCAATCAAATATCAGTTTAACAATACACTCAAAACGCAGAGAGAAAAAACTTATCAACTTATTATTAGCTTTTATTTTACGTGCTCTAACATGGGTGCTGTCAGAAGTTGGTGAAAAAATGGTTTCCCTTAAAAAGATCCCACGGGAGGAGAAAAAAATGCACGTGCTAAATGAATGAAGTGAATAAAAAATGTTCGATCATAGATTAAAAGAAATCGATTAAAAAAAATTAAGACAACTATTAAGACAAAAGCAAAAAAAATATTTTGTATCATGATACTCTTTTTTTACCTACGGTTTTTAAACATTTTGATTGCTCGAAAAAAAGTTAACCCGCCTCAGACAGTCAGGCAAGCGTTAGAATACACTGGCAAACCGAACATGCTGCCATGTTCTGCCACTGCTGCTTTTTGTCCAAAATGTTTAATCAATTAGTTTCTTTGTATTTAGTTGATGTATTGTTTTCAAAGCCAAGTCAACGTGGATGATAAAACTAACAATAATAATAAAAACAAAACGTTATTCCTATTAGTTCATCAGCCAAAAAAAGTCACTTTTGATTGGGGTTACAATGTATTTGCTTCGAACTCACGTCGCACACAAAAAAAGAAATAATTTCGCTCACAACTCAATCTACCATTTTGCGTGACTTACAAACAAACAAACAAACAGACAGAGAATCGGCTATTAATATATAGATTAAGAACTTCTTTACGATCTTTTTTATCTTTAATCCATTTAACATTGATC
This sequence comes from Turritopsis dohrnii, assembly GCA_027922465.2. Classification (NCBI taxonomy): domain Eukaryota; kingdom Metazoa; phylum Cnidaria; class Hydrozoa; order Anthoathecata; family Oceaniidae; genus Turritopsis; species Turritopsis dohrnii. The sequence goes on from BQMF02000399.1 coordinate 370,937, forward strand.
AAAGGAACTTCGGACATCTACAGTAGGTTAAGCCTGGCATTTTGAATTATACACTTTTATTTCATGTAAAAGGATGCACGAAGTATATGACCAAATTTGTATTTCAAACACATCCCACATTCGCGATTTTAATTACAAATAGTTTCCATTGAATATGTTTTGGACATTTGACTGTAGTGCTAATTTTTTTTCGAATTGAAGAATGTGAAAGAAAGTTAATTGGCTAATTCAAATTTTATACGGTGTAACAATGCGTTCCTCCAACTTCTGTGCTCTGTATATTCTCGCAGAGGAGCCAGTTCACCCTTCTTCAACTCACTCCGTGTATCGCTCCGTGAGGACAACACACATGAAACTTGGTAAACTAAATATATCTTCAGCAATCTTTTACATCTGGTAATATCGTCTGATTCGAACGAGATGACTAGAAGCAAAGCCCCTCCTGTAAAATTATCAACAGGAGAAGGCACGGTGGCTGCTAACTGTAAGAAAGAGACCACTGTTGCCAGCGGCCAAAAGAGAACAAGGGATTTTTCTAGTGAAAGATTACGTAGTCGTGATATCAATTCATTGTCAACGAGAGGACCTAAACCTTGTCATAGTTTGTCTTCATCTTACTCTTCAGCATTGAATAGATCTAGATCCAGATCTTCCAGTTCATCCGATAGTGAAGTTGCACCTACTGTATTATCGAAGAAAAAAAGGTTCAAGATAATTCCGGACAAAGAGAGGAACAGTTGGCAATTACCAAAAGAAATGGCTGCGTATATTAATGAAATGATCAACAATTTCATCCCTGAGTCTCAGATTCAGGAACAAATTCTGAATGATTATCCCATTCCTGAGAACATAGCCTCACCAAGAGTGCTTGATGACTTTGTAAAATGTTTAGTACAGGACAAAACAAAGTATTGGGATGAAATTCTGAAAAAAATCCCAGGCAAGAATGTTGCAAGTGTTTACACCTCTCTGCGCTGTGTGGACTGAGTTAGAAAAGTGCAAATCTCAAGCAGAGACTGGAGAAGATGTCGAACTTGATCCAGTATCATTGATAACATCGCTAGAAATGACAATACTGTTACTGGGACAGGCAAGCAATGGCCTTACATACAGTCGTCCATTAAGTATATTGCAAGAGATTTCTAAAGAAGCTAAGGAAGCCAAATCCCTCATCAAAGAACATTGTGAGCCATTACAGAGACAAAATGATCAACTGTTAAGGCAAAAGTTCTGTAAGCATTTACAGGATTAGGTTAAAGTCCGAAAGTCTTCAAAAGAAACATTTTCTAAAATCAAAACACCCAATAAACACCATGCAAGATTTCAGCCCTTCCGAAAGAGCCTAATGCCATTCAGTGGCGGTAGTGGGGGCGTATTAGAGTTGTATCGGGACAGCAACACAAGTTTTCTTCATTAAGGCCACAACAATCTCACAGAGGCAGAGGAAACTTCAGCTGGAAAAGGATTCAAGATTCAACCTATGGTAAGAAAAAAATCCATGTCAGGCATAGCAATCTTCTCCAAAAAATTTCCAGACCTTGTACCAGTTCAAATGCTAAATCATATACATCCCATAATCAAAAAATTGTTCTCTAACAAAATTCCAAAGGTTCTTTTAGCAGAAAGATTAAAATAGTTCCTAAAAGAATGGGGAAAGTAGACAAACGATCCAGATATTCTGTAAGTAGTTCAGGGCTTTCAATTGCCCTTCATAGAACAGCCAATTCAGCAAACTTCCACATGCAGTGAACCTTTCAAAACAGCAACAAGACCTAGTGGAACAAGAAATCCTGGATATGTTGGAGAAGGGTGCTATTCAAGAATTGTTGCCAGAAAGGAATCAATTTCTCAGCAATCTTTTCTTGGTAGGGAAAAAAGATGTGCAAATTGGACTTAAAGGATGCATACTTCTGCATTCCCCTGAAAAGTGCTCAAGCAAATATGTCAGGTTCTGTTTTTCAGGCAGTCTGTACGAATTTATTTGCCTATGCTGAAGTGCCTATGGCACTATTATTTGATGCATCAGACACTGGAGGGTTTACTCATGAGTCGAGACACAGTAATTTTACTATTGCAACAGTTAGGATTTGTAATCAAACAGAAAAAATCAAATTTTCAACCAACTCAAGAACTGGAATTCCTTGGACTGTGGGTCAACTCCAAGAATATGACCCTTGCTTTGACACAGGAGAAATTGAACAGAATCATTCGGTAATGTGGAGAGATGTTTCTCAACCCAACTGTGTCAATTCTCAGCTTAACAAAACTAATTGGCAGACTATGCTCCACAATCCAGGCAGTGTTAGCAGCTCGGCTACAGTGTCGCTATCTACAGGAACTACAGGTGGATGCCTTAAGAAAATACAATCAGGACTACCTTCCGATAGTTACTAGGGACCCTAAGAAAAGACGACCGGTGGTTGTGTCATAATGTCATGATTACGTCATAATCATGCTTCTGTGCCTGTGTGATCTTTGGTGATGACCCTTTAATAACCCGTAGTTCAGCTGTTCAAGACGGGAGAAGTTCAATTTGCCGTTGTCAACAAAACGTGGATGTTATCGTAAGTTTCTTTTGAAAAAATGAACCAAGAACAACCAAGCAATCAAGCTTCGAAGAAAAGGTAAGCACTGTTTTATGATCTAGACAGAATGTTTAGTCACATGAGTTTGTGCTTGAGTGTTTGTTTTCCACGTGGTGGATGTAAACAAGCCTGTTTGAAGGAAAGAAAAAACAAAAACAATGTTATTTGTTCTCTTCCTCTGAACTTAAATTGGCTAAATCTACTTGACTTTAAGTGTAACTTTAAATGTACTTAGCTTTCCCAGGCGACTTTTGAAAGATTCTCTTCAAATTTATTACTGATGGCGATTTTCAGTATTTGTTTATTTACTTTTTAGAAAAATTATGGTGTGGAACGATATTAAGGATGAGCTCCTAATGCCAGAAGTTCTTCTAGTCGAACCCTTTAAATTCAAAGTAAGAAGCAGAGAAAGGGGGAACTGCAAAATGATTGCAGATCACCTTTGTGCAGGCTCTACAGTGTGTCCCAGAGAATTTCGGTCTGAGATTTTAACAGCTCATAACTTTTCACACATATATCAGATTTCAGCAATTTTTACACCATTCGATAGGATTTTATTCATAGATTTTGAAAATATACATTTTGTTCTCCAAAACCTTTTAGTTTGGAAACAATTAAGGATTTTACCATGGAAAAATCCAATTATCTTCTTAATGGTTAATTAACACATCTTGCAATAACAGCTATCAAAGATCATTATAAAAAATAATAACAAGTCAAGTGACTGTAAAACACAAGAGTCACATAGTTCGAACCCCCCCCCCCCTTAATAAAGGGGGGGGGGGGGGGGGGGGTTGTAAGGTTCCAAAATAAGCAAAAAGGGGGGGGTTCCGAATTTTGGGTTGAAAGGGGGTGATTGAAAGAAAGGGGGGGTTTGGTTTCAAAAGGGGGGGTTTGAAAGAATTTTGTAAAATAAAAAATTTGATTTAGATGTACATTCAAAAGTATTTATTGTGGGGTCAAAAAATTGATCAGTTGTAATGTAGACTGGTATCTTGTTATTTTACATCCACTTTTTTCTAGAGAGAATAATAGAAAATTGTTTAAAAAAATAATTCATCTTGGATAGTTTTAATTCATTTCTTTAGCTTTGATGAGCCTTCATTCAATAATTAAATTAAAGTTTTACTGTTCTAACAAAAGCTACAGACCATTTAAAGTTCTTAACCTATGTTTAATTTTGTTTGCATTAGTCTTAGTTATTACACTATATCTCAGTTTTTTATTTCATTACTTTAAAAAGATTCTTGATGAATAATTTCTCTGAATCCAGTTACTCCATGAATACCCCACACTAAGTTTCTTATTACTAAATTGATTATCTATGATTTGATTAAATTAAAGTTTTCTAGTAAATTCAGTTTTATCTCTGTGAAGGTATACTTATATCAATTTAAAGCAATTTTTAACAGCTACCTACATAGCGGATTGAAGGCTGTCCCAACTGGTTAAAAAGTCGTAATTTAGGGGGGTTGAACAAAAATCTGAAAGGGGGTGGTTGATAGAAAGGGGGGTTTCCTTTTAAAAGGGGGGGGGGGGGGTAGCAACCCCCTTACGAACTATGAGTCATTAATAAAAAAAATTTTAACATGTCCCCCGTTTCTCTTGACACAGCGATTTGTTCTTGCTATCATAGAGAGTTGCGAATTAAATTTTGCTGCGTCAACAATTTTACTTCTTAACTCTGATAGACTCTGGATTGCAGTGAAGGAAAAATTTTGTAGCAACTAAAGATTGCTCATATGATGTCAAAAAAATTTTGTAGAAGCCCCCATCTCACAATTTTTAACTTTGTGATGAGATTATAATTTCAGTGTGTTCAATAACACCACGACATGTTCTTAATAAACAAAAGAATAATTGCACGAGAAAACTTACTTTTATTAACCATTAAGGAGTTAATGACCGTGACAGTTTAAAGAAATCCTTTTTGCTGCAAAGGTGTTGGACTAAATTATTTAAAATATAGGTTTTTAAAATCCTTGAAAGAAATGCTATCGAATGATGTAAAAATCCCTAAAATCTGATATATGTGTAAAAAGTTATAGCTTGTTAAAATCTCAGACCGAAATTCTCTGGGACACACTGTACAGATCAGCTATTTTTCAAAGTAGATGGGTGTGCAGTCTGAGAAAGAGTTGATCTTCTTATCGCGTTGCATTTGGCGAAGGAGAAAGCTGAAATAAATGCAACTGGCATTAGTCCTGAGCCTACTTCTCTCGACAATGTGTAATAGAGCGGATGAAAGTGTGTGAGGAGGAGTTGAAAAGAAATCAATCGGAAAATGACGATAAAGAAAAGCAAGACCGTGAAAAAGGGGAAGAGATGAGGAAAAAATCTATAAAAAAAATCGTAAAAAATCGTATAAAAAAAACTTGAAGGGAACGAGGACAATCAACCTCCAACAAAACGTCGCAGTTCCGGGTCGGACACTCTTGCATTCCTAGGTGAAAAAGCGGACGCTGATCGTGAGATTCGAATCCAAGAACTGGAACTACAGCGTCAGGAACTGGCACTGCATCAAGAGTAACAGACAACATTTTTTCAAGCTATGGCAGTTTTTATGCAGCAGATGTCGAAAAAGTGAACTAACGTTAGTTGATGTATAAACTTTTGTTACATATAGTCTTACACAGTTTCTGACAAAAACGATTTTTATTGTGATAAGTGATTATAAAAAGTGTGAAAACTTTACTCCAGGGTAATTACAATTCATCTTATAGCTTGATGACGTTTTCACACCGTTTATCAGACGAAAATAACTCTATGCGAAATACTCCTCCAAAGTTGGCGGGTCAACTTCAAAATACTTTGACGTCAAAGATTTGTACAAGCAAGTAAGGGCATTTGTCAACAAGGCACAAACTGTATACATCTTTCCAACTGCACTATGCTGTATCTGCAGCTTTTTCTTGCAATCAAGGAAAGCGAAGTAATTAATGATTTCTCCAAACACCCATTCAACTGATGTTCGAACTTTGCTCATGGCTTTGTTGAATGCAGTTTGTGCAGGATTAAGTGCAAGCCTATTGTTATATGCTACTTGAAGTTGTACTCCGAGTGGGTATGCCGGATCACCATATATGCACAAGGGTTGTCCATTCGGCCTAACACTGTGCCGCACAAGTAGGTTATATAAATTGGACAAAGCTAGCATGGAACTGTCATGTCTGCGACCTTCAACCGGCCCAAACAAATTAGTGATTAGGCCATTTGGTGAAACGACAGACTGAAATTTGATCATGTGAATGCGCTTGTGACCATTATACAGGACTATTTGATCCTTCCCGTGTCGACAAACAAGTATGACTTTGCATCTACAAAGCCCCACAGTAGTCTAATGGCGCGCCCTTATCATAGATTGCTCTGGCCTAGAGTTCTAACTGATTTGGCAATAGCCACTGCTGATTAAAAGATGCAAATAAATGGTGGTAATTTTCATAAATGCCATCCATTATTTTTTTTTCGATATCATGCATAACTCGGGTACTGGGCGCCCAAATGAAGGAATTAGGTCTGAGTAGCGTGAAGGATAAGCAAAGCGCTTGAAGAAAACACAAAAGGATTCAATGCCACTAAAAACAGATCCATTGTAGCAGATTATTTCCTCTGGTATACCCAAAACTGCGGATAAGCGGTAAATATCGTTTTGATGAAATCTGAATTCACTGAGGCACTCTTCATCGCTCATTACATCCAAATCGAACTGGCTGTATCACCAGAAGGGGAAGTCGGGATTCTCTGGTTGTCCTGAAGGAAGCCATATTTGTTTACAAATGGAAACACTCGGCTTTTTTGACGATCTTAAATTGAATTTGAAAACGGCAACAAAGAACGGGGGATTACAATGACGTAATGTCTGAAAAAATGTTTCCAGTTGTAGACAACCACTCGTTGTTTTTTCTTAAGGTAGTAAACCTGGAACTTTCCAATGGAAGGAAGATATTAGCAAAAGAAGCAGAAATACTGATTCAAACAGATGCATCAAGGAAAGGGCGGGGAGCGTATGCCAGCGGGATCTCCACAGGGGGATAGTGGGTTCAGGGGGGAAGCATCTCTTCACATAAATGTCCTGGAACTTCTAGCAGTGAAGTATGCTTAATTGACTTTCACAATGAGATTCCCAAACCTAAAAGCTATTCACTTACAGATAGACAATACCACTGCAATAGCTTACCTTTTGAAGATGGGGGGTACCAAGAGCAAGGAAATGAATGGCATAACCAAAGAAGTAAGTTTTGTTAAGAAATTCGATCACAATTACTGCAGAATACCTCCCAAGTGCACTGAATTTCAGAGCAGATTGGGAGTCACGTCACACGGTGGACGGTACAGAATGGAAGTTAAAAGCAGAGATATTTCAGAAAATATGTGCCAAGTTAGGCTACCCAAGCATAGACCTGTTTGCATCAAGACTGACTACTCAACTTTCAATTTACTTCTCATGGAAACCAGACCCATACAGTCTGGGAACAGATGCGATGCAACATCAGTGGTTGGGAAGATTCCCATATGCTTTCTCACCATTCTGCTTGATCAGTGCTATTCCAGCAAAGGTAAGGAGGGAGAAACTTCCTCAAATTATCATAATAACACCATGCTGGCAAACACAGCCATGGTACACTCAGTTGATTCAAATGTCAATAAAGAACCCTATTCTAATCCCAAGGCTCAGCAGACTGCTTCTCAGCCCTCAGAACAAAGAACATCCTCTTCTAGCACAAAACCTAAAATTAGTGACATGAGTCATCTCCGGAAAGAATTGCAGAGCCAAGGATTATGTGAGTCGGCTGCCAACTTGGTCATCCATTCCAGAAGAGACAGCTCTCTTTCAAATTATGAATCGGCCTGGAGAAACTGGGCTAGTTGGTGTAATAGATGGCCATTTGATCCTATTCGATGCCCTGTAGATAAAGTATTGAATTATTTATCAGCTCCTTATGACCAAGGGTTTCAGTATCGCACTATAAATAATCACAGGTCAGACATTTCAGCCTATCATGAGAGTATTGATGGCGAAACAGTTGGAAAACACCCTTTAGTACGATCCTTACTAAATGGGGTATTCAATAAACGTCCCCCAAAACCACATCTGTCTTCTGTATGGAATGTGAAAGATGTCTTAGAGTATTTACAATCTTTAGGTAGTAATGAGCAGTTATCTGATAAGATGCTTACTCTCAAACTAACCATTAGCACTAACATCTGCAGCAAGAGCTTCGACAATTCACCATCTGAATACACAACATATGGTTCGGGGTACAAGTTCTTATGTATTTTCTTTCTCTCAGTTACATAAAGCATGGAAAAGGGATAAGTCTTTAATAATTTAAGTGAATATAGTCGTTAAATGGACGAATTCGAAATCAATGGTACACGATCTATGGATACGAATGCTTCTGAATATATAAACGTTAAGACAAACAAATTTTATTTCTCATGCTGGGGAATGTAATGTGAATGTTCTATATGTTTTATGACAAATAAGAAATTGATTTGTCTTCTGTCAACTTTTCAATGTCCACTTTGTTCCTTTGTCATGTTCTGTGTTATATGTAGGTAACACTCTATTGTCATTGTCAAGTTATGTTCCATTGTTTAAGTGTGAAGTCATTATGATTTTTATAATAGGTTTCATTGTCATGGTTCATTTACTTTCTTAATTAGTTATGGTAGTATCTCTGTGTCATAGTATTGTTTCATATCAGTCAAGCTTATGTTGTGTGTATGCTGGTAAGCTCTTCTCTTCTTTGTGTATTCATTATTGTCAATTCTTGTTTATTTATGTATCAAGTTTATTATTGTCAACTATTGTAGTCTGAACTTCGTCAATACATGTTACAAACAACACATGACTCAGACCGTTGCGCGGTAAACCCACACCCCCATCTATCTATTATTATTGCTACTCAGATAATAAGATAGTGTGTGTTGTTTCAACACTAGATGAATATCTTAGGAGAACATCTGATTGGAGGCAAGGTGACAAAACCCAGTCGTTACTAAGTTATGTCAAACCTCATAAAGAAGTTGTTTCTTCAACTGTGTCAGGATGGCTTAAAGCAGTGTTAAAGTTGGTAGGGATAAATACAAATATTTTTACAGGTCATTCTACAAGAGCGGTATCGTCTTTATGGCTTCCTTTAAGGGTCTTTCGATAAAGGAAGTGCTACAACAAGGTTGTTGGTCTAGCGAATCCACCTGGCAGAAATTCTTTAACAAAAACATTGAATCCTCTGCCCAAAGATTTCAAAAAGAAATATTGTCTTAGGACCTGAAGGAATGTTTATAGGTAGGCTTTGAACAAAGGGTGAACTGGCTCCCCTGCGAGAATAAACGGAGCACAGAAGTTGGAGAAACGCATTGTTACATCGTACGAAGATTTTGCGAAATAAAATTAGTCAATTACATAATGTAATTGCGATTTCATGAGTCTTCTTTTCTTTTGTCCCGTATACTCTGGATTTGTCTCCGATTTGTCTATATGTGCTTCCATGTTTCTTGGGTTTGCATCTAAGTGGTATCGGATTTCTATTACAATAGCCTGTGAACTGGCCCTTTTTTCGGATATACGGAGCACAGAAGTTGGAGGAACACATTGTTACATCATACTTCGATTTTACTCAAAAAATCGCAATTACATTGCCTTACGCAATTGACTAATTATATGATTTCTCAATCTGGGGGTAACATATGAAGGATAATTGCTTACATTTTGCTTATAATTTGGAACTTTTGTAACCCTCGTGATTTAAAGTAAAACATTTAGATAGCCACATGTGGTGGGTTAAAGAATTCCTTTTCACCAAAGACTTTGCCATGGCTAAGCGTGCACTACCACCAAGTATGACAACTTCTTTCTAACTAATTCTGCAATGATATTTTTTTATGTTTTTCTGTGTTGTGTTTTTCGATCAACCAAAAAGTATGTGTATACATTTTCTCGATGCTGATTTATAGGCCTTGAAGAAATTTTTAGGAAATTTCGAAATTACTTAGTTTTAAGCCTGTGTATCTAACACACAGCCTTTCAATATTATGTTGTTATTCTCATAAATGGTATGCTTAATCATTAATTAGTCTTTAATAATGTTTAGATGATGATGATGTTGTAGTTCAGGGGTATGTTGTAAGCATGTCCCCTGTAATAATGTTGGGAAAAAAACAAAGCTTACTTCAACATGGGCCTCGAAACAGACACAACAACTTATCATTCTGTTTGCTCCTCACCATCAAAACGAAAACTTTTTGAAGAAGCACAGTCTAGCAAAAAAGGATGTCGTATTACAGGTACCAGAAAGTCTAATGATGGTTCCAATCAAAATAGGGGAATATTGCAAGGTTAAAGCTGTTGAGCTTGGGTTTCAACCTAAATTCAATTTGCCGATTACTACTATCAAGGATGTAATAAATGAAGTTGAACTCAAATCCAAATGTAATCAGTGTCTGATCTTAGCAGTGGCCCGACTGTCTGAGATAGTCAAAAATTGGTTCGGGCCACCAAAATTTTTGAAAACCAGTGTTGTGGTGGCCCGAATGGACAGGCGAAAAAAAGTATATAAATTGTAAACATGATTTAAGAATTTCCATTACAAGAGAATTGAGTTTTATAATGTTTGTCTTTGCAATTTCAGCTCTTTCTTTCTAATTTGTAAGCATTTCTAAGTGTGTCCAAATGAAATTGTAGAGTGTTATTGAATATCGGGCCATTAAAATTTCCTTGGGGCCACCAACAATTTTAAAACCAATGATGTCAATGGCCCGGCACAACACCCAGATAAAATCTTAAGATTAGACACTGGTAATATGGCAGGGATGTTGATACTAGCTGATAGAGAAACTTTCGCGAGAGAAACTTTCGCGAGGTCAAAAATTCGCGAAATGTTTTGGATAAACTTTCGCGAATTGGAAAAGTCGCATAATTTCGCGAGATAAACTTTCGCGAATGAAGAAATTGATCAATTTTCGCGAGATAAACTTTTGCGAATGAAGGAATTTTTGGAAATAATTTAGGACAGTTTTAAGGAAACAAAGGAATTTTCTAAGCAGAAAATTGACAAAATGCATGCATTCGAATCTGTATTTTTCGTTTACTACAAATAAAATGAAGATAAAATGAGTTTAAAAACTACAAAGATTGTTCGTCGTCAAGTTCGTTGAAAACATCATCAAAAACATTTCTAGCACCTTCTGGTCCCCACTCCTCATCGTCGCCGCCATTGTCATTCATACTAAAGAAACCGCGAATCGGAGATAATATACTGCAGGGAAAGGAATCAACTGATATTGTCATTATCGACGACTGAAAAACATTTTTTACATAAATAATATTTGACAGCGTCTATTATATCTGTATATCAAAATATGACTGATTTGTTACAAGAAAAAAAATGTTTTCAAGAAAATCAAATTGGCAAATCTTTCCCTCCTTTATTATATACATAGGTTTTGAAATAGATCTCCGACATTTTGGTAGCTTTAAAATTTAAAAAATTGCAAAAAAAAAAAATCGAAATTTTACTAGATAAACTTTCGCGATTTGGAAATAAGAGCAAAATTTCGCGAGATAAACTTTCGCGAATGAGTGATTTTAAATTTTTCGCGGGATAAACTTTCGCGAAAAAGGGTGAAATTCGCGAAATTCGCGAAAGTTTCTCCGATTAAAGTATATTAATAGCCGACTCTCCCTCTGTTTGTTTGTTTGTTTGTAAGTCACGCAGAATGGTAGACTGAGTTGTGAGCGAAATTATTTCTTTTTTTGTGTATGATGTGAGTTTGAAGCAAATACATTGCAACCCCAATCGAACGTGACTTTTTTTGGCTGATGAACTAATAGAAATAACGTTTTGTTTTTATTATTATTGTTAGTTTTATATTCCAAGGACTACGTTGACTACGTTGGCTTTGAAATTAATACATCAACTAAAATACAAGGAAACTAACTGATAAAACAGTTTGGTCAAAAAGCAGCAGTGGCAAAACGTGGCAGCATGTCTGCCAGTGTATTGTAACGTATCTTTGCTTGACTGTCTGAGACAGGTAAACTTTTTTTTCGAGCAATCAAAATGTTTAAAAACCGATTGGTAAAAAAAGAGTATCATAAAACAAAATATTTTTTTGCTTTTCTTTTAACAATTTAATTTCTTTTATTTGTTAAGGGCTTTTGATCGAATAAAAAAGCTAATAAAAAGTTGAAGTTTTCTCTCTCTATGTTTTGAGGGTATTGTTACATTGATAAAAGATTGGTTTTACCAGAGGTCATGACTTCGAATCTGTTTCTGGTTGGACACAATTCTACGAGCCGTTTATAGCGAAATTTGATGTTTATTGATACAGTGATACAGAGCAGGTAGACATTGGCGGCGAGCAATGTGTGCAGCTATGCTCGGGTTATCTATAGGAGTTTTTTAGTATCAACTCCTATAGATAACACTCCTGTATTCCCTGGCTCTTCATTACTTTTGCTATCTACTTTGTTTTTATCATTTTTGTTCTTTTCTTCTTCTTTTTTCTTTTTCTTTTTTCGTTTTTCGTTTACACAGGTCTCGTATTGATAACAGTATTTATTATACATATATATTGATTTTGTATATATTGCATATTTACTGAAGCAGAATAACCTGTATAAATATGAAGACTAATACCTTAGTTCCCTTAATTTTCGCACCCCTTTAATTTTCGCACCTTTAATTTTCGCGCACCCCTTAAAAACTCAGTTTCGTGCACCCAATAATTTTCGCGCACCCTCAAATTCATAAATTTTTCAAAACAGGACATGGATAAACCACACACTTTGGTATTTACTTTTAGTCTGCTCTTCCTTTTATCAACACATATAAGTTACAACATACTATGGTTACAATAGTAAGGCATTCGTTAAATAACTTTTGAAGAAAAAGGGTCCAAATCTATCTTCTTTTGAAGATGTTCAGTAATTCCGGACTCTTTCCACCCATTGATGATAATTTCCGGTTTACTCCTTGCATAATCGTAATATTTGACTATCCACTTAGCGTGTAGTGGTTTAACCACAGAAATTTGAACATCGACTTTTATTTGGTCGGAACGTTTTCCTGCTTGCATCTGCTTCATGATCTCCTGTGAGTACCAGTTTTGAGCCTCTTTCCGTAATAAATCTTTGCTGCTCTTGTTGACGGTAAGATCTAATGGCTGGAAGTAGTTAGTCCAGTTGTTTGGCACAGGAACCATTTTACCATTAGATTCTTTGACAACGCTCTTAACCGCTTCGGTCCATTGTCCTTTGAAGACGTCGCAAAGCAACAGCCATGGTTTCTGCGGAGCGTTCAATTCTTTTCGCTTCTCTTTTATGTAAGGAATTAAAATCTTCTTCACCATCTCAATGCTGGTTTTTTCGTCAGCCCAATGATTCGGGGTTTGAGTGACATGGAATTTGCTGAGAAACTCAAATTTGGGCTGGCTTCTTTGAGTTTTTCCCTGGTAGATAAGCTGGATAGGCAAGAAATTGCCAGACAGAGATATGGCGAATGTTCCAGTAATCTGGCGGTAGTCGGAAGTCCCTGGTACAGAAACGCGGGAGCTACCCTTTTTTTCCAGTGTGTACTTGCTGATGAGCACAAATGGAAGCGGAGTCTGATCAATATTGATAATCATATCAGCTGGAATTTGATGGGCATTAACGATTTCGTTGATTTCTTTGTAAAATGTAAGCCCAATCTCCTTGATAAGGCCAGGTGCTATCAAAGGCTTAGCTGTGGTTGCTTTTCTTTTGACGAATTTAAGCCGTCGCGAAATAGATTCACACCACTTGATTCCTAATTGAATTGTTCCACCGTATTCTTTAAGTAATGTTCTGTCATTGGCCATAATGAGTCCAGTTGCCACAGCCATCATTATACTGTAGTTGATCACAGCTCCAGATTCTCTCATCTCTTTGATCATTGCCATTACCTTATGATCGAGCTCTTCTGGAAGGAGGGTTGAGCGTCCTCGTTTTCGTAATGGTACGACCTCCAAGTCGGTGTTAGGATTTTCTTGTTGTGTTTGTTTAAACAATTTCACAAATCCTCTGACGGTAGATTCTGACACTTCGTACTTTTTAGCAGCTGGGCGGTTGCCATTAGCGATTGCATATTTGGCTACGGTACATCCGAATTCAGGAATATGCTTCTTGTAGGTAAGCCTAGAAGAAAGTAGAAAAGGCCCTCATTATTAAAAAACATTTAAAATGTCAAGATGGCATTACTTTATTGAACTATGTAATTTAGACTGAGGAGTTATTGAGAAGTTTTTAATTCTTATAAAAAATCGCTGAGAAAAATAAAATTTTGCTTACCCTTTTGCATTTCTCTTTTTTGCTGCGGTATTTTGTCCTTGAGGAGAAGGATTGGAAATATTTTCTAACGCATTTACCACTTCTTCTTCTTCCGTCGAATTAAGATTTCCTGCTGCCGCTGCCACTTTGATAGTGGTGTTGGACTTGCTAAAGAACTTGTGCAAAGACATCATAGAAGCTCACCGCTCACACTTCCGCACTTCCGAAAACTTTTGAAAAAGTAAGCCACTCTAAAAAGTTGAAGGCGTTCGAATTTACAATGCAATGGATTTTCTGATTCCTTAAGGTTTCGTTAAGATGTTGTAAGATTTAAAATGGAGTTTAGGATTTCCTTTGTCTCCAATTTTTTTTCATCAAAATGAGATTTCTGCTGGTAAAGAAAAATTTGGGATAAGGGACAAACTTCTTGTTTGAAAAGTTCTCAGAAAAAATATTTAACGTCTGAACAGGGCCTAAAGACTCGCCATTCGAATCCCGAAATTTGACCATAATTGTATAAACATTCGAATTCTGGCATTCATAAATCGTAACATCCCATTCATCTGATTTGATATGGCAGGTATGTCAGGAAGTGGAAAACAAAAGTTTGAAATTGCATGTGCTAGCCGAGGATTTCATGTTTATCGAGAAATCTGGAATCCAAAGACAGGACAAAAGCTTCAAGTCAACCAAGAAATCAATAATATTCACGATCCTTTTGCGATTTCATTGGGAGCCAAGTTAAATGGAAAGCTTACAAGTAATGAAATAGTTGGCCATATTCCTCGCGAAATCAGTCGCTTTTGTTACTTTTTTATCAATTATGGTGGAAAATTAGAAGCACATGTTACTTGTGCCAAATATAGGCCATCTCCTATTCCATCAGGAGGTTTGGAAATTCCTATTCTTCTAAGTGTTAAGAAAGAAGATGCGACCGAGAAAGTTTTTTCCGAAATGGAAACATTTATCAAAAGTTACTACATAGAACCAGACCGGATTGTTGTTTCGACCAATAATAAAAACTACGATGAAGAGATTGATCTAGATGTAGAATTTGTCACCGACTCAGAAATTGAAGAAAGTCAACCTACTGCTGAGAACCATGAGCATGACGGTAATGATTCGATAGAGGTGATACCTGAAACACAAACTCAAGTCATTCCTGAAACTCAGGGTATCGGTAACACACAAGCAGTACCAGAAACTCAAACTATTTCTGAAGTTATAGTTATTGATGACTGAAATACTGTAGTATTTTTTAAGTGTTCATGTATTAATGAAGAAACAAAAATCACCACCAACGATATCTTAACCAAAAAAGCTAGATTCATTTTTTTCAGATTAATAAAGCATTTTCACTTCCATTTTTCATTCCTGAGTCTCATTGCCGCACTCTGTTTACCCGCCTTCAATACTTGATTAATTATATTAGTTATATAAGTGTATAATAAGGTATATTTCTATATAAAAGCTCGAAAATTGAGAAAATTGAAGAATTTTGCTATTTCGCGCACCTTTTAATTTTCGCGCGGTCAAGTGCGCGAAAATAGGTGCTTTTCGCGCACCGTTAATTTTCGCGCGGGTCAAAAATTAAAGGGGCGCGAAAATTAAGGGAACTAAGGTAATAATAATAATAATAATAATTTTGGGATATTTTAGGAGCTGTGGCAACCCTGTGGGTCTTTGTCAGCAATCTTTTGTCATTGCTCCTGTGGTCCCGATCACCCAAAGACATACGTAAATCTCTATAAATATCTTTAACAGGGAAACCCAAGGACAATTTTGCAGAAATGTTTCCTTTGACAGATTTAAGCATCGGCTGGAAATTTGTATTTTGAATACCGATTGGATGTCTATGTGTTTTTACGTAAGATACGGTGCTGCTTCCTTTATCATCAATTCGAACTGTTATTGTTGCTGGGCAGAAGCTACCGGTCTTACTGCTGCATCTTTGGTAAAGCTTAGATGTAATTCTAGCAGGCTTGTTTGACGACTTACGAAGTTTAGTGTGTCCATCATGTTGACAAACAAAGTATACATACTTAGAATTTAATCTAATTTTTGTCCCAGTTTGTTTGCTGTAGAAAACATGATTTTTAAGTTCCTCCTGTTTCTTCCAGACAGTGAAATCATGTTCAGATGAGAAATTTAATGTCTAGATTGCTACGTCCATGTTATGTTTTACTTTCAAGTGGTTTATTAGCTTTGATTTCTGATAAAAAGGTTCTTCGCACATTGGGAAAGGGCATGGGGTGCGTGTACCTATACTCTGTTCATCTTTCTTTTGATGATTGAGCTGAGCACGTTTCATGCATTAATTACATATTTTTCCAGTAATTTTCATAATTCGATGCATCTTGTTGTGTTGATGATGCTGAAAGTTTTTTCATCATAGGATAATTATTCTTGTTATAAAACCTTTATTTCCTTTTTTCTTGAGCATATTTCCCCAAAACACAATCATTTCCTCTCTAAGAAGTCTTCTAACGATTAACATTAGATATAAACAAGAAAAAGATTCTTAAAATCCTTACGAAGCTCTTGTACAACTTCTACAAAACATAACGAAATCGGTTCACATGTTGCATGCAAATATTTTAAGGACTAGTTAACAAAACTTTTAAAGATTGAAATGGAAATATAAAACATCCCAAATGACTTCCAAAAGTAGTAAAAGGTTATAAAAGAATAAGAATTTGATGAAACAATATTAAAAATACCTTTTTATGCATTTTGTTTAGCATGAAGTGCTGGTCTGTCATTATCTATTCTGAATAAACAAATGATCCAAAATGGAAACTTCCGAAATGGAAACTGACTTTCCGAAAACGGATTGTCTTA
This sequence comes from Turritopsis dohrnii, assembly GCA_027922465.2. Classification (NCBI taxonomy): domain Eukaryota; kingdom Metazoa; phylum Cnidaria; class Hydrozoa; order Anthoathecata; family Oceaniidae; genus Turritopsis; species Turritopsis dohrnii. The sequence goes on from BQMF02000399.1 coordinate 387,656, forward strand.
ATAAAAAAAAGGAGAAAATTTGCCAACACTTCACCTAGGTCATGAAGCTACAGAGCCCCTTGCAATTATTATAAGCAGATAAGAAGGTTTTTTCTCGCAGTGATGGAAGATCGATCTGCGAATTAATTTGTTTATGTTATTTTAAATCATGACTAAAAACACGTTTGACCTAGATAAAAAATATATTTAATAGAGAGGTCTGAAACGAATTTTTTTTGGAATTTTTCTTTCTTTCGATTTTTGAAAAGAACACCTGACTTTCTCCTTCCCAGATACTTTTTAGGTTTTAAGTATCCGAAACATTTTGAATCATTGATGTTATCTTAGTAATTCAATTATCAGTATTTTTCTTGGTATCAATCAAAATTTGGATTTGAAAATAAAACATTAACAGACAAGATTTTTGGGCATCTGTATAACACTGGAAACACTTAATTTTATTGGAACTGGAACGGAAGACTTAAGCACAGGAAACGAATTTGGACAATCCTTGATCATTGAAATTTTATAAACTTTAATTGGAACTGGAACGAAAAAAAAAAAAAAAACGGACACAAATTTGGACTATCCTTTAATTTTAATAACATGTCAGAAACAAACGAACCCTGGCACAAGGAAGCGAAAAGCGATGGTTGATCTAGAAAACATTCCAACGAAGAAACATGCTAGTCTTGCATCCTATTTCACATTACCAAAAACAGCAAGCAGGACAATAGTGGCCGAAACACCCATTAAAAAGACAGAATCATCCTCACGGAAACTCAAATTAGTTACCGCTGATGGCTGGAAATCAACAATTCTTGCTAAATTTTCTGCTGGAGTGGCTTATTTTCAATATTGACGCTGATAAAAAATGTCAAATCGATGAAACTGTGAAAGGTTTTACGTACCAGTGGAGTAGAGGCGGTACCAACAGTCCTGCTGTTGAACAAGCAAACAGCTTGCCACATAGAGCAGCGTGGGACCTTCACTTAAAAAATAAAGGACTTACGCATGATTTCGAGTCGCAGTAGTGAATGGAAATCAATTTTAACTCTGATTTCTCTGCTATTTTCGTTACCTTCGTCAAATGCTAAGGTTGAGAGAGTCTTTTCTTTTATGAATAGAATCAAAACGGACTCCCGTAATCGTTTACCTGAGTGATCTTGTAGGAATTTGTATTGAGGGGCCTCCATTGCAAAGTTTCGACGTGATCACTGCTATTAAGTTATGGGCTGATCCAGTATCGCATCGATGTCCTAATTAAGAAAAACGAAAACCTTACAAAAAACGAGACAAAAAAGAATCCTAGCAATAAGACACTTACAGATTCTAAGAAATCTTCTACAGATGAGAGTGAAGATGAAAATGAAAATACTTAGCACTTTCTGAAAATGTTTTGTTGTTTTTATAGTTCCTTTTGTTCCGTAGTGAAAAAGTTATGAGTCTACTAACAAGTATTTTTTTTTGTTCTTTTTACGTCCCTTATTTATTCACACACTCTTCCTGTAATTCAAAGTATATACAGGCTCTAATAAAACACCTCACAAACACCAATAAAATCGGTTTTCATTATCAGGAAAACGGAAACAAATTTAAAAATGGAGAAAACAACAACATGAAGATGACCGCCCAGAATTATAATTTTCTGGTCACCTTGACCGCCAAGCTAAGTTACGTTATATTCAACGCTGATTATCAAAGCCACTTTTTTCTGCACACACTACCACTACATTCTCTCTCACCATGAAGTTATATACGAAACATGCAAATCATTTCCCATGAAAGCTTGCAATAACAATTCAAAATGGGTAAATCTCTAAAAGGACCTATTATGAATAAAATTTTGTGGGGCAACGAATGGTGTCACTGCGCACTAAGCGAGCAAACAAAAACATTATATACATTCAATTTTAGCTTCATCATTGGACTTTTATGTCTTGCTATGTGTTGTGTGTAGTAATAAAAACAGTTAAGTGGTCAACATCAACATCAAGTTGAATAAACATTGCTTAAAGATAGTAGTAAAAGGAATGGAGAAGAAATAACAGTTTTTTCTTTTTCCTCACAGATACACAGCTTGTGAGCATAGATGCACAACGTTCAGAGGCTTTGATCTGAATTTAAATTTTCGAAATGTATTAACAAGCAATATTCTCATCTAGTAAATGTTCCACTTACGATGTTATCGTAAAGGATAGGAAGTATATTCTCAGTTTCCCAATTTGAATTTCATAACAAACCTCAGAGTAGCATTCCCGGGGGAAAATGTCTACTTGACTCTAAATGCAACCACTTTGGCCTGACCGTAGATATTGACAATTTTGCCGTAAAGCTATACACTGAACACTTTTGGACTTGATCAATCATATAAATATCTACATCACAATTTGCTGAAAATTAAAGGTAAGTCAGAAAATTTTGATTTTTGGTATGCACTGTAAGAAATTTCAACGATTGACGTCAGCCGAACGTATCTCTCTGTTAGTATTTTGATGACAATATTTGATCTTACCCAATGAGCTCTGTTCCGCAAAAAGCTACACTCCGCAAAAACTTAAAGTATCAAATGATATAATGGACATTGAACCTGAAGTGCAGCATACGTGGATTGAGATAAAGACAATAAACAAAAACTCATCAGTGTTAATAGGAGTTTTTTACCAGGACAATTTTGACCACTCCTCAAAGGTTAAATGGCTTCACAAATTTGACAACATTATCAGCCAAGTTTCCAGTATGTGGGAAAACACATTGGTGATTGGTGGTGATACGAAATTGATAATACGAAATATAATGACCTGTCGTACAAAATGTTGGCTGATATATTAAGTTCTCATAAGTTAACCCAATCTATAAGCAGTCCAACAAGAAATGATGCGATATTCAATCATATAATTACCAACTCAAAGAGCAAGATAAAGCATACTGGAGTGATTCCCTGTCCACAGATCAGTGACCATAACTCACTATATGTTATAATAGATACAAAATTGAAGTCTTTGAGCCACGTTATAAAATCATACATTCTATGAAGAATTTTGATCGTGAGGATTTCATTGAGACATTAGATCAAGCATCACTGACAGCCATCTACACCATGGATGATCCAAATGATCAATTGAACATACTTAATGACCTGATGCTTCAACACATGGAAAACCATGCGCCTATGAAAAGAATATGTGCCACCGGTCCGCACCTTGGATGAAGGACTTAGATATAATCTTACTGCAAAACAAATGCAGGATTCTTAGATTAAGATTCTTGATTGTTGTCTTTTCGGAAATGTTCGAAATAAACTTAAAATCTATAAAATATTAAATCAAAGCCATGAATAAGACCTTTTACCAAATGAGAGACAACATACTTAATACCCTAGAGAAAGGAGAAGGAGAAGTTACCTTTGCTGTAACGACTGATTATCGCAAAGCATTCGATACAGTTGACTATGTTACACTCATCAAGAAATCATACCAGTTGAACATCTCAAAACCAAGTTTGAAACTCATCACAAGCTATTTCACCGATAAAACACAAATATACAACTAGATGAAAATAAATCATCGAGATAAGGTATCAACTTTGCGGTACCACAGGGATCCATATTGGGCCCAATATTGTTTAACCTTTACATGAGTGACATGAACGAAAATGGTAACAACTGCACCTGCCATCAGTACGCGGATGATTCCAATAGCAAACCATCATTAAAAACAAAAACAAACAAAAAGCATTTAATTTTAAATCCAAAAAAACCCCAAATTTATGGTCTTCACTACAAAGCATTTAAAACGACTTATACTCAATACACCTTCAAACCAGATGGTTACAACAGCCTTGACAGAACTGATGCAACCAAAATTCTTGGAGTCTTGTTCCAACAGCTGAACTGGGATGGACATATCTCCGAAGTTACAAGAAACTGTTACTCACCACTAAACACACTACGAAAGATCAAACTAACTTCGTGGAGACTAAGAAAGCAACTTGCTAAATCATTGATTCTATCAAAAATAGACTACTGTAACATGATATATGACCCGCTTACATGTGATCAAACAGAAAGGTTACAAAAGGTGAAAAACGACCAAACGACACTACTGCACGACCAAGGTTGTTCTCCAACTGCAATGAATGCAATAACGTTGGTCCAACTGTTATCAAAAGCGTACACAAAAACACATTTAATTCAAGAGCTGTGACTCTTTTCAAAGACTTTCCGAGAATTCTTTGTGAATCATCGAACGAAGCAATTTTATTGGGACAGTGCTTTAGCTCAATTGCTTAAATTGTTTTTTCTTTTTCTTGTTCACTTTAACAATTCATTTTTACCATAATTATATGTAGGTTTGGGATAGTGTGTATATGTGTACTAGCCGCCCAGACGGCGTCGTTCGACATTTGTGTTCAGCATGCGTCCAAATCACGAAAACATAAATTCTGATGAAAAAGTGTTGACAATACTACAAAGATAGCATAAACAAATAAATAAATAAATAAATAAACCAAATAAAGGTTATCTTTAATCACTTTTGTAAAAGTGTATATCGACTTCGTTAACAGTCTTCCAATGCGTTTTTTGGTTTAATCCATTTATTTTTGGAAATAATAATTCTCGGTGAATAGTGAGTGCATTGCATCTAGGTACGCATTTAGTTGGAATTATCGGATCTTCCGAAAAGGGCATTTTTAAAAATTGATGAAATATCATTCGTGAGCGAAACCAAAGAATCTAAAAAGATAAATAAATAAAGTTAAGGTTGAATTTAAAATCCGAAATGTGCAGCTGACAATATAGCTTCCAACTAAACTTTCATTCACAATTACCTTGACAATGCTATCTAGATTATAGTAGATACGGTTATCCATAGGATACTGTCAGGAAAGGTTTTTCCCATGAACTACCAACACCAAGTTGACCTCAATACTACACTATAAATATAAAGAATCTGAATAAATATAAGTTAAAGATAATGAATTAAGTTAGTCAATTTTGTCAGTTAGGAAAGATTTATTTATTCATTTACATTTCGCTCAATTGTTCTATTTCTGCTGACATCAGCATATTCCATTCATTATCTTTAACACAGACAATAACCTCTTTATCCTCAATAAACTAAATGAACTAACTTTAAGGAATAGTAATCTGTCAAACTGACAAAGAAGTTTTCTCTCAAACCATAACCTGTAATGTCATAGTGAAATAAAGATCAAAGGAAGTATGTAACAACTTTTATTCCAACTCTACCTAAACTCTCATTTAGATAACAACAGACTTATAGAATAATATTCGCAAGTGATTTGTAACGGCTAAATAAAGATTAATCCGTATATAACAACATATTTTCTAACTAAATAAACTAAAATATAAACTAAAATAAACTATGGTATGGAATTACCATACACTTGACTGCAAATGACTGATTAAACAACCCATTATTCCCTAAAACACAAATTAGAAACACTATTCGGAAGCTTATGTAAGTGGGCGCTAATCAGCCATTCATGGTCTAAATTTAATTTGTTGGTTCAGTTCACTTGATTATTTTTCATTTCGAGAATTTGATTATAGACATTTTAAAACTAATTTTAATGAAAACTGAACCTGAGTGTATGGTAACTCCATACCGTATAAGGGATCAGCCCTCACTCAAAAACAGTGAGAACCGACCCCTTATACTTCATCTCATAATGTTTTTTTTTTTTTTTGATTTTTTTTTGTGGGGGGACGTAACCCTCCCCGTCATTTTTTTCCAAACTTGAAAGGCCCTCCTAGACTTGGAGCCAGGATGGGCCTTCCTGTATTGAATGAAGTCTTGTCGTGTCACTATAATAAAAGGTTAGGAAGTTAAGGATTAGTTAAGATAATAAAATCGAAATAGCATGGCTTATACGAAAAACTTCACAACTCACAACGCGTGGTCTCTTGTGATTCTAAACAGAAAGATAAAATGAAAATAATAATAAAAAATGTATTAGTGTATTAGTATATTAGTGAAAATAAACGCTTACTCTGGCCATTCAGTTGGACTAACTGCCCCATAACATAAAAGACAAACAGTGTAAATACTACACCTATTGAAGAAGGAAAATGCATGTTAAGAAGGAAAATGTAAAACTACCCCCGTTCGCGCTATTCTCCTTATCTATGAATGAAATAGAACGAAATTAGAATAGATTGACAGTGATATCCAAAAAACAGCAAAAAGATTATAAGAACTTACCTTCTTTTAATAAATCTTCTTCCTCTGAAAGGAAAGGAAAAGTATTAACAACCTAATTACTACATTGATGACATTCTGGTATTTTTGAATAAGTCCTTTTACCTTTCTTGGATATATCACAAACTAAAATAGAAAAGAAAGTAGTTTTAAATAAACAACCCTTTATTTTTTGTATAATATTAACAGTTTCATTCGATAACTTATCACCATCTTCTTCACCCTCAACTTCAACTAAAATAACAAAGACATTTAATAACCTCTGCAATAATCCCAAATATGATGAAAAAAACTAAATACTTACTATCCACAACTGAGCTTTTAGAAACTAAAATAAAACAAAAATCATAATATGACAAAATCATATTTCATTCTTATTTCAAAATGAAAAAAAGCAGAAAGATTATTACCATTTTGTGCTGACTCATCAGCCATTTTTTTATTTTTTTTATTTTTATTAATATCAATTCACTAAAACAAAAAAAACCTAAGGATTACACTTCCAAAAGACAACAGCATGAATGCCCTGAGTTTTGGTTCATGGTTTGTGCATGCAAGGACTATCTCATAATAGACTCTAAAAAACCAAAGTAAGATGATATCTGTTTCCGATGAATTGATAAAAAGTATGCACAACCCATGTTAACAGAGTACACAACGTGAACGTAAGTCAATGGGACTTGTACTCCACCTAAAAAAACAAATGTACAGAAATAAAATGTTTTTTAGGTAAAATAGTTCAGTAACAATAAAAGCATATCATCTATTTTCAGCACTACCACAAATAATTTTCATCTTGTAATTACTTTATTGGTGAGTTTCCATCTTTTGGGTTGAAATTTCAATTTGTACAAATTCTTTTTTCTAGCCCATTGACTTGAAGTGCAGAGAAAGATATATTGCTTGGAAGTGAGACTCTTGTTGTAGAACCATACAAGTTTAAAGAAAAAACAAGAGAGCGAGGTCAAGCATGGTGTGAAATAAGCAATAATTTGAACCTTATACCAGGTTTTACTGTGTCGGCACGAGCTGTTAGAGAAAGATTTAAGCTGTTGGAACAAAAATATAAAAGACAGAGGAACGATGAATTGAAAGCCAGTGGCATTGATGTTGAATTATCTGAACTAGATACTTTGTTGGAAGAAATTATTGAACGAACATTTGAGTTCTCAGTTAATGAAAGTTCACAGAATGAAAAGAAAAAGAAAGATGACAAAGAAGTGGGTGAGCATATGCGCTTGCAAGCTCTTGAAACCTTTAAAGAGACTCAAAAAAGACTTAACAGTAGTGACGAGGGAGAATTTATCTCTCCAAAACCTAAGAAGTCAAGGAACACAGGGAGTGATACCCTTGCATTTTTAAAGGTACGAATGACTTTAGAATCTGAGAACTGTGAATAAGAATTAGAGCTAAGAAAGCAAGAACTTGAAAATGAAAAAAACAACAGGGAAGCATCTCCTGACCAACAAAATAATTTAATCACATTAATGAGTAACTCGATGACCCAAATGCAGCAAATGATACAAACATTTATGCAGAGTCACCAATCCCAAACACAAATACTCTATGGACTTTTAGAGAAATTTGCAAAGAAGTAAATCTAACGAAAAAGCCCCATTTCTTGCTTGTTGTGTTTATGTTGTATTTTCTTATGTTTATGAATTTTGTTTTGATAACAGTTTCTTGGCAATTTTGAAACATATTTGACTCTTTTTCTAAGAAGAATCATTATACTATGTCAACTGAGCCCTATTAATAAATATTTGTTACAAAATTGTGTTCATGAAAAATATTCTTCAAGTGTTGGTGGGTCAACACCGAAATATAATGATGTTGTGTTCTTGTACAAACATGCTCGGGCATTGTGCAATAAAGCACACACAACATACATTTTCCCAATTGGCTGAGACCTATTTTCAAATTTTTTTTGAAGTCCATAAAAGCAAAGTAATTAGATATGTCCCCAAATATCCATTCCACTGCTATTCTAACTTAACTCATGGCTTCATTGAATGACTTTTGATCAGCTGTAATACGGGATCCTTTGAAAGGCGCCATTAACTGTGGCCGAATGGGGTAATCTGGATCACCATAAATGCAGAGAATTTGACCATTGGGACATACGGAATGTTGCTGTAAATTCTGCAGTAAGCCAGATGCGTTCAATAAAGCACAGTCATGGCGTCTACCTTCCATTGGTCCATATAAATTTGCAATTAAGCCATTGGGTGCAACTAAACTCTGGAACTTAATAGAGTGGACTCTCTTGTGACCATTATAAACCGTTCTTTGATTGGAAATTGGTCGACATATTGGACGCACGGTTCCATCTATAAATCCCCAGCAAAAATTTAGAGAGGCTTCTTTTTCATGCACTGCATCAGCATACTTTCTAAGATTGGCAGGCTGTAACCAAGCTTGGTTAAAACTGTGCAATTTGCTGTTAAATTGGTCATAAATCCAATTCAAAATATAGTTTGAAATCATGCTTAATTCGGGTACAGATCTACCAAATAGATGAATTATGTCTCCGAATCGGCAGGGGTAAGCCAATCTTCCGAGAAGTATGCAAAGAGCTTCGATTTTTGGTACTTTTGTGCCATTATAACAAATGACAGGGTCTGGAATACGCAGCAAATCAGCCAAAGCATATATGTCATGCTTGCAAAAACAGAACTGAGCCAAACATTCAGACTCGTTCAAAGCATCTAACTGGAAAGGAGTATATTGCCAGTATGGAAAATCTGGATTTCTTGAAATATTTGACTGATACAGAAGTAAAAATTCTATTTCATCAATGCTTTTTTCAGAATGTGAAAGCAGTAGCACATTTCTGACTTCCCGCAAGGAAGCCATATACTCCTATCCATAAATTAAATTACGTAATAGCGATTACCACAAAAAAGAGGCAAGGGCTGCTGAATTAAAAAAATATGGCGACTGTAAGTGTAAACAAAGTGCAATCTTTAGGTCGTGAATGTTCTGCTTACGGTTGTTCCAATCGAGAATACTTTATTGAAAATGGAGAAAAAACGTCTTCGGGACTTAGTTTTTTTAACTTTCCACGCAATGCTTCTTTAAGAAAAGTATGTTGTAATTTAATAAAAAGACAAAATGGGATGGACGGTTTCAACATCACAAACAGCACACGTATTTGAGAGAAGCATTTCCATATTGCAATAGTGTATAGACCTCCTGGTGGGACAAGGAAAAGGCTGCTTGATGGTGCTAAACCTTCCCTGCATTCTTGGAACAACTATGGCAAAGATGTTGCTAAAAGAAAATCACCAACAAAGAGGTTGTCTCCAAGGAAAAAGTGCAGACCAGTTGCTGTTGTGGAACCAGAAGCTCCGACTTAATGTGATTTATTAAGAGAAGAAGTTGCCAAACTGAAACATGAAAATACTTTGTTGATGGGAGAGAAAACTTTGTTGATAAGAGAGAAAACTTTGTTAGAAGCAAATTATGAAATAAAAAACAAAAATCAAAACAAATACAAGATCTTACACAAACTGTTAAAATACTGCAAGAAGAAATACAGAATGTATCATCAGTAAAAAGTAATTTTGTTAGTTATGTACTTAGCACAGATAGCACATGTAATTTTTACACTGGTTTCCCAAACCTAGAAACATTTAAATCTGTTCTGGTTTTTCTGGATGCAGGAATTATTGGAGAAAATGTTGCGCTTTACAATAACAAGGAACCGAAAGGGGACAGTCGTGGCAGAAAGCGCAACTTTTCAGCATTAGAAAGCTATCTGCTCACATTGATAAAACTGAGAAGAAATATGTCTGGTAAACATCTGTCGTACCTTTTCAAGGCTTCTGAAAGTACTGTAAGCAACACTGTCTTAACTTGGATAAATTTTATGTATCTCAGACTCGGCAGCATTTGTATCTGGCCAGAAAAACAAGTTATTCAAAAGAATATGCCAACTTCAATGAAAGAGTTATTCCCTTCCACCAGATGTATAATTGATTGTGTTGAGTTTAAAGTGGAAAACCATCTTCACTTCTTGTTCACAAAATGCTATACTCTGACTATAAAAGCCACACTACCGTTAAGGTGTTAGTTGGAATAGCTCCTGGTGGAGGCTTCACATTCATTTCCTCGGCATGTCCTGGTAGTATCTCAGACAAAAATATTGTTATTAAAAGTGGATTTTCGGATCCTAATTTATGGAAAGTAGGTGACAGTGTCATGGCGGACAGAGGATTCAATATTGAAGAATATTTGCAACCTTTAGGTGTCGGCTTAATCATACCAGAGTTTTTACGTGGGGGAGACCAATTCACTGAAGCCAAGATTGTTAGAAGTCAGCAAATTGCAAAGGAAAGGATACATGTGGAGAGAATGATTCAAAGGTTGAAATGCTATCATATATTCGATCAAGTGATACCTCTTAGCATGATGGGTTCTTTAAATCAGGTTATTACTGTTACCGCTCTGCTGTCAAACTTTCAGAATCCAATATTGAAGGCATGAATATTATGATGTATATAATATAAGATGTATAATATAGAGGCAGAACTGCAGTTGAGACAAAATTTATGGAAGACACTAATTATAGGATTTGTAATAAAGGAAAACATGCAAGTAAAATTAAAAGAATTTCTGACATGACCATTCCACATTGTTTACCTCTCCTACATCTGCCTATGATATATATACACTAATATATTTTACTGTTTACTCCTTCATATATTTTTTTACTATTTCAGGCAGCATATAATCAAAATAAAACATCAAAGCTTGATTTTGTAAAATTTTCCACTGTTCCTCGTTAAAATGAACACGATCAATCACAAGACCTTTGGAAGTATATAAAATAAAGTCACAAAATGACAGACAGGTTAGAGCCAACTGCATCTGAATTTGATTATAGTAGGAATGAGCTGGGTTGATGGAAATTATGTCCTTCTCACTATCATAAAGGATACATGGATTCTTTGAAATAAAACAAATATCTTTTGGATCCCGATACTGCTCACTACATTTTACCTCCAATATACCCAACTCATTCTGATGGTAAACCTTGCCATCAGATGTCGCTCCAAGCACGAAATTCAATGACCAACCCACTTTGTTCTACAACAATATTTTCTTGCAATATTTTGAAATATTTTTCGTACATTTTTATTGCCATCGGCTCATGAAACTTCCCATAAGCCATTTTCATTTTCAACACTTTGTTACTTATCTTTTCTCCAAATACAATGGCATGTGCCAAAGAGGCTAAACCCTTATGAGTTTTTTTGGTAAAATCACCAAGTTTGTTGAAAATAGAAGCGGTAAATCTGTATTTTCTATATTCAAACCAGTCTGAATTATCTGCTTGATCTCGAGTATTTTGTTCAATATTTTTAGCTTTTTTCGCATGTTCTTCTAACAGTGCTAATACTTTTAATTTTTTTACGTATGTTATGTTATTGATGTATTCGTCTATTACTCGAGCATTGACTATGAATGGAAATCCAGGGTAATTCAGTGCTTGTGCTTGTTCTTCATCACTTTTTGGAACGTTACAATAGACATTAAAATCACTTGGCATAAGTGAGCATTGGTAACTCAAACAGGAACCTACTGGAGCATTTCCATACATAGTCTTGACAAATTTTGATGGTTTAGTGTTTATTATGTTAGCAGCATGGTTGTTATTTAACGTTAAGTATTGGACAAGTTCATTATCACAGTCATACGCTCGTGCATCAAAAAGTGATGATCTGGTTCCTTTTCTTTTAGGAGGATCAGAACTTGTGACAGTGTTAGGTGCTTTGTATTTATTGGGTGGTGATGTTATATTTAAGTCACATACAGGCATCTTGTCAACTCTACCTCTACTTTGTGGAACAGACCACATGCAAGCTTTTGATGTGCATGGCTTTGGCTCTGGTACAACTTTCAATTTGTCTAATGCCCATTGTGCAGTAAGTTTTATCAGTGCAAAAGCATGTGCACATGTGCCCACTTTCCCTGCAGGGCACTGACAAAAAGCATAATTGATCGAATGATTTCCTTTGTCAATTGCAATGAAAATCCACCTGTCTTGTTTTTTCAAACTTGCTGCACACACGCCCTTAACACAAAAAAGTTTCTCATTTTCCTTTGTGTGAACAGATGATTCATCCAAATAATTTTCAACCAGGAATTGATTACCTCTGGTGAAAGGCTTCTTTATGTTACATGCTTTTTCAAGTATCAAATTATTAATTTTACTGTGATACTCTTCAATTTGTTTAATTGTGAATTGTGGTAAGCTCGACAGACATTTGGACCAACCAGCAGCATTTTTTGGATCACAAATTTCTGATTTTAACATGTCAGGACATGGTATCACTGCGTGTTTGATCAACGATCCCTGTGGTTTTAGAACGAGGTCTAATTTCTCCGCTTTCTTCCTAATCCATCTTTTATCTGCAGTTGGGTCAATAACATTTTTGTCAGTTTTCAAACTGAAATATCTCAATACCCTACACAAGAAAGAAAAATAATACATAATTTGAAAAGTCACAACCACACAAATCATCTAAAGAAGATTGAAATTATATATTTCTCCTTACCTAACTTGAGCATCTTTTATACTTTCCACTTTGCGTAAACTGTCTCCACGAAAGAGCAGCCAGTTTTTTAAATGTGGTAATTTATAATTCCTTAAATTATTAATATCAACATGAACTGTTTCGTCATCAATATCTTCCTCTGTCAACTGAATTGATTCAACATCTAAATAATACACTTAGCATAGTATAGAAACTTAATGATTTAACTATTATAAGAAGGTAATTTATCTTAAATCTTGTTTTGCTAGAGCCATTTTATATTTTACATAAGTTGAATGCTGCCTTCTTACCTACAAGGTCTTCTCAGAAAAATAATAACTTACCAACAAGAGAATTTTCTAGAAACTCAAAATAATCTTCTACTACCAGCTCTTGTTCATCCATAATGTAAATAAATCAACTTCAATCAAAACTTACAAAGTTCAAAGGTAAACTGTGCTTATCTGTGATATGCAGTTCACTCTTTCGTTTATGTTTACCATAGCGCTGGTTCAAATCATTATGGAGAAAAATTACTTCTCCATAATAATGTAGCGAAGGATAACGGAAAAAACGTTGAACTTGTTGTTAACTCCCTAAATGTTGCGCTTACATTAACAACGAAATAATTTTGAACAATTTGTGGGAAATCAAAGAATTTAATAGCAGCCCTGACCTCGTTTTCGTGAAATTCGCGCATTTAATTTATGGATAGGAGTATTTGTTTACAAATTTTAATTGCGGTCGCCATCTACTTTCTTAACGTTCTGAAGAAAACGTCAACGTCGACTTCGCCTTCTGATACAACCGCCGTCTTAGACATTGCCGTCCTCGATTTCTTAAGCTCCCTACTTTTGTGGATATGAAAAGATGAAAGAAAAGATATGCATAATTAAGTTACTGTAATACTTGTGGAAAGACAACATTTTGAGTATACATCTTTCCATTGATATAACCTTGTTTCCCAGTAGTAGCAACTTTGATTTTCACATTATCAAATGCCTTTGCTCTGGAACATGCAACATAGAGTTGACCGTGAGAAAAACACGGACTCTGCAAAAACAAACCAATTTTATTAAATGTTTGACCTTGACTCTTGTTAATAGTGAAAGAGTAGGCCAAACGGATAGGCAATTGTCTGCGTCTATATATTAATAGCCGATTCTCTGTTTGTTTGTCTGTTTGTTTGTCTGTCACGCAAAATGGTAGATTGAGTTGTGAGCGAAATTATTTCTTTTTTTGTGTGCGACGTGAGTTCGAAGCAAATACATTGCAACCCCAATCGAACGTGACTTTTTTTGGCTGATGAACTAATAGGAATAACGTTTTGTTTTTATCATTATTGTTAGTTTTATATTCCACGTTGACTTGGCTTTGAAAACAGTACATCAACTAAATACAAAGAAACTAACTGATTAAACATTTTGGACAAAAAGCAGCAGTGGCAGAACGTGGCAGCATGTGGGATTTGCCACTATCTCTTGCCTGACTGTCTGAGACGGGTGAACTTTTTTTTTGAGCAATCAAAATGTTTAAAAACCGATAGGTACAAAAAGAGTATTATATCAAAACAAAATGTGTTTTTTTTTTTTTTTTAGCTTTTCTTTTAACAAATTAATTTCTTCTTTTAATTGTTAAGCGTTCTGATCGAACGTTTTTTATTCTATTTATTCAATTAGCACGTGCCTTTTTTCTCTCCTCCGTCGTGATGTTTTTAAGAAGAGAAACTATTTCTTCCTTACGTTTGATAGCACCCATGTTAGAGTGGGTAACTTTTTTAAAACAAAAGCTAATAAAAAGTTGAAGTTTTCTCTCTCTACATTTTGAGTGTATTGTTACACTGATAAAAGATTGGTTTTATCAGAGGTTGTGACTTCGAATATGCTTCTGGTTGAACACAAGTTGTACGAGCCGTTTATAAGTAAATTTGACGTTTATTGATACAGTGATACAGAGCATGTGAACATCGGCGGCGAGCGACGCCGCCTTGGCGGCTAGTCTATATATTAATAGCCGATTCTCTGTTTGTTTGTGCGTTTGTTTGTTTGTAAGTCACGCAAAATGGTAGATTTCGCTTCGAAAGAAATCGGGGATCTGCAACGGAGAATCTGAAGAAAATTAGGGGGTATAAACGTAAAAAATTGGCTTCTAAAAATAGCAATAATTGGATAAAATTGTAATATTTTTAACTGAAATACATGTACATGAGTAATATAAGTGAATATAAGTGAATTTATAACTTAATATTTCCACAATACTTAAGAATGACCTTTAGTGAAAAGGTTTTAAGCGTTTGCTAACCCCCGTTCAATGTCATGGCAACAATTGGAAACTGATCAGGTTTGCTTTGAACCCTTTTGGTTCATACATTCGCGCGAAAAGAAAGTGAAGAAAGTTGAGAAAATACGATCATTTCGTTTGCCTAAAGACAACAAAGGAAAGTTGTGTTTGCTTTTTTGTTTATTGTTGTCTATTTAGCTAGGTAAACTGACAAAAAACACAAGGCCTGTTGTGTTTTTATTTTTGTGGTGATAATAAAAATTAGATATACATTCCTGTGTATAGATTGTTCTTTTGTTTGAGTTTTTTCTCAACGAGTTATGAATTCTGATCATGACTATGGAATCCCTCAAAGGTTTGCATTGCCTCGGTCACAATTTGATAGAGATGTAGTTGATGCACGGCAACAACAACAACAACCCCCTGCTGATGACCCTCAACAACGTCGTCGCATTAGAAATGCTGAACGACAAAGAAGATACCGTGCAAATCAAAGTGAGATTCGTGCTCAATTGAGAAGGGAGAGGGATGCACAACTTCAAAGACAGCGACGGGCTAATGAGCAACCGGAACAAGTTGCTGCTCGACTCCTATCACAGGCTCACCGACAGCAGTCGTTAAGAGGTAACGAGCAACCTGAGCAAGTTGCTGCTCGACTTGAAGCGCAAGCTCACCGGCAGCAGTTGTTAAGAGGTAACGAGCAACCTGAGCAAGTTGCTGCTCGACTTGAAGCGCAAGCTCACCGACAGCGGACGTTAAGAGATAACGAGCAACCTGAGCAAGTTGCTACTCGACTTGAAGCGCATGCTCAACGACAACAGGCGCGAAGAGATAACGAGCAACCTGATCAAGTAGCTGCTCGACTTGAAGCGCAAGCCCACCGACAACAATCGCTAAGAGATAACGAGCAACCTGATCAAGTAGCTGCTCGACTTGAAGCGCAAGCCCACCGACAACAATCGCTAAGAGATAACGAGCAACCCGACCAAGCTGCTGCTCGACGTGCATCTGATGCTCAACAACACCAAAGAGCATATGTCCGAAACAGGCGAATGCGCAGGGCTCGGTTTTTAAATGCTGCACGGATTGATATTGAAAACAATAATTTACCTGACATTCATTCTTTAGGTGAATTTAACGTTTTATGTGAACATTGTGGAGCAGTCAAATTCGACAGTGAAACTAATTTTAAATGTTGCACAAATGGAAAGGTACAACTTCCAAATTTATTAGATTATCCGCCTGAGTTAAGGAATCTTTTACTTAATGATTCTGCACTGGGTAAACATTTCCGAAAGTGTATTAGAGTTTATAATAATGCATTTAGTTTTGCTTCTCTGTCAGCTAATTTACGTCCGCCCCCAGGAAATGGGCCTCCATGTTTTAGGATATGTGGACAACTGCTACATAGGTATGGAGCCCTGCATGCTAATGAAAACCAAGTGCCTATGTTTAGCCAACTGTATATTATCGAAGCTGCTAATTCGCTTGACATGCGTATGCAAAACCCTTCCAATGCAGATTGCAACAGAGACTTGATGGGACAAATACAAACGGTCATTAATAGAGTTTCACCTTATGCCGCAGCATATCGTAACTTGGCTCAGGTCGAACGAGAAGAAGAAGAAAGGGCGCTCTTAGAAAATAGACCAACCTCCGTAGTGGGTGTGTATATGCGTGAAGGTGAAGACAGGAGGAGATACAATGCTCCACATCACGAAGAAGTTGCAGCAATTTTTGTAGGTAACGATGGTGCGCCTCCGGCTGGTAGAAATATTGTAGTGTATCCAAGAGATCAGCCCTTGCGAAATATTTCTTACATGTCGGCAAACATTGACTCCATGATGTATCCAATAATTTTTCCTAGAGGTGATCCTGGATGGAGTCCGAACATGAATCATGTACAACAGCATGCGACTGAAAGGCGGAATAAAATTACACAATTGCAGTATTACATTTATCGTATTGCCATTAGACGTGAATTTTCTGCTTTACATTTAGCTGGAAAACTATTTCAACAATTTGTTGTTGACAGCTATGTCAAAGTGGAGGGAGCGAGACTCGACTTCATACGCCAGAACCAAGAACAATTACGGGCGGATAGCTACACAGGCTTGATGGACTATTTGGAGGAAGCTGCCCATGAACGAAACCTCCGTGCGGGTAATATCGTTGTATTGCCATCTACCTTTTCAGGTTCACCGAGAAATATGCACCAATTGTACCTAGATGCTATGGCATTAGTTTCAAAAAAAGGTAAACCAGATTTATTTTTAACTTTTACATGCAATCCTAAATGGCCTGAAATTGTTCAAAATCTTTTGCCTGTTCAAACTCCATCAGATAGGCCAGATCTGGTTACACGAGTATTCAAATTGAAGTTGGAAGCTCTTAAAAACGATATTATAAAAGATTCTGTTCTAGGTGTATCTGTAGCACAGGTGGATGTTATAGAATTTCAGAAAAGGGGGCTACCTCATGTGCACATGCTGTTGCATCTCGGCAACGAATTTAAGTTGCGCAATGCTGATGACATTGATTCATTGATATCAGCACGAATTCCAAATCGGGACCAAGAACCAGAACTTTACGAAATCATCAAATCTTGCATGGTCCATGGTCCGTGTGGCCATTTGAATGTGTCTTCACCGTGTATGCAAGATGGTAAGTGCAGCAAAAATTTTCCAAAGCAGTTCAACAATGGAACTGTTTTAAATGTGGATGGCTATCCTTTATATCACCGACCAGATGACGGAAGAACTGTTCGAATTCGGAATATGGATCTTGACAACAGATGGATCGTCCCATACAACCCTTTCCTCAGCAAAAAGTACAATGCACATATAAACCTCGAGGCCTGTGTTTCCATTAAAAGCGTCAAGTATTTGTACAAATACATTTACAAAGGACACGATACTGCTCATATTGAAATCAATGAGCAAATAGATCATGACGAAATCAAAACCTTTTTAGATGCAAGGTATGTATCGGCTCCAGAAGCTGTGTGGCGTTTATGCTCTTTTCCAATGCACACTCAAAGTCATGCTATTTTACGACTTCCTGTTCACCTTCCAAATGAGCAGCAGATTTTTTTCAGAGAAGGACAGGAACAAGCAGCACTGGAAAGAGGACAAGAGCACACCAAGTTAACTGCTTGGTTCGAATTAAATCGTGTTGACGAACGGGCACGTCAATATTTATATCCTGATATCCCCCACCATTACGTGTTTCAAACACGACAACATAAGTGGGTGACACGGCAGCGTGGAGCAGAAAAAATTGTAAGTAGAATGTACAATGCTAGCATTCGGCAAGGTGAAAGGTATTTCTTACGTGTGCTGTTGTTACATGTTCCTGGTGCCACTTCCTTTGAATACCTTAGAACTGTTAATGGGATTGTATATAGATCTTTTAGGGAAGCGTGTATTGCACTTGGACTATTGGATGACGATACTTTGTGGATACGAACCATGGAGGAACTTGCTGCATCAGCAACTCCCTCTAAAATTCGCAAAGCATTCTCCTTCATTCTGATCCATGGAGAACCAAGCAATCCAGCTGAATTGTGGGAAAGCTTCCGTGCTCACATGGTTGAAGATTTTTTGAGACACCAGACGGAAGTACAAGCAGAGCAGTCAGCTCTTGGTAAAATTCAGGAAGTCTTGCAGCAATTTGGTAGGGTTGTTACTGACTTTGATTTACCTGCTTTTGAACAAGCTATTGCAGACGATCTACCAAATGCTGATGAAATGAGGGAAGAAGCCATCAACATGAGGAACACGTTGAATGCTGACCAGCTTGCTGTTGCCGACGCAGTCCTAGATGCAGTGGTAACAAACGACAACAATAGTGCTAAAATTTTCTTCCTTGATGGACCCGGTGGAACAGGTAAAACTTTCACATATAATTACATCATTCGCGAGGTTATTGGAAGAAACCTATTAGTAAGTACGTGTGCGTGGACTGGAATTGCAGCAACACTGTTACAAAATGGTAAGACAGTCCATTCTCTTTTCAAATTACCTGTTCCTGTATTGGACAACTCAACGTGCAATGTCAAGCCTAATAGTAGGCATGCCGATTTTTTACGTAGCCAGCATATTGTAATATTTGATGAGGCAAGTATGATTCCTAAGCATGCACTTGAGGCTATTGATAGAATGTTTAGAGATATCTGTAATAGTGATGTGCCTTTTGCTGGAAAGGTTGTTCTTTTAGGTGGTGATTTTAGACAGACTCTTCCAATAGTGAGAAGAGGCAGGCCAGCTCAGATAGTGGAAGCATGCATCAAGAGCTCTGTCTTGTGGCCAATTGTGCGAATCTTTCATCTAAATGTCAATATGAGAGCTGCACCTGGGGAAAGGGGATTTGCAGAATTCCTACTTGAATTAGGAAGTGGAGTGATACCGAAAAAAGTGGATGAGCCATTTAAAGACTCCATCGAAATTCCAAATGAATGTGTTGAGCATGAAAATAATGATATCGTCCACTCTATTTTTAGTGATGCTGGAGGAGAGGATATGTCGAGTCGTGTAATTCTGACACCGACGAATGATGAGGCTTTAGTTATTAACGAACAGATTCTTCAGGGAATGCCAGGTGAAACAGTCACGTACTTTAGTGTCGATTCTGTTGTTTCTGATGAGCAAGAAGAGATTGACCTGTATCCGATGGAGTTCATCAATTCGCTTACTCCTTCTGGCATGCCTCCACACCGCTTGAACTTGAAAGTCAACAGTATAGTAATGCTGCTGCGAAATTTATCGTTGAAGGACGGTTTATGCAACGGCACCCGATTAGTCATCCGTAATCTCCGAGAGAATATCCTTGATTGTGAAGTGCTGACGGGTATCTCCGCTGGAAATCGGGTGCTCATTCCTAGAGTAACATTATGTCCCAATGATACCAACCTTCCGTTTCAACTGAAGCGTACACAATTTCCTCTTCGTTTGTCCTACGCAATAACCATAAACAAAAGTCAAGGTCAGACTTTTGAACGGGTTGGTATTTACATGCAAAGGCCTTGCTTCAGTCACGGTCAACTGTATGTTGCATTTTCACGAACACGAACCTTTGAAGCGGTGAAAGTAAAGGTTTGTAGAAGTTTACAGCAAGGTTATGTTAGAGAGAGATGCTACACTAGAAATGTAGTCTACCAACAGGTATTATGAATATTTTTACCTTGCAAAAATATATGTGCAATTGATATTAAATGTTTTGAATTGAAACTTTACACAAGGTTAATGAGGAGGCATGACATTATATTACCTGGAAATTAAATTGGTATACATTGAATTGAATTACATTGAAGTGAATTACATTGAAATGAATTAAATTGAATTGAATTACATTGAATTGAATTACATTGAATTGAACTACATTGAATTGAATTGAATTGAATGAGTGTAGCACTAGATTAGATGACCTAGAAATTAGATTACTTTACATTAAATAGATTAGATTGAATATGCCAAATGATAAGAATATAGCATTAGATTAGATAACCTTGAACTTAGAGTAGATTGAAGATTGAATAGATTATGGAAGAATATGGAAGCGGCATGGAGCCGGGAGGAAGGAGGGTATGAAAGCGGCATTGAGCCGGGTGGAGGAGGGTATGAAAGCGGCAATTGAGCCGGGAGGAAGGAGGGTATGAAAGCGGCATTGAGCCGGGTGGAGGAGGGTATGAAAGCGGCAATTGAGCCGGGTGGAGGAGGGTAGGCAAGCGGCAAAAAGCCGTTGTATGTGTGACATTTTGTAGTTTATTCTCTTTTTTTGAGATTCTGATGTCATTGAAAAGGCAGTTTTATCATTGTTATACAGTAACATATGGTCATACATGTTGAACTGCATGATTTCTTTTTAAAATTGGTATGAATTTTTCGCTTATAAATCTTTTCTATTTTTTAACCTGATAGTCCATTGTTATTTGCATAGCTGCAGTTCACTAACAATTTCTTTTCTTTTTTTGATAGGGAGACAAAGCGTAAACTTCTCCAGATTATTGATTTTACATTGTGGTATTGATACTCAGCTAAATGATTTCTTCATTAAGCATGGGTAAGAAACCTTTTAATGTTTTTCCTCCTCACTTTACTAACAAATTGAAAGTAGATTCAATTTTTCATGAGTTCATGTTATGACCACAACTTATTTTCATGTTTAGAGTTTGCATAGTGTCGTAGAGTAGAAGATACATATCAGCTAATGTGACTAAAAATGACATTTTGTTGCACTTGAAAGATCAGCTTATGTTTATTGAGATATTAGACAGAAACTTTGAAATTTCTGATATTGCAGATATACGTTTAACTGATCTGAAGTAACTGAAAACGGCAGTGCATGTTCAAAATTCATGGTTGCATGTTCATGTTCATTTATCACCCATGACATGACCCACCTTCCTTTTTAACTATTTAAATTTCTAAAGTCCCAATGAACA